>JAYKKT010000077.1:14867500-15097500 GCA_036023115.1 Brasenia schreberi
CACCATAATTGAGGTTCTCTTTTAATTTTTGGCAGCTAACAGTACTTCCAACTGCTACCATTGCAACCAGAAATTGAGTCTGCTTGAATGTATACTGAGAATCAAATAGGGCATGCCAACGTCGTGATTGCGGTTTTACTGTTTGCCATTAATTTTGCCTACGACGAGGCTTAACAATCTGCTTATAGATTCTTTTCCCTTGAGCATGCATACTGAGAATATCGTTCTTGATGATGAAAGACATCCACTTGTTCCTGCGTGGATCTGCTTGGCTTGTGCGTAATTGATATACACAGTATGTATGTCTTAATGCTATAAGAACATTCCGATCTGATTAGATGGAATGTGGTATACCTGCATTCAATGGATCAGTATATGATCAAGAGGTTTGTTTTAATGAGAATTGTTTTTCTTTTTTAATTTTCATAAGCAAGATAGTTTTCAACTTGTTTGGCAAAGTCTCTGCCATACAACGAGCAGCAGCTTACATGGCTAACTAGTCGACTTAGAAGTTGAAGGTCATGGGTTCAATACTTGGGATGTGCATCTGCCTTTGGCCTCCCCATTGTACCAAACAAGAGTCCGTCTCTTGAGTGAAGCCGACCATAACAGCTAGTCTCGTCTGTTTAACCAGCCCAAAGCACGCAAAGGTGCAACTTATGCACACACGAGAATGGGTCAAGAGTGAAGAAAGACCCCTCTTAATGATCATTTCTGATTTTAACCAAATCCAAAACCAAGACCAAAGCTAAGTTTGTACTACACTGACGGGATAACTACTCTTATCCCGTAACCATGAAAAGCAAGATCATGTTTCAAATGGTTTCTCTCGAACCTTTTTGTATGTTTCAAAAGTAACTGGGAAAAATACGTTGATTGTGGTGGGAGATTCTACCTAATGGAAAATAGATACGAGGACTGATACATGAGGAGAATATGTGAATTATACGATACGGGTTGCACATGTCTAGCCAATGTGGAAAACTAAGTTTAATTTTTAAAACCACAACCAAATACCAAAATCAATTATTTTCTCACATTAAGTGGGGTGTGCTATATGAATCCTCAGCTCCCTAATATATATATGTGAATCCTCAACTCTCTATATTTTGCTTACAACATCTTCTCTCTCTTATATATATATATGAAAATTGGATTTTGCCCATTTTTGATGTTCTCATTAATGCTCACTTATTACTTTTTGGTGATATAAGTGTAATTTAAAAATTAAGGATTTTCATAAAGTAAATGGTAGCCAATGTCACTATACTATCATGTTTTGATATATATATATATATATATATATATATATGTGTGTGTGTGTGTGTGTGTATGTATATGCGTGTGTTTGTGTATATGTATATATATGTGGGTGTGTGCACACTCACATGCGTGTGTATGTTTATATATAATGGAGACCCAAAAAAATGATAGTTATACCGGTCAGCAGGGCTGCAGTACGGGTTCATGAAAAGCCAAAATTTTCCAAATTTAACCAAAAGAGGGATAAGGTGGAGCTGAAACCAAACCTATGATGTCATTTTCCGTTAGGTAGTATGATTTTGCACTAGAATTGGAGACCATTGCAGCTCTGAGGTTGAGGATACATGACAGAAGGGATTTCTCTCTCCAAATTTTCCCTTCAAACGAACTTAGGTAAGACAAACGACAATGGTGTACCGAAGAATTCATGTAACCAACTCCAATTAATATGACAAAGATTGGTCTTTAGTTTGTCTTTGGATATTAGCCTAATTTGTCACCCTATGGAAAATGAAGTCATGATTCCTTCTTTTTGTGCAACTTGAAAAGAAATGCAGCAGCAATATATCGGACCATGGTTGAGAATAATCACAAAATCTATTTCCACAATATATTTGTCATCTCACTCACTGACACTAGATTCGCCAAGGGTTTATATATACTAGCAGAAGTCGAACATGCAGACGTGAATGTTTCGAACAGGGGTAAAATTGTACATAGCTAGCTAGCTGCCGGAGTTTCTGATTTTCAGGCGGATCAGATGAAGAGGCGAGGTCGGCCGTCCTTGATGGTTGGTGGTGGATCTGAACAATGATTTTCTCCGTTTGAGTTTATGAAAATGCAGGAGCCGGTTCTGAGCTTTCGTTGAAAAGCTTACTCCGATCAAACACTTGTCCTCTGTGATGCTGCTGTTATCGTCTCATCATGCCCACATTTCCTCACACGTACATTGATGATGCCTCTCCAGGTGCTAGATTTGACGTCACAGCATCTCCTTCTTGCAGCAGCCTGTGTGTAATATCCCAACGTTACAGAGTAGTAATAGTTTTTTTCTTATTAATCATAATTATGTTTTTAGAAGAAAAGATGAGTCTTCATTGAGTTCTTTCAACTATGAACTCTGATTAATTGATGTTATCGGCTTCAAGAGGGGTTAGCATGTTGAGAGGTCCTGTTGCTGCTGGACTCTCAGTTGGGGTGGTGGAATTTCATAGACGCTACCCCACGGAACCAACAACAGTATCGAGCTCCGGGTTGAGAGCCCTAGCCGTGGAGATTTATGCTGGTTTATAACACAAACACCTCGAAAATGTATAAATGAATAGGTTGTTCTGTGGTGTGCGAGACGGAAGAGATGTGATAATGCAATTATAGTTTTGAATAAGACTGTTTTTTCATTCAATAAGATAAGAAAAAGAGGTGTTCATGTCCAGCTACTTCTGTGTAGGACCTCCCCTACAACATGGTGACTGCAATGAAGAAGAGATTTCAACGTAGATAGAGTTAGTTTTAATGTTCAATAAATCTAGAATGAGATACATGTTATTTACATAATGTGTTGACGTCGAAAAATGAAAAGGGTTACGTGGCAATACTTGAACGTTTTAAGAGGACAGAAGACGCGTGACATTTAACAACAGCAAAGTGATTTTCTTTGAAAGTCCGAAGTAAAATTTTGGCTATTATGATTAGGGAATGACTGGAAAAGTCCGATTTGCTCTCCAACTCATTTCTTAAGAAGGATTTATACAAGAAAACCCAGAATCCGTGACACCACCAAGGAAGTTGAAAGAGGGCAGTTCAAGCTCCCTAATTTAAGCATCGCCACCAGGTTTCTTTATGGTTTTGTGTATGGATCCAAAACTAAATTTGATTGCAGGAATCGGCAAATTCTGATTCCTCCAACCAAACATATTTCTAGGAAATGACTTTTCTTTTAAAAAAAGACAAGGAAAACAGAATTTTAAGATGGACTGTCTCTCAGATTACCTTCTTCCAACTGGAGGCTGGCAGTTTGAAAGAGGCCACCCTCACATCATGTATGGCCAGTGAAGGATAGTTCCAGCTTCGACACAGGTTTCCCGAGTCATAGACAAATCTCCGGTACCATGTCATTGTTAATGAACTGGAGACGTTCTCGACTCGGTGCAGGAAAAAAATTGCCGGGCGATTGCAGGGATCGGCCGGGATGGGCCTAGTGTTGAATGTGAAGGGTCCCTCCCAGGTACCACGCCAAGATCTGAAGGTGTGAATCGACGTCTCCAACAGGTAGGCCGGGACTACTGAGGAATAAATCTGGACCGTGTAGCCCCAAGAGACCTAGATGGACCAATTCCGGTCTGGGTCATAACAAAAGGTTTGCTGCATTGCCTGAGCCGGATCAAGCCTTGCTGCCTCCATGATCGTCGCCACCGAATCGATCCTCGACTTGAACGGGATGAGTGGCTTCACTGCATCCAGATGATGCAATGAGATGAAAGGCGCCACCGGGTGGGCAGCCAAGAGCCCATAAGCATCACCTTGAATATCCACCTACATGTGCCCACAAGTTCTCTTAGTGATCACAGCCTAAGAAGAAAATGCATTTTACTGTATAGTATGAATATATGATATTCTGATGTAGACCCGAAATACCGTCTGTTCTCTATAAGGGTGACAATTTCATGTTCTGGGTACTGCTCGTTTCCTTTCATTTCATAATCGTGTCAAATCCAAGTATAAAAATATCACCATCCACTTTTCTCTCGTCGCTTTGGGTTGGCATGGTTATGTTTCACGTCTTAGTACTTAGAGATGTCAAAATGGATCTGAGTTGGCCTTGAAAAATGCACGATAGGACAAGAGAATTTTAACCCATATTTGAAACAGAGTCAAATTGTTGGTTCATAGGGGCCGACGCTGGCTAGGACGAGTTGGCTTCTAGGGCCACAGGTTCATTGGATATTAGATTGAGTCCAAATATATTTGAAATCCAAATCCAAACCATATACACGTACACATATAATAAAACTATATATTATATATATACACATACATATAATATCTACATATATACTATATATAAATATAATTAAAAGCTATACATATATACAGGTAATTGAAAAAATTATATATAGTATGTATGACTCATATATATATAATATACATGTAATAAAAATTATATATTTATACATATAATATAGTATATATATGCTTATAAATATGTAATTGAAAAACTAGGTATATATATATGTGGACTTTAGAGGCCTATATAAAATATGGCCCGGTCCACATCTCTATGAACAATTGACCCCAATGTGACTTGATTACAAAGACTCTTTGGCCTACATAAACAGGGGATTTATAAGGTTGTGGTCGTGTCCAGGTTTCGTGTTGTTTCTGAGATCCCCATTCTTAATCATCTGGATGCCTACTTTGGATCCAACCACAAACCGTTTGTCAACGAGACCCAGGCCCAACCTCAATTAACAAGGGGTGAGATAGAGATAGAGAGAGACCTGGTGGAATCCGGGTTGGCGGGTGAGAGGCACGCCGAGTTCGCTCATGCAAGCCCGGACTCGCCCATCACTCCCATAGAAATTACCGTACCTCGCCAGGCAGCCATCAATGGCGCCCGCCACCGCCTCCGCTGCCGGTTCGCTCAGCGCGAAGCCACCCCCTCCATACGCCATGTCGTATCCGTGCTCCATTGCCTGCTCGACGCTCTCCGAGGGCGCACCCACGTACCACATCTCCCTGTGATCGAGCCGTGACAGCACGGCCACCAGATTCTCCGGTACAAACACCGTATCGTCGTCGCCCATCACGAACCACCTCGCTCCTTTCCACCCAAGACGGTAACTCTCCGTTACGATCCTCGCCAGACGCACCGCACCCTTCGACCCTTTGTACCCTTTACCCGATACGTCTTCCGATACGCGATACGGCGGACTCTTTTTCGGCCACCACTTTGGCTTCCGGTCCAGCCACACCAGGCCCCTCATCTCGCCCGGCCGCCACCACAGCTCGCTGTATCGCCTCCGCTTACCCCACGTCTTCGCTGACGCCCCGATCCCGAACACGACGTGCGTTACGTTAGTCGGCTCCCACTCAACTGAAGAGGCCGATTCGTCTGCAACTTCTTGTGGCGCCACGACCAAATCGACGCAGTCCGGGTACATGCGACTCGGAGAGACCGAGTTGTGAACTACGTAGAGGAAGTAGAGGGAGAAGGAGAAGAAAGCCAAGATCTTCAGTCCACGCCAGAATAGTTGGGCAATCTTTCCCGGGAAGCGGCCAACCACGGCGGACGGGACAACGGACTTCCCCATGAACTCCCGCACCATTGACATCTTTCCGGCCGTCTCCGCCAACAAAATCAGAATCCCGGAACTTGGAATTCAGATTCTGAATTTGAATTTCCTTGTTCGCGATATGTAGTAAAATGGGAGGACCGAACCACCGGTGGTACGTTTGCAGGGGAAGCTATTTGGTTGGCGAGCAAAGTCCAGATTGATGAGAGCTGCAGCATTGGTACTCAAATACGTGACTACAACGTGTGAGCCATATTCCACGCCTTTAATCCAATATTTCACCGTTTCATCTGGTGCAATTTTCTCCTTAAAAATATGATTGCCTATAAATTATTTGAAATTTACAATATTATAGCTCAACTGGCTGGGCTCCTGACTTCACCACACGCAGGGTGTGAGTTCGATTCTCGGGATATGCATATTTGGCCGTCAGCCTTTTCATGACAACAAAAGTTTGTTGATGACGTCTTTGAGATTAAAATCAATGATATAGTGGCAGATCTTCATTGAGCAAGGGTGGAGTTTCTGACCCACCAAAATTCAGACCATTAGCTTAAAAATGTGCAGCTCATGATTAAATATATGTGCTGTACCAAACAACAAGCAAGTCTTTAGGCTTCGGACAACCATCGTAGAACTTAATGGTACCAAGGATTTTATCATATAGTGCCCTGCGAATTGAGCTAACCTCTGAGTGCACAGCATATCTAGCATTTCACTGTTAGTTTTTGGTCTTGTCATCTACAATTCTATCTTAAAGATCAACATAATGGTGCAAGGATGACATACAAATAACAGGCACTAGTAGACAAATCTTTGATAAATAAATAAACAAATAACAAGCACTAGTAAACGGGTTATTTTATTAGAAAAATAAAAAATTGACCTAGGGTAAAGTGAGAACTTAGTCAAATTAGGGTTTCCGTCTGATAGGTAAGGGCCCCAATTTGACTTGAATCAAGCCTATCAGTAAACATATAGCGCCCTAGATCGTGCTAAGCACCACGTCTCTTCAGAACATGCTGCAGCTGAACAAAGGTTCGTGGGTGCAATGAAGGATATAGAAAATCTTTGGGGTGGGGCAAGTTGCTGCCTGATATGCCTGGGGATTCAATGAAGAGCTTGAAAATGCATCAGGGTGCGAACGGCCGTGGGCTATACATTTTCTGAATTTCGGGTGGGGCGAACAGAGCATCTCGGCTTGATGTAGATCCGCCACTGGACCCAACTGTTATCTGATCTTATTATTATAATTGTGTATGTTTTCTTTTCTTCAATAAGTTATGGGCAGTCCCTTGCTTTATGATGCATGAAATATGCCCCATAAAACATCATAGAACATAATGACAACCACGAGCCCATGTAGCTGAGCCCACTTAATTAGTCTAAGCTAAGACTTGGTTTATTCTTTTACATAGGCCTGTAGAACCGCACCTACAAGGTGAGACTTAGCTTTAATGAATCGATATATGAGACATGGATGGTGTAATCAGAGATTCCGTGTCGTTATGCCAGAATTCTTCCCAATCAAGCACTGAGCTTCAAATGGTCTGAATAGTTCTTGATCTTTAAGCATTTAGTAGATATCCTAAATCAATGTCCTACAATGGAGATCAAACCATTAGTTGGTGTGTTGTAGACAGATCCGAGTCCATTCAGGCAAGGGGCTCATTTGATACTCTGAACCCGATATTTAATGAATTTGGATTAATTCAAGCGTTTTAAATATCCAATTTCAGCACCAAGATTATTCCCCAAGTTTTTCTTGTGTCAATACTCATTGATTTCTTTCGAACCTCTAGACCCATTTGCAGATCCACCATGGTTCCAAGCACAGATAAAAGGTTAGATATAGTACAATATTGGCTGATTGCAGGGCTCGTATATTTGGTGGGATGAGGGGGAAATATCCACTCTACAATATCAGCTTGACTCATAAAGGCTCGCGTATATGTAACTACAAACCTTGCAATTTGGGTGTATTAAATGAGTAGATGAGACATTACCTTTGTAATTATTTTAGAGTTTCCTATTAGTTTTTTTGTTTTCTGTAAGTTTCTATATATAAATTTGATTAAGTTGCAAATAGAACGGATTAGCTTGCCAATTTGGATATAAGTGCGCATATATAAATCCTCAAGTGCGAAAAATGGGTCGTTAAGTTTGTCCGTTTTGTTGGTAGTTCCTGCTGGTCGGGTCTGGGTTGGCTCGTTTTGAGTCGACCTGTTTTTGAAAGGAAGAGGAAGTGACACGACACATAGATTCGATTTCCCTAAAGTTCAACTAACCATGAGTTAACATCACTAACTAGGGTTCCCCTTCTTTTTGTTTTTTAATTTATCTGTAGAAATAGTATGCTATTTTTATTCTACAAAGTACTCAGACTAGCTAGCTAGAGTAATGGCAAGGTCATGGCATGTCCTGTATTATAATTGAAGGAGAACCCGCAATTCTAGTAAAGTGAGGCCAGGTATGTATTGGGATGAAGCATGAGAAATACTGTAGAATGTAACCCTGCGTATGTTATATAAAATCTCCACTTACATCTCTAACCTGATGAAGCCTCAAAGCTCCCCAAGTGAGCCACATATATTTGGTGCCGATTTAATATGAGCCACGGTCTATTTTCACAAAATATAGTTAATAAGCATATATATATATATTCTTATTCGTACCACCTTGTCATTTAACCTTCAAAAACACATCCAAGAGATGACAATTTTCTTCTGAATTGATGATAGTCATAGCTATGTTCAACAAAATATACATATGCAATACACTCTCCACATATGAGAGAGAGAGAGATTCATACTAAAACATCATCCCATGCTTGAACGGTATGTCTCAAACTGTAACATCACGCCATACTTGAAACGAGTTTAGTATGAACCACCAGTCTATTTTTGCACGATAGTTGTGTTAACTTACCTCTTTGCAGACAGCAATTTATGCCCTTGTGCAATGTTCAACTGCACCACCACATTCGTTGTGGTTCAGGCCCTAGCCTGAGCTCTAGGTCCAATTCTTCCCCATCAGAGCCTTGGCCTTTCTTCACTAACTCATGGTTCTGATAGTCTCTGCGACCATCATCTCCATTGCTTCTATCAACAAACAATTGCAGTTGCCTGAGCTCACCCACCTTACCCAAACCATCATGGCCGCCGTCCTGAAGTTTAGTGCATGAACTTCTCATTCTTTCGTCTTCTAACTCACCGTGGTATCTTGGAGACTCCCATATGTAAGATGAATATTTCTTGGGGTTCACTAAATTTGTACCAGAATTATGCTGAAATTTCAACGGAGAAGGATAAAGAGAGACACCCATGTGATTGTTTGATTGCTGTTTAAGCTTAGCTCGAGCCCTCCTGTGAATGTTCATATGGCCACCTAAAGCCTGAGCAGTAGAGAACCCTCTCTTGCAGAAGGTGCAGTAGTAAGGCCTCTCATCTGTCGGGCTCATGTCCGCCGAGCTCGAATATCCTTCATGGACATTGCTGCGAAATTTTGGCAGTTCAACCTCTTGCTTTTCCTCCATTGCACACACACACACACACACACACACACACAGAGAGAGAGAGAGAGAGAGAGAGAGAGAGAGAGAGAGAGAGAGAGAGAGAGTTATGTATCTATGCATTGAAAGGAGATGGGAGGAAGTATATATTAACTGATGTTATAGAAGCAATCAAGTTATCCTTGTATCGAAGCTAAAATAGAAAGCTTTATTTCGTGATCATCGGCATCACAGGCGAAGCAGGTTTTTGCTTCATTAGTGTTGTAATCGAAGACTTCATTATATTTCTGTAAATCAAGAGGCATCTTCTGTGTGTGTGTGTGTCAACGGGTCCGTTTGAGTTCAGATCCAGGCACTACCACAGTAAACCTTTTGCAATCGAAACTTGTGGTGGCCTTAAGCGGATCTTGGGTTGGATAAGTTCATAAATCAAACCCAACTCTATATATCAGTCAGATCATTCAGGTCTGTCCTGCTTACTGTTAACACGAAAATGATTCTAGTAGGACACGATTAACAACGATAGGTTACGTGTGTTGCTAAGGCAGTGAGGAATATAAAATTGGGAGCCATCATGGGGGGCCATTACGTGCACACCCGCTACAAACTACGTCGTGCAAGAAACCACTAATGCAACAGCATAAAGGCATGCAAATGCAAAGAGGAAAGTCATGCTACAGTGATCATTTGGTGGTCATATTCGCGCTGACTACCCAATCACCTATTGACACGTAGAAGGTACGCTTTCATTGATTGGATGCTGTCGTCCTAGTTCCTTAGCACAAAGTGTGGGCCCCAAGTCACCACACTGAACGCCAATCAATGCAAGTACCCTCTCCACGTGCCGCACCATGAATTGGGGTCTCCAGTACCGTGACCAACAGGAGGTCGCCGTGGCTGTGAAGCAAAGGTTTGTGCACTGTGTGAGACGATGGTTTGTGGTATTCGAAAAGATCTTGTCATGTGCAAAGCTGCCACGAGCGGCACCCTTTTGAAGGAATGAGCGTCGCTTTAATGTTTTCTCATGCATCAGAATACCATCATATCCACACATCATAGGATACGTCATGTTAAAGATTTTGAGAAAGACGTCACTTGGATACGAGTCAAGTTTCGAATCTAGATTTCAGGTGAATACACATGGCCGATTCGAAATAGGTCCGGCAGTTTAAACAGAAACAGAACCGACCTCAAAACCACTGGAACAGGTGGTTTCGGGTTGGGAACCGAAACCAAAATCAGGGAATTTCGGGTTTGGTTACGGTTTATGAATTTTAGAAACCAAAACCGAGGTTTCAAATCATCATTTATTAAATATATATTATTTTTAACATTTACATCCACAAGAATCCTCATAGCTTAACAGTAAAATGTACTTTGTGTGTGGAAGTTGGTGGAGAGTTTGATTATTGTGTTTTGAATCACAAGAACTATCATGTCTCAACGGTATAAGGTTGTCATTTTCAACTAAGCATGGAAGGTTCTACCATGAATACATGTAAATGTGGCATGGGAAGGTGTCTAACAACTCTTGTTTTTCGTATATAGATAATGTGTGTCGCTAATCAGATCAATTAGAGGTGTTGGCAGTCGGGTTTGGTTCTGGCTCAATCCTGAACTGGACCAATATAATCTGTTCTCAGTTTTAGAGAACAAACCCACACCCCACAAGTATGCTCATATATAACAAACACAATGCATATTGTATAATCAATTGCATCACAGATAAGTTCTAGTACAATATAGAATAAGAGTAGTTCACGTATGAAGTATCGCCATACAGTATTGGTTAGCGGAACTAAGAAACTGCAATGGCATTGAGAGATCTTTGTTTCGAGCCCAACTAAACCAAAATACAAAGCAAAAGAACGAATTGAACCTCCAGTTTGGATTGGTAAGTTGTTTAATTGGTTGGGTTTGGTTCTTCAAACACCCTGAAGATCTGGTGCTGCCCATATTGCGAAAATCCTCGGGGTGCTGATCTGACTTTGGATGTTCGAAACCCCAATCAAGTTCCATTTGATTGAGCCAAAAACCTAGTCTCTTGTGGTATGGCCCAACATAAGCTGAACCAGAACCAAAATGCAAATGACTCGGTCCGATTCATCCTTGGGGTGTTTGCCATCCATCACATTTCTGGTGGGATTATTGTTCATAATAGTAGGAACTTATCTTATTGTAGATAATGTTAATGGGTTTGGATTATCTAATGGATTCACATTAAACGGTGGCTTTTCAATACAAACTGAACCTGACCCACTAGTGGGTTGAATACTGTTTAGTTACTAAACCTGACCAAATAGGTTCAAGTTATCGAATGTCTTGAAAGCAACCTCATACCACTGAGTAGGCATGTCCGGTTTTAGGTACACCGGAACCGGCAATTTAAAACCGCAAGTTCTGGTTAGCCTGAAACCTGCGATTATGGTTCCAGAACCACCGGTTCCGGATTCAGCTGGTTCCTTGTATTGCACCCCTAGATGACCTACCTAGTGTTGGAAAGTGTTAGGTAGGGGTGAACGTTGTGCAAGTCAATGGGATGGGTTTCCTTGAAGCTTCCAACGCACGTAAAGCCTTTGCCTTTTATTTTGTGTCACTCAAAACGTTAACTATCTTTTCTTTTTAATCCGTGTGGTTCTGAATTGGAAACGACCTTCTTCTCTTGCAGCTTTTGTACTTTGTGAACAGAGCCATAGGCCACCTTTTCCCTCTCAATCCCTGGTTCCTAGGGTTCTGGACGTTCCTTGTACAGCACTTTATGTAATCGTTGCCAGCAGAGTCTAATTACATCTGAAAACCAAGAATGCAACACAGCCACATTGGCGGATCTACACCGAGCCAAGGCAGAGCATCCCCACCACCCAAAATCTGCAAAATCAAAGAGACGCAGCGGCGGATCTACATTGAGGTGAGGTGGAGCGGCAGCTCCACCTGAAATGTGAAAGACGAATCAAAAAGTTACATGACACGATCGGATCCATAGCTATTAGCCTATTATACATACTTTGTCCCACACTAAAATGATCGTCGCTCCATCCCACAAAACAAAAAATCTAGATCCGCCACTGAAGAGACATCAAATCCATATGCTATACATACTTCATCCCAATCAAACCTAGACATGATCGGTTCGAAACTGATCCGATGGTTCAAACCGGAAACAAAACCAATGATAATCGTAACAAGAACCGGAAACCTCTCAATTTGGTTACAGTTCATGGGTTCTGGAATTTAGCCCGAAACGGAAATAGGTAGTTTCAATTCACTTTTGGTTTTAAATATAATTTCTAATCCCAACATAAAAGAAATGTTTCCTTGGCTCAAATAGTAGGACGCTTCTTGCTGCTGAGAGCTGGTATGGAGTTGGACTCTCAGGGATGAGCTAGATGAGTTCTTAGTCGTCATACAGCTCCATCATATGCCATATTAATACTTAACTCTCTCTCTCTCAAGATATATATATATATATAATATATATATATATATATATATATATATATATATATATATATATATATATATATATATATATATATATTCAATCCAAAACATCCCTACTATTCGATTGCATCAATCGTGTAGAATTGAAATGAAAAAAATAGTGTACCAACATATATCAAATGTGAATACGGAAGGTACACCGGTAGACTTTACTTTTTAAGATTTAATTTTCCACCGTCAATAGTGACGATCGAATGATAAAAGTGTTTGAAAAGGATTGAGTATAATTATGATTGAGCACATTATATGTATGTGTATATATATGTATGTATATATATTCTTTCCTGCTAACACTTGGACAGCTTTTCCCTACCTCTTTAAAGTAATATCTAATTTCTCCTATCTTCTTTCCAAAACTACATCTATTCACACCTTTGCCTCTATAAAATACTTGAATTTGTGATTAACACGAATTGTGACCAAACAAAAAAAACTTGCAGTGCTGACTCAAAGTCCAGCGGCGGATCCTGGGCAGGATCTCAAAATTCTAAAAATTTGTATTTTATATCAAAATTGGAAAAAATTTGAAAAAACTTTTGAAGCCCGTCTCACCAGGAACAAGTTTCTAGATCAGCCATTGGTCAAGTATATATGAAAGTGCTTATTGCTGCTTCAAAGCATACTTTATTAGAATTTTCTCCTTTTTTCATTAACATACTTTCTTAGAGTTAAATGTTAGCATCGTGCACTTAAGACCCTTGTGTAGGATCGATTTGATTCGCAAGCTGCTTTGATCGAATCCAACCTTCCACAACATGTTTAATTTGCGAGAGATGCACCTTTGTGTCCCAGAAAGAATCAAGAATTTAGGCAAGTAAAATTTTTGGGCTCGATTTTTGCATTGTGAAATAGATCACCCAAGTTGAAACAACTAGCAACGTGGTTGCCAACCAAAGAAGTCTTACTAAGCACAAAGAGCAATAACTCACCTAGTTGGGGGATCACTCACAAGTTCAAGGTCATGAGTTCGATACTCAGACCTTGCGTTCTAGGTTTAGTGGTACCGAGTTGTAGCAAAAGGAAAAGGAGGTGCAATGCTCAATGATCCCCATTTGGTGAAATACTTATTTTATTATATCCTAACTTTAATTTAGAAAAAAGATCACAAAAGTATTCTATGGTGTGACTATTTTTCATTTTCCGGATTAAATCTTTTCATGTACTACCCTTTTTGCCATTAATCAAATTTGAGACAAATGACTAACAATGCTACCCTTAATTTAAGATTTTGCATCAATTGCCACATCACTTACCATATCAACTTATATTTAATATTAATTAATATAAATTAAAAATTATTTATTATATACTAGATTTAGCAACATTAAAGTTATTTTAAATTCTAATTTAACTCTTAATATTAAATGAGTTAGTTAATATTCATCAAAAATTGAGTTTTAATTTGTTAATTATTAATTTCATATTAATAATAGTTTTGTATTAGTTTGTTTATAGTTAAATAGCAACTAATATCAAATTTAACTACCTTTTGTTTACATGGTGGCGCAAAAAGCAATTTAAACCTCAAGAGACAAAATAAAAAATGACCAATCAAGAATACTTTTGTAAAGTTCTTGATTGGTCACTTGCTTTGGTTTAGATTGCTTGATTGGTAATCAAATTCGAGACAAAATAAAAAATTACCAATCAAGAATATTTTTGTAAAGTAAAAAATGACAAAATAAAAAATGACCAATTTAACTACCTTTTGTTTACCAGGGCACTAGCCCATACCATTAGGGATGTTCATGGGTCAAGGTGGGGCTGGGATTAAAGTCTCCATCCCGTCTCTGGTTTAGAACCATGTTTCTTTTCTCGTTCTCATTTACCAAAAACAACCCATCCCCGCTCCTATGTTCTCATGGGTCTCTGCAGGAACCTCCTGTTGTAGAAAAAAGAGGTACTCAAACACAAATTGTAACTCACTTTTACATATAAAATAAAACCTAATTTATCTAAAATGCATCTAAATTCGAAACGGACAAAATATGAGGAATGACGATGAGTTCTCGAATTAAAAAAGATGATAATTTCTTTTATTTCTTTTTTCTTATAATTTAGTTTATTTTTAGATAAGTCTAACTTTCTAAAAATCAACCCAAAAAAGAGTCGAGATTGGGTTTGTGGGTAAGAACCTACTATCTTCATTCTCACCCCAATTCTCATTAAGGATTTCCTTATTCTCCCGTCCTCATTCTCCTTTTCATCCCGTTCGGAATGAGTTCCCACAAGAAGGGGGAGCTTCCGTCTCTAGAAAGAGTTTTGGGAGACGGCTCAAACTTACGTATTAGATGAATAATTGACATGAACTTTTGTAGCACTCACTTTATATTAAATTGGACACTTGCTTTGGTGCAGTACGTCTAAAGTAGCAGTGTTCTTCACAAAATCAAAATGAGTTCATCATCAAGCAACTCCAAGGGACCCTCTTTAGCGACACTATGAAATAATTAAGATAATATTTTAAATATCACATTTGGTTTCAGTTTAAGCTTCCCCCACTAAGCTCGAACCTTCGTGTTTGCAATGGAAACAAAGCTGAGTCATACGAAAAGTGATGGGCTTTTTATATCTTTTTTTTTCTTCAATAATGTTCTCTTTTTAATATCTTTCCATGCTCATTGCAACCGCTTTAGCCATTTCCTTCACTTAAAAAAAGACCAAGGAGAAGACTTCAAATAAGCAAATGGCTATTCGACACCCATCTCTAGACATGGCCTGTTTGGAACTGTCCACGGCCATTCTCTTTCGGTCACAGTTCGTGATTTTCAGAAACGGGTTCGAAACTGGTGGTTTCAAATGGTCGATATTATTTGTTATATATTTTTTCAGAATTTCTATATCACAAAGCTACCTCAATAATAGGGCGCGACATATCCTTCTCTCAGGTTGAGAGTTCGACTCTTAAAGTGTTCATCTTGTCAATTTTTCCTTTGTATTCCAAGAAAGGAAAAAACTAAATGTAATATCGAAAACAAAGGCATCACCAATTCCTTCTTAGCTCAGCTCAGCAACAAGGATCTTTCCACCATTGTTATTGGTGGGGAGTTCAAATCACAGAGGATACTTATACGTGTCCTTTTAAAAAAAAAAAACAGTTCTAGAGTGATTTCGAAACCATGACAGAACCGACAACACACAACCCAAAACCAGACATGTCTACTCATCTCTTTTCTAAGTTTTCCTAAAGAAACACAATGGTGGCTAGGAATGAGCATCATTCAGATGTAATCGAACTGAAATTTTTAGAAATTCGGTTCGATTTCAGTTTAGACTTTTATAAAATATCAGTTTATCGGTTTGGTTTGGTCTTCAAGGTTTGAAAACCGAATATATATATATATATACGAAGAAGATGAAACGAAGGGGGCAGAAGGAAGGAACCTTGGGATGGAGAGCCCTGCATCCGCCACAACCAGGGGAATAGAAATCCACAATCACAAGCTTATCCTGGGTCGACAAAAGAAAATCAACAAGGTGTTTAGCTGAAGTTATCTCTTTCATGTTGGGTTGAAGGTTTTTCTCCCACCACCTCAACATCCTTCCCGGCCTGACTGTCATACCATCTTCCTGTATATATATATATGAAGAAGATGAATAAAATTTTGCTCATATCTTCTTCTCTAACAAAACATTATGTAACCTTTCCACCATACCAATTTAGATCAAATTCTAAAGAATCCAATTCCTTTGATTCGGTAAACAAAGCCACTGGCCAATTTAGAACCTTTTTTAACGGTGTGACCATCATTTAAACCATTAAGCTATGCCTTTGATTCCAGGGTTTGGTTATGGTGGATGCAAATCCGGCACCGGACGAAACCAAGAACTTTGAATAGTTGAAGGCCTCAATGCTTGATGTAATAACACGGGATTTCGCCATCGAACCCTAGAGCGCTGCTCATTTGCCAAATTCAACACAACTCATTACCAAAACCAAACATGATCTCATACACGCGGAAGCTAGGTATGCAGACCATGGGTATCGAGCTTGTGACCTTCAAGTTGAGTTGAGGTAGCTATAGCTCTGAGTGCTAGTTGCATTTGGTCTTATGCCAAGTTCGTCATTGCTAATCAAAGAGTTTCCACAGAGTCTGTGTCCGGCAGTTCGTCAGATGAAGACATGGAGACGTCCTAATGAAGTAAGCATTCAGCCAACTTGTGACGACCAACTTGTGAGCCAGGGCCAGTATTGCAGGCACTATCTTCCAGAAAAGTCTATTGTAAATGTAATGCCGGCTTTATACTCAATAATTAAGTAGCCAAAAAGACGTCTTTTTTTTAAAAATGGGGAGGCTGCGAACAGATGCATGTCCCGAGTATTGAACTCGTGACCTTCAACTTGTGAGCCAGGGCCAGTATTGCTCTAAATTTTTACTAAACACTCCAATCATGAGCGATGATCATTCTATATCTGTTTATTTAAATTTAATACGATAAGCCACAGAATGAGCTTGTAAGGTGTTTGAAACTGGTAGCTGCTAGAGTTAGCACGTACCAACTCTAACAACTACCCTCAAATATGATAAATCACACTTTGCTTCACTAGCTGTGCCAATCAAATCCGCCGGAAAACCAAGAGAGATCCCGTGGTTGTCAATCTTTTTCTTGTTTCGCAGAACCAACCGAAACTGAAACCAAGCCTTCTCTAATGAAGTCTCATTTGGTATTCGTGTCAATCAATTCGTCATCACTAATCAACGGTTTTCACGATCAAGGTGGCGCTACAAAAGACACCTTTTTCATCAAGGGCAAACCCGTTAAGCTCCAAAATCCTCAAACTATTCTTTTACAAAGTTACTCGTGCATGAAATGAAAGAGAAGCAACTCGGACGTGTCTCATATAATTGAAATGCATTTATTTTTCAATAGAGTTGCACTTTAAGTGTGTTTCTTAGTAAAGAGAGACTTGTGTTTTCTTTTTAAGAGAGATGTGCTCTCGTACGTTTCCCTTTCAATGAAGATGCAAGTCTCGTCTTTAAAGAGGAGACCCACACTTATCCCATAGATGTGCGTTTCTTCTTAAAGAGAGATACATCTGACGTACATTTTCCTTGAATGTTTCACGCATCTCCTCTTGAAGACATGCATGACTTAAGTCGTCTTTTATGATGATGATAGGTACCACAGGAAAGCAAGCTCCGGGAAACAGATAATCGACAGCATGAGAGAGAGCGAGGAAAAGAGGCACAACGAGTGGGTTTCAATGACAGAGAAAGTATGTAGGAGGGAAGCAAGAGCACGAGAGAGAAGGGGGAGAGAACATAGAGAAATGAGGAGAGAGAGAGAGAGAGTGATGCAGCCAAATAATGGCAAAATGGGGAAAAAGTGTGTGATATTAACTTAGCTTAGCAGTTGTCGAAAGAAAGACATGAAGACAACGCAACGAAGTCATCATTTGGCTAACAAGCAAGGTATCTCTTCCAATACATATGGCATCACGATATCTTCTAGAAAACGCTACTTTAAATGCAACGCTGGCTTTATATTCAATACAGTAATCAGGGTAGCTGAGAAACCTAACTCTTTATTAAACGCTCCACTTGATATATCATCCTTCGATATGCTCTTTCAATATTAGTTCACTGAAATTTATATGATAAGCCACACAATGAGCATCATCCTCGAACTTTCTATCTCCCAAAGCTAAGATATACTAGCTCTAGCAGTTATATGTGAAAATCGAACTTTACTTTACTAGTTATATTAGCTACTGTTAAATCAGATAACTACTTGTCTGATAGAGTGATAGTGTAAAAGTTTGCATATGCTAGCTCTTGTAACTACTAGCTACTGGTTGTTTTGTTTCATCACGATGCTAGCAACAAGCATAAGTGAGCCTCATTTTGGAAATGCAATCAGCATAGACACACTCACGGATCGGTTTTTAATTACTAGGAGGTGTTTGATTACGAGACATTGGACACGAAACTAGAAGTTCAAGTTTCATTAGAACTGTTGCAATTCTCTACTCCATACTCATAATCAAACACGGTTTTCACAAGTCGGGTGTAGTCACAGGAGATCACACACTCTAACTGAACCTCGTGTCCTGCCACGATGAAGAAAATAAACAATAACGTGGTTCGTGTCAGTTCGAACGTGTCTCAGTGAGTGACGAGCACAAAACCTGTATCCAGCACGGAGGGTGGAAGCGTGCGAGACGACAGAGACCACCTGGCTGGAACTGGCAACAGAAATTCCATCTGCGACACGTTGCACCCGACAACGCTATCTCTGCGGGTCCTACTTCTCGATCTCTGGTGCAACTTTCTGCCCGTCTATTTGCTTTCGAACGGTCAGGATTTCGTCCTGGTTTCCAAGCCCTCTCCTTTTCTACATATATCAATAACCACGTGTCACTGCAAAGCTGGTTCGATGACTTGCCCAGGGTTCCCGCGATTACCTTAACTGGCTAACCCTGGTCAGGTCACGTCAAGCTTCTCGAATTTCACATGGATGAAGCAATTGGTCTCCAGCTCCGCATACACGTGTCAACATCTCCCTTACGGGTTCTTACTGTGAAAACGCCAACCCAGATCCAAATAATCCGTAATTGGGTTTCTCTCTCACCCTTCTTATGTCTTGAAGGTCAGAATACCCTAAAACAACCTCAAGCAGTGGCCTTCAGCAGCCGGATTTGGGTCTTGGCAATGGGAACAGTTTGGATTCGGTGATGGAAAACCTCAAACGAAAGACTAGTTTGGAACGAGTCCTGAGATTCTGAATCGTGTAACATTTGTATCCAAAGTCCCACTCCAGCAACGGGGGCTACTTTTGTCATTTCGTACACGGAAGCTTCCGTCTAAGAAGGAAAAGACTGAAAGGCCGTATTAAGGTTTCCGTAAACGGGCGAACATGTTGTGACAAGTTACGGCGTTCAGGCAAGGATGGACACGTTTGAAGCACCGTAATTAAAGAAAAGAAGTGGGACAAGGCAGAAGCAAGACGAGAAGGACACGTAGCATAAAGCAATTATGGAGGCCGAAGCCTGATATGCACGGCATGGGAGTCGAACTCGGAACTCACGGTCTACAACACGCAAGTCGAGAGTCCTTTCAGGCTGCCTAACGCTCTGAATGCCACATACAGCTTTTTAACGTCGCCTACCGAGAGAGAGATACGTGTCCAACTGTACAGTTGGATCTGGATCCTCGTATTTGTTAATCGAATAGGAGACCCGGTCCAGGTTAAGAGCTGCAGTTGGCCCATGAGATGAACGGCTAGCTAAAGTTCATCTAGAGAGATGAACAAGGTAGGGATGAACGGCTACAAGCGAAAGATAAAACGAGCGCCTGGAATTGGACGCCGTTTATCTCCAGGCACCAGCAGCTCAATGGTACCCTTAATTTCGTGCGGGTTGAGCTGCTAATACTGGTTGTTGGTGTCCTTGTGGCGTTCGCTTTCAGTCTCTATCGGTGACGTGTGATAGCGATTTTAGGATTTTTAGATCGAGCCACGTGCCCCGGTGAGTACGAAGAGAATCAAAAAAGGGATCCCCATGGGTCCCACTCGACGGCATGCGTGTAAGCAGAATAGAGGTCTTGGGCAAACGAGGATGAAGCGGATTGGATACAGCCATCGCCATCAACGGAAAAAGGCAAGGTATGGGAAGAACGGACGGCTGGGATCGTCCGGGAGGAGGTAAGGCAGGCACTCACCACGTCAGACGCGCTGCTCGGAAGGTCACGGGCAGGCTGCCCGTGGATGGAGACGTACCTTCCGCCATGGGACCTCTCTCTCTCTCTCTCTCTCTCTCTCTCTCTCTGTAAAGAGTGGCGCCCTTACGGATTCACCTCCCTGGAAGAGAGGAGAACGAGAGGAAAGAATGAAAAGACGAAGGAAGAAATTGGTTTTCCCTGGACTTGTTTTCCGCTGTTGATGTCGAAATCTTTTTCCCTTGCTTTTCGCTCTGGGGTTTCGGTGGAGTTCTTCTGGGGAAAATCTTGCCTTTTGGCTGCGTGTTGGATGGGAGACGATTTCGTCAGCGATTTTGATTAGGCCTTTGGGTTTGTTGTGGATGGTGAAGAGGGAGCAGATTTTCTTGAAAAAACGAGGCAGGGAATCCGCTTATCGGGCTTCTGGGATTCGATGCCAAGCAATCTGGAGAAAAATATGACGGTTTAGGAGAGACCAGTGAGAAATTCGCGTTTTCTTTGTGAGTTTGGAGATTGATTTTGTATTTTTTTCGTCGGGCGAAAATCGAGAAAAGAGGGGATTTGAGATGAGAAAATAGGTGAGATTTGAGTCGGAGTTCGTTTAATTCGATAACGTAAGCGTGTTTCTTCTTGCGTTATTTTGCGGTCGAGCAGCGGGAGATGGCGGAGATCTGTTGCGAGATAGTGAGCGATGGAGAAGCGGCACCCGAGTGCGTACCGAGTTCCAGAGCCGTGAGGAGGAGGCGATTAGAGATCCAACAGTTCAAATTCCCGGCTGATGTAGCGGTGACTCTACCGGAGGTGGCCGGAAAACGGCAGAAAACTGTGGCCCCGGTATCGCCACTGAAGACGTCTCACGGCGGGGTTCGGTTAGTTCCCGCCATGATGCAGATGCATGAAGAGGTAAAGGACTCCCGTGCCTGCTCCGAGAACAAGAAGAACGTGGCTTCGGTGTTTTCCAGCGAGGACGCTGGTGAGAAGCTGACTGGGCTACCGGAGGATGACCATCGGTGTCCTAAATTTGGAACGTCTTCGGTTTGTGGCCGGAGGAGAGAAATGGAAGACGCAGTGTCCACTGTTCCGGCGTTCTGCGAAGCGGTCGCTGAATTTCACTTCTTTGGTGTTTACGACGGTCACGGATGCTCTCATGTAAGCAGGCTAATCTATCACGGAGTAAATTTATTTCATTAACACTCTAATCGGGAGTAAATTCGTCCAATCTATGCGTTGATTTTTGTTTGGTAACTCCAGGTAGCATTGTCGTGCAAGGATCGGCTGCATACTTTGGTCGCAGAAGAACTCAAATCAGGGATAAGCGAGAATGGCCGGGAATGGAAGGAAGCGCTAGATCGGAGTTTCATGCGGATGGATGACGAAGTCTCTGGCGAGTCTGTGAACATTACGTCGTGCCGCTGCGAGATTGCAACCTCGCATCGTGATTCCGTGGGCTCCACGGCGGTGGTTGCAGTGGTGGCCGCCGAAGAGATCGTCGTCGCCAATTGCGGCGATTCACGGGCCGTGTTGTGCCGGAACGGCACCGCGATCCCTCTTTCCTCGGACCACAAGGTGGTTGCATTTCTCTTACCATTTTCTCCTTCACGCCCGATCATTTGTTTTCAGTCGATCTCCAGAACTGACGTTTTCTTGTGTTTGGTGTTTTGGAAGCCGGACCGGCCGGATGAGCTTGTCCGGATCCAAGCTGCAGGCGGGCGAGTCATTTTTTGGGATTGCCCGCGCGTTCTCGGCGTCCTCGCCATGTCCCGCGCTATTGGTAATTTGGCATCTCTCCATTTGTAAAATTTTGACGGAATTTCGCTCGGAAACTTGAAAATTCACCGGGAAACGTGATCGTTCGAGCTCTATAGCGGATTAGTGCATCAGCTTTGTGGTGAAGATATCTCGTTTTATCCTGATATTTAGACACATTCTTTGAAATGGGTTAAATTACTATCTTTCGTATTATTTTTCTGTGATTTATGCCCTATACTTTGTTCTGGTATAAACGGGAGGCCGTTGCCCGCGCTTTCTCGGCGTCCTCGCCATGTCCCGCGCTATTGGTAATTTGGCATCTCTCCATTTGTAAAATTTTGACGGAATTTCGCTCGGAAACTTGAAAATTCACCGGGAAACGTGATCTTTCGAGCTCTATAGCGGATTAGTGCATCAGCTTTGTGGTGAAGATATCTCGTTTTATCCTGATATTAAGACACATTCTTTGAAATGGGTTAAATTACTATCTTTCGCATTATTTTTCTGTGATTTATGCCCTATACTTTGTTCTGGTATAAACGAGAGGCCGTTGCCTTATTCACACCAGGTATCGAAGTCATGACCTTAAACTCGTGAGTGGAAATTCTGTCTGCATTTCATGTCCACAGGGTTGGTAGATACCGAAAGGTCTCTTCAATTTCCAGGGAAAATCTGTTTCCTGAGAATAACTTTCCGTATATTTTCCCCGAAATCCAGTTTCCTGTGAATACTGGTTATCCTTGGCTTCGGCTCGGCTCAGCGGCGTCATTTTCAGTGAAATCAGCTTTTGGTCCTTAAACGTGCGAGGAAAACACGGTCAACACGATTGTAATTTTTAATGGCCTAGTCCAAGAGGTTCCGTGCTATTTCCTCTTCACCTTTCTTTGAAATCTTGAGTACCTCCTACCGTTTCAGTTGCCAATTGGCTTGTTTCTTGTCCGTTTAAAACGGACCTGATTTGGTGATTTTGCTTTCAGGGGACAATTACTTGAAACCGTTTGTGACGTGCATGCCGGAGGTAACTGTGACGAAGCGGGAGTCGGGCGACGAGTGCCTCATACTGGCAAGCGACGGGCTGTGGGATGTCATGACCAACGAAGAGGCCTGTGCCATTGCGTCGAGGTGCCTGCAGGGTGCCGGAGATGCAGCCGATACCGACCCAGATCCAGCCTGCACAATCGCCGCTACGCTGCTCACCAAGATGGCTCTTATTAGGCAGAGCTGCGACAACGTCAGCGTCGTGGTTGTGGATCTCCGGCGGAGCATGATATAGCGTTTCATGATGATGCTTTTATTGAACGACGCCCTTGCTTGGAAAGAAGAGATAAAGGCGTCTGGGTTCTTTTACCCATTTCGTCTTTTGTTGTTTTCTTCTGTTTTCTCTTTGGCTTCGCTGGTAATTAGTAGCATCATTCTGGAAGTATACCATGGGCAGGGTTTGTGTAAAAAGGAGGGGTGGGAAGTTGTGGATGCGTCCTTCGAAAACTATTTTGTTTATAATTGAAAGGTGGAAAACCTATGCGGAAGGCAGATTAAATTCTCGGACGCGAACCTCTCTCTCTTCTATATATATATATATATATATATATATATATATATATATATATATATATATATATATATATATATGTGTGTGTGTGTTGTTATTATCACCAAGGGTAGTAAATTAACTCCAAAACTTGTCATTTTGTGTCGTAGCTGATTTTGTGAGAGAATTTTCCGTGCCCTTTCAGTTGATTCGATGGATCCCCACTCGATATCTCGCAGCCATTTCAAAACAACAGTGGTTCTATATACCTGCAAATCACACCTTAGACTTGATTCACCGCTATTGGTTTCAACTCTCCAAATACAAGCGGTTGCTGGTGTATTTTTGGCACGATACTTGGTAGACATGTTTGGTTTTTAACCAGCCTAGTGGTTTCAATCGGAACCAAACCAGCTTAGGAATTGATTGGACCCGAAACTGGTGAAATCAGAACTGGGGTTCACTCGGTCTGGTTTCAGTCACTTTTTACAAAACGAGAACCGGTCTTGGCCCAGTTCGGTTCTGGTTCCAAGTTTAGTGTTAATCGGAACTGGTTTGCCTTATATGAGTGGGGGTTAAGTGATACTTATATTTGTGTGCATCAAAGAGAGGATTAGGGATGGATTTTCAATTATATGGATGTGGAACTTGACCTACATGCTTCACTTTAGCATGAACTTATTGTATACCATAGTACACTTTCTTATGTTATAGCCAAGATGTTGGTTGAAATTATATATACACACACATATGTATGTATGTATATATATGTACATACATGTATATGTATATAACTCCACCCATGTAAGAGATTACCCCTGCATGGTTGGTCCCAAGCCCGAATAAAGGAGGAGAGTTGTATTAAGTTTTCGACAGTAAGTGTAAAACTTTATCAGACTCATCTACGATGGATTCTATGTGAAGCTTAGTATATATATATATACATACATATATATATATATATATATATATATATACATACATATATATATATATATATATATATATATATATATATATGTATGTATATATATATATGTATGTATATATATATATGTATGTATATATATATATGTATGTATATATATGTATATGTATGTATATATATGTATATGTATGTATATATATGTATATGTATGTGTATATATATATGTATATGTTGTCCAAAAGATGTTGGTTGGAACCGTGTATGTATATATATCTGTATGTATATATATATATATATATATATATATATATATATATATATATATATATATATATATATATATATATATATATATAATATATATGGTTAAGTGTCTTTGTTCAAGAGTCATTACATACATCCCAAAAGATGTTGGTTGGAACCGTATATGTATAGATGGTTAGAAGGCTTTTTTCATGTGTCATGACACACAAGCCAGTGTCATAATATCATAGCTACTCATGGTTATTTTGGTCGATTGATCTTCCAATATGTTAGTTTCAATAACTTTCATTCCTTATACTCTATAGGTATCTGATCCACCGCTTTAGGTATTAGTACTATGACATCTAACTTAAATGAATTCAGTTTCAATCAATCCATAGTTGACAGTCAAGGTCGTATTGTTAACACTTGGGTTGATATCATTAATCATACCAAACTTGGTATGAAAGTTATGCATGAATGTAATGCTCACAACTTCCTTTTAGACACGGCTGCTATAGAAGCTCCATCTACCAAATGGATAATATTTGATGTTAAGTGTATACGAGTCATTGAAGGACAAATACCCCACCTTTTCGATATACACCTTGTTGTTATATGTGCACTTTGGTATTTATACCATTGTGAATCATAACTCTTTGATGAATGTTAAAAGTTTGTTATTATTTTAGAAATTATCAAACAATTTCACATGATTTTAAAATAATGAAAGTTCTTAGTATTTTACAAATTTTATCTTTTAAAGGGGTTTCACAATTTGAACCTTTACTTAAATAAGTCACAATTTCTACTAATTTGAAAAGAATGGTAAATTAGTTTTGAACTATTTAATATATGTATGTATATATATATATATATATATGAAGTAGGGTAAACAATTTATAGTAAGATGTCGACACTATCAAATGTTATAATTAATGTGACAAGTTTATAATCTTGTATCTATGAGTGCTTTAAGAGTTTAAGCTTTAAACTTCATGAGCTGACCTCACCTCATACTCCTATAGGTGAACTGTATCAAGAACATCTTTGCAGTAAACGCTCCATAATACATGTGATGTAGGTCTATTAAGAACAAAATTAAAGCTCAATCTTCTGATTTCATTTTCTTGTAAATCCTGCCTGATACCTTTTTAATGAACAAATATGTGCATCGTCTTTCTTGCTCACCGGACTAAAAGCAAATGTCATCATAGTTGAGTTTACACCATTAGTGATTTATAGGTGGATTTGTTATCACTCGTGAAACCCTTCGGAAAGATTTACAAACTAACAAAGATTATTCTGTAATTATCAGTTCTATCATATATTCTAAATTTCATAGTGAAATATTCATTTGCCACCCCCATGATGTTTTTCTTTGAACGATGCCCTCGTGTGGAAAGAAGAGTAAAAGCGTCTGGGTTCTTCTTATTCATTCCGTCTTTGTTGTTTTCTTCTGTTTTGTCTCCCGTCGGTACTTGGTAGCGTCGTTCTGGTAGTACACAGAGGGCAGGGTTTGTGTAGAAAGGGGGTTTTGGAAGTTACGGCTGCATCTTTCGTGAACCGTTTTGTTTGTAATCGAAAGGTGGGAAACCCATGCAGCAGGCTGATTAAATCCTCTCTCTCTCTCTCTCTCTCTCTCTCTCTCTCTCTCTCTCTCTCTCTCTCTCTCTCTCTCTCTCTCTCTCTCTTGTATATATTTGCTTGGGGAGTGTGGTTGCTTAGGATTCAGGGTGGTAAATTAACTGAGAAACTTGTTACCCTGCCCTACCTAGTGCTTCGTTCTCAAGCGACAAACCAAAGGAAAACCTTCGGGTCAAGTCAAGCACAGTGTCGGGTCCAGAAACTTATTTCGAGTGAGATGGGCTTTAAGATTTTGAAATGTCATATGCAAATGCAAATTCTCATAATTTCGGGTGGAAAGGTCACCCCATCCCGCCGCGTTGGTTAGATAATACATATCGGAAAGAGAAAGTGGGTCCTTGCAATATAGTGTCTAAACCTACATGGTTCAATCCGGCTGGACCCGAAAGGCCTGGTCGAAAGGATCCTGCTGGTTTCTGTCCCAAAAGGTGTTCTTCCTACAACACATGAACCCAATAACGCGTGCATGGTTCCATTATGAAGGGACCCTGAGTCCAGTGGAGGTTGAGTCTTAGTCACTAAGTCCACCAGCCCAGGTAAGTCATATATGCGCCCACTCATTGCCAAGACTTTCTAGGCTAGTGCGACATACACATTGTGATGCCTTTATGCATATTGGCCGATATTCTTGAGGCAATCATGAATATCCTGTGCAGTGGTGGATATACATTGATCTGAAATGAGGTGTTCATCCCACCTGAAATTTGGAAAATCAACTTAAAGTCTATAGCCCATGATAAGATTCATGGGCTATAATAGATAGCTCGCCCCACCCCGAAACGGTTCCGCCATTGATCCTGTGCATGGTATCTCTCTCCTACCGGCACTTGTGAAAAAACGAATGTTGTGCCAGTATTTCATTTTCTTGGAGTTAAATGCTACTGTGGAACAAGAGAGAGCACAACGCCAAATGATAATCCATGTAACAAGCCTTAGTTTACAGTAGGGTTTGGTTTTGCACAAAGAGCAATGGCTCACACGGCTTGGGGGTCAACTGGCAAATTGAAGGTCATGAGGTCGATACCCGAGGGCGTGCACCTGGCTTCAGTCACAATACAAAAAGAATTTCGGAAATATCCCCCCCATGAAGTTTATATTTTACAAGTTTTTCATACCTAGAATAGATGTTAGTAGAAAGAGCAAAGCTATGGAATTATCGGTAACTGTCAATTTTTAATATATTACTCCCAAGCATACGACGTTTGTATTCTCTAAACATTTCGTTTTTACACCAATTTTTGCCTATGTTTGGAATATTTAATATGGGATAGCTCCAGGTATAATGTATATTAGCAGATTTTCAGTACATGCTGATATTCATTTCTTCCTAAAAGAGTTTATGTTTATGTTTATGTTTATCACTCAAAGCAATATTATAAAGCAGTAGTAACACCAAAACTATATGTTGAGCGCTTCATAAAAAATAAAACATCCCGAGGTTCATACGTACGCGAGGAAGATCCACTACACTAAGAGGAAAGAGAATGAAAGAGGCAAAATTAATGGGACTTCGGAGAAGGCTCCGTTTTAGTTTTCGTGAACAAGCCCATTTTTTGCTCAGTTGGGAAAGAAGAAGAAAGCATACGACAGAGGTTCAATTTTGAGCAAGAATTGGTGGTAGACCGGCTCTTTTGAAACGCTATTGAGTCCCTTCATTGGACCTTTTTGTGATTAATAAAAATAAGGTGATATTATTTTAATGCAGTAGACCATGTGCGGACTAGGGAACCACAGCTAACCCGATTCCTTGTTCTACAACTTAGCTGCTGTCCAACGTTGAACCTTCCATATAATGAAAACAATATTCACTGCGATGATGAGCACTTCATTTTGTGGACATGCAATAGTGTGATACTCTAGTTTTAGGGCCGGTAAATGGAGCAGGCTTAATGTGGGATTGGATCTGGTTTTGGTCTGGGGCAAAAGGATCCAACCCTTATAAGAACCAGTCAACTTACAGACAACAACCATTTTCTAGAGAAACTTACATGTAGGAAAGTTGATTATGATGTTCATCTCACAAATAAGAATAGAGACAGATCAAGCAGGTACTGTTAATGGCTTCGTGTCTCTGTGCGCGTGTTCTTGATAGTACTACCCTTTCAGATTCCAACTGGTCAGAAACACCCTTTATTCGAAACCATCACAATTTTTTCAGAAGCCAATGAGTAGTGTTGATCAAACAATCACATGATTGCATTCTGATGCAGACCCAGAGAGCAAAAGATGAAAAGCTACAGCTGATGAAACCAAAATCACTGGCTTTGGTAAACCAAACAATTCTGAAGCAGACCTACAGCCGTATAAATCGATCATAACTTACCATGTTAGTCTTTGCTGAACCCATGACAAGGTCCACTTTGATTGTTAAAGCGGCCACCATTCAATTGACATCAGACAGATTAGTTCACATTTATGCATAAAAGTTGGATGACAAAAGGATACATTTGTCCGGTATTCTCTAATCGAAAGCTGTATCCCAGACATCAAAATGTTATCTTTGTCTACTCTTCTTTCTTCAGTGCTTTGAGTTTCCAGTAACCCGTGTCTGTACCGAAAAGCCTGAACAGGAAATCAGTAACCAAACTGAACAGGGTTACACTCACCATTAGCCAGTGTGGCAAAGAGAACTGATATGCAGAACAAAGAAACACTAGAAGATGCCAACCATAAGTCTTCACCTGTTCTGCAATATACAGAGAAGCTAACAAGGCTTAAGGAAATGCATTCAAACTAATATTCATATTACCTACCATAACAAATCATGAATGGTGACATGCGCATGATCATTGGCTCATCAACAGAGTTACCAATGTTTATCTTATTTTGCGTGTTACATAGTCTTAGTAGTGTTATTATTCAGTGTATATTCATATACACTGAATAACTCTAGATGCAAAACGGGCATTGCAAGCTAACCCAGAGGAATTAGGAGGTCATTGACATGCAATAAAGTCTCTTGTAGATGAAAAGAAAAGCAACCTGACAGGTGGCATAGTATTACATTAGGTGATCAGCATCTCTAGCTTGCAGATATATTCCAGACGAAATCTCTCTCTCTCTCTCTCTCTCTCTCTCTCTCTCTCTCTCTCTCTCTCTCTCTCTCTCTCTCCCCCTTATTTTGTGATGGAAATGATATATTTTAGGAGAAAGAATCTGACATGTAATGCAAAGGAAGTAAAAGGTTAGTTTGACAATCGCACCCCTGTGCACATAGAAAGACGCACAAACTATGCAGAAGGTTTTGCTTCATGGCAGGGTAACCATAGGTGGCGATGCGTACAAAACAACCCAAACTGACGCACGGTTGCTGGAAGAATCAAAACTACATAAATAATAGGTTGCAATATATACATATGGTTCACAAGCTAAAAAAGGTGAAGTCAGAACCAATAGGAAAAGGAGAAAGGCACGTTTGAGACAACCAAATACTAAAGATAGGCAGCTTTATTACATCTACCAAAGAATTCTTACCAGTCCATATACGTGAATGTGGATGCGTAGTTGCCAGACTTGGTATAAAGCAAACGATGATGATAATCATGAAAATCAGCCCTGGCAAAAGACATAAACCTAATCAAGTTTGGAAATAGAGAAGACCATCTGATTCAGTTAAACGAGCATATCAACAGCTTACCCTCCATATATCGGTAACACCTTTGATAGACTCCAGGGGAAGTCATAGCCACAGTGTGCTTCTACTGTCTCCAACACTCTCAACACCATCCACAGCCAAAGCGTGAACAGATGAGGACCCGTGATAGCCGGTCCAATAATGGTAGCAAAACCAAGGAACAATATCTCAGCAGGATGAGCATATTCTGAAGTTAATCCAAAAGGTGTGGCATACCTGCATAGATACAGTTTCTTAAGATATCCAAGAAACGAAGATATTGTTATGCACGTACTAGTACCTGCATAAAAATGTCAAAGTTTGGCATCTTACTCGTGATGAACGCTGTGCACATGTTTGTACAACCATTTGGTATGTAAAATCCGATGTCCCCAGTAAAAGACAAAATCCTCGAGCACAAAATATGCAAAAATTTGTGGCACGACTACCTTCCTGTAGAATGAAGACATGTCATCCTCATGAAAAGCATCATTAGTCTCAAAAGAAATGTAGAACGTTTAACGTATTTAGTTGCAGGAGACCGAGAGTTCATGTTATATCAGATACAGAGTATCCAACTACAAAGGCCTGGATTAAGTACCAAGATGGTAATGGAAGTGCGCTCTGCATTCCCATGAATTTAAAGACAGGATATGAGAGAATCATAACAGGCAGGTTTACACAGAAGTGGTAAAGCAACAGCTTTGTGATGCATTTCTCCTGCGCAGCCCAGAAATTAACTTTGCTCTGCATAGGAACAAAACAAAGATAAAACCATTGCCTACAGATAGACACCGACATTGGAATTCCAATAGCATAAGACTTCAATCACAAGAAAAATAGGTCCCACAAACACTGAATAAACCTTGCTCAATATACACTGAATAATAACACCACTAAGACTATGTAACACGCAAAATAAGATAAACATTGGTAACTCTTTTGATGAGCCAGCATAGGAAAAATAAAGACTTCAAGTTTCTCTGACTTAACACACTGTTGATTTGCAGCTATTACACTGTCATGTTTCTGTCCGATGCATGTGTAGTCAACCATATCATAGCAGTTGAAACTTGAAATGTACTGATCTGGATGATTAAGATTATAGACAAAACCATCCTAATTCTTTTCATTGTATTATGACAGCATAGATGATAAGAACTTTCTGCTCAGACAAGGTTGCAATCTTGAAACTGTCCAAGGGATTATCCCAGTACAAAATTCAAGATAAACAAGCAGAACTGCTAAGCAAGATAGAGGGAACAAGCCACAGTAAATAGAACAAATTCTCAAGGCTGCAAATATATAATAACCTTGCAGCCCTTAGATTGTAGGTAAACCCCAGCAAGTTGCGCAGAGAAATCACAGGAATGAAATTTTCCAAGATATGTCCATATGTATAGTCATAACGTAACAAACAATTTTTCTGGAAAAACAAAGTATGACGAAATCCCGGGAGTAATGAAAAAACCCTCTTATTCCTCACATTCTGAATGGCAAGAAAAGACTAATTAAACAAAAAAAAGTTATGATTTTAAATAAATTGAAAATTTTGTTATCTCATGGTGACCTTTTTTTAAGAAACAATAACAACTAAGCCTTTTCCCATACTAGATGCGGTCAGCTATAAGGATTTTTTGTTTCCATGGATCTCAATCGTGTGTCATGCTAATAGTTAACTCAACATAAACCAGATCATTCTTTATTGTTTTCTTCCAACACTTTTGTGGTCTTCCTCTTCCTCTTTTAACATTTTCACAATCTAGTTTCTCATACCTTCGTACCAGAGCAATCTAGTTTCTGATACCTTCTTACCATACCTTTTTTGGTGATCTTTCTACATGTTCAAACCATCTTAAACAATTTTCCTCGCTTTTTCATCTCTTGATAATATTTTTAAGCATAATAAGAAAATACAGAGAATCACTTCTTAAAATTGCAAAGCTTCGATTATTACTTTAACAACTTCTGGAAAAAAACACTGCTGCTTTTGTCAGTGACGTAACAATACTAGCAACATTATGAGTGATTTTTCATTACACACGGCATAGAAGAATATTAAGAAACTTCAGTCTTTGAGATGTGCACTGAAGACAGCTGACGTGATGTTAATCTTTTGCATTGAAATTCTCTACGACTAAAACAAGTTTTTTTCAGATCCAATGGTGCAAAGATTTGAGAAAGACAAAAAGCAAGTTATCTCCTCATTTGTTACGCAAGGTCTTTGTTGCATCAATGAAAACACTTCCTCCTAAGTTTCATGTGGGCGTTAAAGGCAGTGAGAGTTAGTTGCAGACCATAAAGCAACACCTGAAGATAAAGATTGGTAAAAAGTTTTTTATTGTGTATTTCTAGCTAATAGATTTGTCAGATGCTTAAGAAACAGTAATAATTGCATTCACTTAAGCTTCTGGACAGAAAGTGTGACTGAATATGGTTTTCTTGTCAAATTCGTTCATGGTAACTATTCTATTATGGGAAGTAGATATTGTCAGAGAAGCTGTGACATCTTAAATATCACCTTTTATGTTGACTTATGCAACAAGCTTGCAGATCTTGGGGGATCGGTGGGAGATATCAGATCATTAAAATGTATCAAGCACCTCTTTCGTTCCATGCAATCAACTCGTGAGTGCACGTGTGTGTGCCTCAGAGAGAGAGAGAGAGAGAAGAGAGAGAGAGGGAGCAGTTAACATGCATAACAACCTGAATTTTATACTTGCTTAACAACCCAGCCCTTTCAATATATATAAATGGAAGGCCTGACAAAAAGAATACGCCTTCATGAAGAAAGAAACTGCCCAGGGAAGCAAGTTGGAAGTCACTGAAATGAGTGATCAGATACTGCATCATAAGAAAAAATAAGTTCAGTTCAGAATATTAGGTATAAGAAAACCACACATGAAAGGAGCAGGGGAAAGCAGAAATACACAATGAAATAATGATAACTTTTTCACTCAAGTATGCAAGAAGGATAGTCATTACAACAACAACAACTAAGCCTTTCCAGTTTTAGATGGGTCAGTTTCATGGATTATTTGTTTTTACATAACTCGATGATGTAGTCATGCTAACATTTACCTCAACATAAGATAGATCATTCTTTATTGTTTTCTTCCAACACTTTTTTATTGTTTTCTTCCAAAACTTTTGTGGTCTTCTTTTTTCTCATTTAACATTTTCCTTCCTCTTCCTCATTTAACATTTTCACCATCTAGTTTTTCATACCTTCTTACCAGAATTTCCTTTAATCATCTTTCCACATGTTCAAACCATCTTAAACAATTTTATCTCGTTTTATCATCTATTGTATCACTCTCAATTTGTTTCTAATAATCTCATTATGTATACGGTTTTTTTATGTGACCACATATCCATCTCAATATCTTGTTTTTTGTCACGAACATCTTTTATACATGTTGATGAATAATTGCCCAACACTCTCTAATTGCGGCCCTATAATATTTACCTTTCAACTTCAATGGTATCGTCTTGTTATATAAAATATCTAATACACCTATTTTAATCAAGCTGCATAATTCTATGCATAACATTCCACCATTTTTTTCATTGCTCTGAAAAAGTGACTTTAAGTATTTAAAACTTTTCTTATGATGTCTATGTTATGTGAAGTAACCAAATTGTCAAATTTGAATTTCATATATTGTGTTTTTTTGCTAAGTTAGAAGCTTTACCTTCTAAAGTTTCTCTCCATAGTTTCAATTTTCTATTAAATTTTTTCTTAAGACTCATCCACTAACACAACATACACCATATATTGTGTTAACTCATCAATAACCAATATAAATAAATATGAACTTGAAACTCATCCTTGATATAATCAATATTAACTTCGAAGAAATCTATCATTCTTTCATAGTCCTCACATATGTTTGTACACCATCATATGTGTCTCTTACAAGATTGATTATATCAATGAGATACCTCTCTTTTCCAAGGTGCTCCAAAAAATCTCCCTTGGCACTGACTATCTTTTGACATCCTATAATAAGTCTTTTCTAAATCAATAAATACCACATGAGGATTCTTTTTTTCTTCTAAAGTATTCCATAAGACGTCTCAATAAATCAATAATCTCAATAATAGATCTTCTTAACATGAATCAAAATTGGTTGTTTGTTGTACTCGATACTTCTATCTACCTATGTTCAATAATTCTTTTCCGTAATTATGTAGTATATCTCTTCAACTTGATCCTCTCATAATTCACATAATTCTTAATATCTCCCTTGTAATTGTATAGGGATATAACTATACTCTGTCCCTAGAGTGATAGTCAATAAGGAAAGAAATTTGCATGAAAAGATAACTAATGCAAACACATGCTCTCGATCACATTCACATACTTTGAAGGTAAAATTCATCTTTCTAAAGGCAGCTGCAAGAAAATGTTTCACTGCTTTATAATAGCAGAAGGCAACTTTGCGGGCAAGTCCACTGAATTCTGTAAACTTGGATTGAACATGGAAAAACAAAATATAGAATGGATATATTAAAATATTATTTGACATTTATCGGCCATTATATGTTGTAAAATGTATCGTATTGCAAAGACCCAAGAATATAACAAGCAAAAATAAAAGATTGTTTCCATCCAAAACTGCAAAAGGTAATTACGGTTTTCATATATTAACTTCATTTTATTATAATCAAGCGTGCCATAAATATACCCATATTCACATTCATCACACTTACTAAATCTCAAAAGAAGATACCGAACAAAGGAAACCTTTTACTGTAGCTGTTCTTCCTTTATAGAATAGTACAGAGAAGAGGCTTCGGTAATTTTTGCGGCTAAAATAATAGTTGTGTATGACGTAACAAAAGATTGGAAGCTATTCTCAAACAGATATGACAACACGCTGTATGACATAATCCAACCCAATAAAATCTTAATAGCATTGTATTTGAGAGAGCCATCAACGTGTCTCCTGCATCCTACGGTCAAACTTGCCCAATAAAAAATGCAGTTTTTAGCAATTTCCTATATTATAATTGACATTCAAGGTTCACAGGGTTTTTGACTTTACGAAGTACTAGAAGTGAACATCTTGAATATCAACTCTGAACACTCTGAGCTTCTTGATGCGAGCATGACATTAATCAAGAAATCCAGGATGCCAAGCTGCAAGTTGAAGCAAATCTGTGCCCCCAGAATGGAAAGAATAGAACTCATTAAGGAATGAAATCCTCACTTAAGCGCTGCCATCATACTAGAAACTGCTCATATAGAGTCTCTAAAATAGCATCAAATCACATAGCAATACTGCTTCAAAACCTTGGATTTCAAATTTCAAAACCAATCAAATAGATGTGAATTCATCTATCTATGACAGGGAGGAGACTATGAACAGAATTGTAATTATAAAATGTTCAGATGATTGTGACTAATCGTCAAGTCAGATAAGTATGTTGCAGCAAATAAGTATGTAGCAGCGATTGAACCCCGTGAAACGATTAAAAGCCCCACCGCTTGAAATAGGATTTTCAGTCTTCTTTGACGAACCTTGTTTATTTGTGTAATGTCGTTCACCTTTCTTGAACTAATAAATTGTATTCCTTTCTCTTCTTAAATTATCTGTTTCACATTTTCTTAAATATTAGCGGGACAAAAGCACTCTATATTTGACTAGTTACTTCGCTGGTATAATGATGAAATAACATGATAACCATACAACTAATCTAGTGACTGTGGTTTGCGTAAGTTCCAACCCTTGCAGGGCCATTTCTAATCTATCCTTCGTATGTTGGAAGAATGAATGTCAAAGTTCTGGCAACACCAGTTTATTAATGGATACATCATTCCCTTTCACGTGAAGAAGATTAGCTAAGAAAACCTGAGTTTCCAAGGGAGACACCCAAATTTCTCCCGCTGATGACAGCATTTCATTTGACCGACCTACACTATTACCCAGTGTTATCCGTATCGCACCGTAAAGAAAACCTGAGTTTCCAAGGGAGACACCCAAATTTCTCCCGCTGATGACAGCATTTCATTTGACCGACCTACACTATTACCCAGTGTTATCCGTATCGCACCGTATTGTATTGTGCACGTACGAGGATACGCTCAGGGACCCTTTTAAAGAGTCCCTAGCCGAACAAAAACCCACAGTTTTGCGGGTTTATGGGCTTCCGTTTCTTCCCCTCTCGTGTGTTCAGAGCTCCGCAACAGACTCTCCCCCATCCTTGGTGTTCAAGGCTCGAAAGAAAGTGCTCTATGGCATCCATTAAAGCCCCCAACTCTAATTGTGGTATACATTTTACATTTTTTAGAGATTTTTTCTTTGTATTTGTAATTTTTGGTGTTATTTTTAATTTTTTTAATGACAAAATATGATATTATGAAGTGCGTGGATATGATTTTTATTGCATTCATGAAGTGAAACACTCTATTTGAGTGTTATGTGAAGATTGGGGATTTATGAAGTGCTTTCATTTTTAGGTTTTTGATTGAATTGAAGTGCTCATTGAGATGGCAGGAAGGGGTGTTAGGGACTCTCAATCTCGGTATGATGATCCGATATGACAGTGGGGTACAACAATTGAGGGTTCTAGATTAAAGATCAAATATTTGATTTGTAAGAAAGTGATTAGTGGTTGAATTTCACGATTAAAACACCACATATCAAGGATTAAGAAAGAAGTTGCTCCTTGCATAGGCAGAGTTAGAAGTTTGCCAGAAGATATTAAATGGCAATGTCATCAGATGATTAAAAACATACATGAGAGGAAACAACAAAAGGATGATTTAGGGATGTTTAAGGAAGATGTTGATGATGTTATTGGATTGACTGATAGTATTCCTTCAGATGCTAAAACAAAGATTGATAGTAGTAATTCTCGTCCGTCAAACAAGGGAAAGAGGGTTGCCAAAGATTTTGTAAGTGAAAGTGGTAGAAGAGGAAGCTCTGTAAGGAGTAGAGAAAGAGTTTTTTCTAGCATACATTCATTTTTCCCTCCTAGCACTACACATTATGCTCAACCTAGAATTCTTGTTGCTATGACTTCAGAACAACTACATGATTAGGCAGACCTTGCAATGGGCAAATGGTTTTATGATACATGCATTACATTTAATGCAACAACCAGTTTTCATTTTCAAGTAATGGCAGATGCGATTGCTAATATTGGTCCAAGATACAAAATGCCCTCTTATCAGAAGTTAAGAGAAAAGTTATTAGATAAGACCAGTGTTATCCGTACGTATCGTATCGTATCGTGAGAAGTCACGATATGATACAGTACCATATCACCCGTATCGTACGATATGGGCGATATGCCAAAAAAAAATCAAAATTTTATTTTTCCAAATTTTTTTTTCAAATTTTTTTTGAAAAAATTAAAAACATTTGGTTCTCTCGATTCATTGAGTGGGGATTTCACAACTTCACTATTTTAGGGTTCACCTTACATGACTTCCATTCAGTTGAACATGATCAACGTGTGTGAGGCTTAACTTAGTCTGTGAAGTGAGAAATGGAGCTCAAGCATTAGTTAAAAAGCTAGTCTCTAGTAAAAGAAAAAGGGGATATCATCAAGTAATAATATAACATCGTTGAGGTGTCATAGACTTAATAATCAAAGAAATGGAGCTCATTGTTTTCTCACATATGAAAATTAGCAAATATGACAACTACATGTATAAAGATAGCAGTTTGTTAATTTTGATATATTAGATGAGTGAATTATGGAAGATAACGAAGAAAATGCACTCCTAACCGAAGAAGACATTGCATGAATTAATTTGAAGTGCAACAACATCATCAAGGAGAAGATGAAGATTATTTAGTTAATGATTATGATACAAATTTACAATATGTAAAATGTAAATGTATTTCACTTTTTGATTCAAAATATGTAATTTTGGATGCAATTGTTCAATGTTGAATGTTCAATATGTGCTAAACTTTAAATTATATGAATTTAAATCAATTACCAAATTTTTTCAGAATTTTCTTGATTTGTTTCGGATTTTTACTAATTTTTATTGATTTTTTAAATAAAATTTGTATTTTTTTTAATATTAAAGTATGATACGGGCGATATGATCCGATACGATACGATACGCCCGTATCGTGGAGCCCAATGATACGCGATACGATACGCGTTGGACAATAATGAATAAGACTATCATTGAAGTATAAGAATATTGTTCGACTTTGAGAGAATCATTGAAGGAGATATGATGCACTATCATAGCAGACTGATGGACAGATAGGCGAGGAATGACCTTCTTAAATTTTCTTATCTACTATCCTAAATAACTTATGTTTTTGATATCTCTAGACATGTGAGAGGAGAGACATACTGCAGAGATCCTAAGGCAAGAGTTTGATAAGATGATATGAGAGGTTGGGCTAGAGAATGTAGTCAAATTCATTACAGATAATGCAACTAACTATAAAGCAACTGAGAAAGTGTTAGCATATACTTATGGGACTTTCTATTGGACACCATGCGCAACCCATTGAGGATATTGCCAAGATATCACTAAATTTATCTACAACCATGCCTTTGTATTGTGTACGATGAGGAGATATACAGATAGTGTAGAGATTATCTACAACCATGCCTTTGTATTCAACTCGGTTTGCAACTAATTTCTTATCCGTATAGAGTATTGTGAAACAGAAGCAAGCCTTAAAGAGAATGTTCTCCTTAGATAAGTGACAACAATTTGAAGAGTTACCTCAAAATAGAAGAAATAGAAAGTTAAATGAGATTTCAGAGACAGTCTTCAGGAGTACATTTTGGAATGCATGCGTTAGATTATTGAGGATTACATATCATATAGTGAAGGTTTTGAGATTTGCTGATAGCGAGGAAAAACCATCTATGGGCTACCTTTATGAAGCTATGGATAGGGCAAAAGAAGCCATTAGAAATAATTTTAGATTATGTGCCCGTGTGGAAAATTATAGAAAATAGATGGAACAAACAATTACATCAGGCTATTCATGAAGCAGCATATTACCTAAACCCAATATTTAGGTACTCAACAAGCTTCAAAAGGGACGATGAGGTTAATCGAGGAATCATTGATTGTATAGACAGATTTGTCCCTGATGAGAGTAACATAGAGGCTATACATAAGAGATGGAGATCTATGATAATAGTTTTCACTTAATGGGTTTGCCAGTAGCAACTCGCAATCGCACTAATATGCGCTAAGGTAAATTGTTTATATTCGTATTTAAGTTTCTTAAATCTTATATTATTGTGGATTAAGTCCCTAATGTTTGTTTTTTTTTACAAATGTTTGGTGAAATAGGTTTGGAAGTGATTTTTCAAACCTTACAGATTTTGCAGTAAGAGTTCTGAGTCAAACCTGTAGTGCAATGGGTTGTAAAAGAAATTAGAGTGTCTTTGAACACATCCATACAAAAAAGCGTAACAGGTTGGAACATAAGTGGCTCAATGACTTAGTTTTCATCCATTGTAACATGCGGCTTCGCCAAAGGTAATCTTTATTAGTTACTACTTAAAATTCAATTCAATATTTTGTTTGACTTTAATTGTTAATAACTTAATGTTATTTACTAATTACTTATCTTTCTTTCTTGTAGGCAATTAAAAAAGGTAAATAGAGAAGAAAGCCGATTTGATCTAATAAGTTTGGATAATTTTGAGTTTTTGATATATTAGAGGAGTGGATTATGGAAGATAACGAAGAAGATGCACTCCTAACCAAAGAAGACATTACATGGATTAATTTGGAAGGAGCGCAAACAAGGACATTAAGATTTTGATTTTGAAGCAGAAGGTGATGAGGATCTTGAGCAACAAGAAGATGAAGATTATTTAGTTGATGATCCTGATTGCACTATGAAAATGTAAATGTATTTCATTTTTTGCTTCAAAATATTTATTTATTTTTTAATTGTTCAATGGTGAATTATCAATATGTACTAAACTTTGCATTACATGAATTCTTTGCAATTATTAGATTTTTTTCTTTTTTTTTCTTTTTTTTTAATTCTGATTTTTTTATATTTTTACTAACTTTTTAATATTAAAGTACGATACGCTACGCTACAATATGATACACCCGTATCATGGACCAAAATGATACACGATATGATACGCGTCAAAAAAGACTAGTATTATCATTCAATAACCTTGAGAGGAATAAAAAAATAGAAAAATTCATAGTCAACAAAAGCAGAGATTTAAACAAACATAAAAATTTATCTCATTGATGCGGTGGAACAAACGCACGTGCAGACCAAGGCAAGCAGACCAAATATAAGAATTTTGGCATAAAAAATATCTTGTATACTAGTATATCGCAAAAAAATCCAGGTTTCAACTCGAACGAAATGTTAAAGAGTATCTTTGATGCTTGATGTTGGTGGCGCATTGGTTGTATGGTAATACATAAAAGCACAATAATTTACTACTCGCTTGATGTAAGGGACAAAAATGCTAACAACCGCAAAGCCATGCAAACAGACATTAGGAAAACCATAAAATAATTGCATTCTGCTAGTACAAACTAGTCGTTTGTTCCTCGAAGAAATTCAGACCTGTGATTTTGTTGAATCATATCATGACTCTCCCCTCATAACACTCATGAACAGAGGGACGACTAAGGAATTTAATACAACTCAACAGGATAAAGTGACAAGACGTTGCCAAAGAAGCAAACACGACGAGATCTTTACAACAACAATTCGGGAAGCAAGTACCACAAAGAACACATTCCCATAATCATGACATAGCTAACACAGGATTCATTACACACAACAATATAAAAAGCAATTTCAGAGATAGGAAAAATAAATGTCGCGGAATAAAGATTCCAGAATACTGAAATTCCCATAAGCAGCAAATGAAACAAAGGTTCATAAATGAGAATGAGAGAAGAAAGAGGGGAAACAGTCGAGAAATGAATGGAAGAACCTTTACCAGCCATCCGGATTCGAGGAGAGACGCCATGATAGAGTGACACCGTGCGAGTGAGTGAGCGACTTCGAACCGGAGAATCCCTAGAGAGACGGAGCGATATGTCCTTGAGAGACGTCAATGGAAGATGAGTGAGACAGATCAGTGGGCTTCTGAAGAGGAAGGAGGAATCACGAAGAGGCTACTAGAGTGGCACTTCTCTCGGCCTGGATTGACACGAGAGCGTCCGTACCAGCCCTCCCTCTCTCTGTGTCGACAGAGTCACCACGTGAGGTGGACCAGATTCCAGTCAAACTAACCTCCCCCCTCCCAAACATGAGCTTCCACTCTCCTTCATTAATTCCCCTTTTACCCTCACCTTACATGAACATTTACACAAACGTCTCGTCTGGCTGACTCGGCCTTAGGACCGACTCAATACTTTTGTGTAATATTGCAGTTGAGCTTATGACGTGTAAATATTAGGTAAGGAATGCATATCATTTTTTGTCAAGTAATTTATGATTTAATTTCTCACGCTTTTTTATGAGAGGTTTGTATATAAATACAAGTTTTTAAAGAGCTTTAGAAAGATATCAATTTTTTTTATAACATCAAGGATTGTGTTAGTGGAAGAGTCCAAGGGAAAAGTTAATAGAAAATTGAAACTATGAAGAGAAGCATTAGAAAGCAAAGGCCTCCAATTTAGTAGAACAAAGACATAATATATGGAATGTAAGTTTGATCATTTGGTTACTTGAGAGGACAAAGAAATTAAAATTGGCACACATTGCATCCCCCAAAAGAAAAGTTTTAAATACCTAAGGTCAATTTTTCAGAGTGATGGGAAGAATTGATGAAGATGTTACGCATATAATTAATGATGGTTAATTAAAATGGAGAGGAGCATCAGGTATTCTTTGTGATAAGAATATACCATTAAAGTTAAAAGGTAAATATTATGGAGCAACAATTAGACCTGCCATGTTTAATGGTTCTGAGTGTTGGGCAGTTAACCATCAACATGTACAAAAGATGTATGTGACAGAAATGAAGATGTTCAGATGGATGAGTGGTCATATAAGAAAAGACTGTATACATAATGAGGTTATTAGAAACAAATTAGGAGTGTCACCAATAGAGGATAAAAGGAGAGAATATTGTTTAAGATGGTTTGAACATATAGAAAGAAGATCAAAAGAAGAACCTATAAGAAGGTATGAAAAACTAAATTTGGAAAGAATTAAAAGAGGTAGAGGAGGACCACAAAAGTGTTGGAAAGAAACAATAAAGAATGATCTAGCTTATTGTGAGTTAACTACTGACATAGCACATGATAGAGCTATGTGCAAACAAAGAATCCATGTAACCGACCCCATCTAGTATGGGAAAAGGCTTAGTTGTTGTTGTAAACTCAATACAATTGATAAACATCAATACTATATATATATATAAGATATGACTAAAGTTTGAGGAATGTAACACTATACATTAGGGTTTAAGAAGGTACGTGCTGATGCCGACGTTGCCTGTTCTTCTACCAAGGGGATTTATACCCATGGATAGGTGATGCCTCGAAGCATCGCAAAGAAAATCATGGAGATTGTTGTGCAGTCTAGTGATACATGCTTAGATGATACGATATAAGTCGCATGGTTTTGGCTACCATATGATGTCATAATTTTTATTTTGAATTATTTTCTATTAAATAAGAACAATAAAGTATCTATATTATTACTATAGATGCAAATTTGTACGATAACGATTTTTACAGCATTGATTTGTCTTTGTCACCTTCCACAACGCATTTACGTTTCACAGGTTTGTGAAGTGGGTCATGACGTTGGTGAACGTCCATCATAAGTTCACCTTCTTTGTTTAAAACCGTGGGGTCTAGGTCGAATTCAGAGAGTTCTCCAAGTGCCTCACTATTATGCAAGTAATAATGTTTACTTGGGAAGGTCAAAGTTAGATGCACATCCCCCTTCGACTTATCGAATCTTATTGTTAAGTTTGATATGACTGACATAGTGTCACCCTACATCTCTCTTGTCTAAACATGACTAGTTTCAAACCGGCTCCACGGTTTCAATCAAATCAGAACTGAGCCAAGAACCTGCTGAGTCGGTAACCAAGGATCATCCAATTCGGTTCCGGTTTCACATTTATTAATGGTTTTAAAACCGTAATAGAAATCTGTCCTAAACCAGTTCAATTACTATTAAATATTCCTAACCAAAACCGATAGTCAGGGACCAAACCGGTCATGTCTATTCTTGTCTTCATGAATCCCTCCGCCGACGTACGGGTTACCATGGAAGGCATTAAGAGTCCGCTCGTGGACTTGGCAGTGAGAAATACCGGTTTTCACTGAACCGAATCGGAGGAAGGCGATTCTACCCCTGAGAGGAAGAAGTTCAAGGGCTGGGCACACACATTGGGTCCACGGAATCAGGTGAGGTTAAAGAAGGGCGCCACTTGTGGCCGAGCTTCTCCGACGAAGGTAAAAGAATCGCTGCAGCAAGAAGACAGTATTCACCCTGCGTGCTCAGACGCCAGTATGCAAATTTTACCACGTTCGGCAGTCGAACGTAAAGTTCCGATATGTTTCGGTAGCGAATGCGGTGATCATCATCATGCCAAAGATAGACAGAAGTTCATTAAAAGAAAAAATGTGATAAAAAAATAGTGAAGTTCCTTGTGCACATAAAATATTGCACTAGTTCCGAATCTCATGACAACTACTCCGGATAAAACCATGTCGAACTCAACTATATTTATGCTTATACAAATTAATATATTTTATTTGAAATATTTTTTTATTCACCTTACGTATTTTCTTATTTCTTAATAACTTTATTTCGTTCATATAATGCAATGAGAATCGTTAAAGCAGTCCTCCTGCTCTAATTTAGGAGCTTGACTGTCTCTCTCTTTCTCTCTCTCTCTATATATATAAGCTACATCAAAATACAAGTAAGCCTCATCCGAAATACAAAATGCAAAATAATTCTTGGTCTGCTAGGCCTATGCCTAGTGATCCTTGTGGTACCTTTTAAGAAGGGCACTTGATGATGGTGAAACCTAAACCTCAACCGGTCTGTCCGGGTCACTGACCGAATCGTAGAAATAAGATCCAAGAAATTCAGAGAGCTTCCAAATGTGGGGGTTGGCATCTGAGGGCACCCTTAACCTCATTTGCTCTCTGCGACTCAACTTGGGGTCATGGACAACCTACAAGTTGGATCTCTTCTTTACAAACAAATGAAAGCTATGGGAGTATCTCTCTCTTCTTTTATTCTTATATAATGGAGAATAAGGTTTGGTTTTAGCATTGGTAGTTTCTTCTGTAATATTGGGTTTTCTAATCTTTGCTTCTTCAGGTTGGCAAATGCTCAAGCTGAGGCGATAACTATGCTAAAGCCTCATTAACAAATGGATTTGATTAAACCCGGTTTTGTCAGGATCGATTCGGGGCAGAATGCACCGAGTCTCGGAACATATCAGTAAGAGGCATGCAAGCTGGTTCAGGACATTGGCCGGAAACCAGTTGAATCGGGCAGGATCCGGCCTTTGCCTTAAATTACGCATTTAATTTGATTTGGCTGACTATCTAATTTCTTATAAGAAAACAACTCGATTACGAAGTCATTTCTCTCAACTTCTTAACCATCTTGCCATCTCATTGAGAAGGAGAACGGTTCCAACCAGTTATCTCTTTTTTCAAACCAGGCATAGACCATATGTGCCAACATAGTCCCGTTTTCTAGAGACTGGCCCAGGTTGATGGAAACAAAAGTCAGAAATATCTCATTGTTCCACGCAGGCGTAGACCATCTTTGCCGGTCTAAACCCGTTTGCCAGAGACTCAAAATGGGGTAAAAAGCAGGGTTGTACTGCACACTGAGGCCTGTGTTTGATTACAAGTGGAACTGGAACTGTGTTCCCTAGTCCCAGGCCTGCGAATCAAACACCACCTTGAGGGGCAGCAGAAGTCCTGATAATTACAAGAGAAACAATAATCCTATAAGGGTGTGTTCGGATTGAACTGAATTCGATGGAAAGAGGATTCAAGTTACCTTATAACATTAATTCCCTAGACGCCAATTTTTCAGAAACTTCTACCATTTCTTAAGAAACATATATGCATATTGATCACAAACCAACATTCAAGCATATAGCCTCCCAAGAGGGCAATAAGTATAATCACTCTCTCCCCGGCGTAGAGGCTAAACCGTGGATCCTTGGGATGGATCATTTCAAAAGTTTACTACTTTTTGCCACTTTATCACACCAAAGTGCTGTGTCACTCTAGAAACCACAGTTCAAAGTTGGATCCTAATGATCTTGAGTGGGTTAAACTTTCGATTCGGTGAAGGCCAGTTGATGGTATCGGCAGTAGACTTTTTGACAAATGGGCTGAATCCGACAGTCAAATTGTCAGAACTAAAATTTTACTTTGATGCATATTCTCATGCTTTCAAGATTTAGACTTTGTCATTCTTTGAAGCCTTCTGGAATTCAACTCCAGATTCTCCATCGATAACAGACCCTGTTGCCGAAACAAGCTTCCATTAGCAGATGCACGTTGATATGAATCTAAGCATTTTAATTCTTTTCTCATGTCTTCAAATTTGCACGACGGTGAAGCAAGGTTGCACAAGGAGTTAATAAGCTCTCCTGGCTCGGTTTGACTTGAAAGAACCATAAGTTGAGTGTCCCCAGTTTGATAGCGAGGGTTGTGATCTATAGTGGTACATGATGCAGCAGCACACTTCTTTTGCTACGTTATTAAAATTAAACAATGAAATACAGGCACCTGGAGACAGGCTTTACATTTTGCAATACAGAAAATGGCACCAAATCTAACCCAGCAACATCCATTGATTATCAATATTGCATTTCCCAACACCTATTTCAAAAATAAATGGAAAAAAATAAAGAGGAAATTACAAAGAAAATGCGGCTGCATTTGGTTGTTCATCATCTCAACATCTGCTTTTGACATGCCAAAATTTTCTGGCTTGCAAAGGGCCCCTCTGAAGTGTCGTAGACTGAAATCCTCCAGCCCATGGCCGCTGCAATTTGATGAACCTCCTCAAGGACTTGTCTTGAGTCTCTTATATAAGCATAGCCGCCTGGACGCAATATGCGATCCATCTCAAGCATGATTCGAGAAATGTCACATCTGGAAAAGACACTACATTAGAGAGAGAGAGAGAGAGATGTAACATGGTATCAGATCAGTGAACCTTTTCTGTTCTCTGGAAAAGAGACCAGCTGCGTGCACGAGATCATATGTTCTCGGGTATGTATCAAATGGTTCACACCTGCAGCACAAAATCGATTTTGTCAATGCTCAGGTGTGTGCGTGTGTGGGGTGGGAGGGTGCTCGTGCATGGCGTTGATGCGTACCAATCAGTGGGCAAGTTAGAGTTTCCAAATAATAGTTCACACAGAACACAATGTTACACAGGAAATAGATGACTTCTTAGCAATTTACACTAAACGTCCTCAGCCAATACTAATATAAACTCATGTTCAACAGAGCCGAAGAGATCCAGTGGAATCTTGTGCAGCAGTGAAGCTTGGACTAATTGGTCCAGTCATAAGCTCACACACGTTATGAAGCACCATCCTCGCATACCAAGTTTTAGCCGAGATAATTCTAGATACTCTTTAAAAACAAAATTTTGAACGACACCATTTGCAACAATCATCCATGGCAGGAGAATATGGCCTGGTTCCCTTAACAAGAGGTGAGACGCAACACCATCAAAAAAGTCGTACACACTAGAAAAGGTTCAGCTATCATGAGAATTGAAACCTAGGATTAGCTCTCAAGAGTCTCAACCAAAGAAATCAGTAACTATCATATTCATGGGATCCAAAAGGCTCTGTAACAGGGATACTTCATAAGTATAAAGAAGTATCCTTTTGGACATAGGTAAGGTACCATCAGATTATCAATAACAAAGTATGGAAACAGCTAGATACTGCCAGCCAATCTTTATTACTATTTTCATAAAATTGTGCACTTATCAAATATTAACTAATTATTATGGTATTAATGATATACTTTCTTATGAATGTTGTTATGGAAACAAACCAAATTTGCTTCACATGAACCATGGGATATAGCCAGGTCAAAAAGCACATGTATATGACACAGCCCCATCGAAGAAAACATGAATATGGTCACAGTTAACAAATCAAACAAAGAGAAAAAGAACCAAGAACGAGAAAAGATGAAACAATACCAGTCATGGCTGACTCCTAATAATCCACGGTCATATATTACAGGTAAGGTGTTGGGCTCGGTAACAGGAACGACGTTCAAAACCCAACAATCAATTTTATTATCAATCATCGCTGCCGCAAACCTACCAATGCCAGAAAGAGCAGTACTTGTCAGTAGCAATTTGGAGCACCACGCTGAGACATTTTTCATGTCAGCGTGCATTGTCCATTAAATGAACATTCGTTTCAGGATCCAACTTATTGCCAAAACAAATAGTTCTTTAGGTTAAATCATGGAAAGCCCAAGGAATGAGAAAATTACCCTCCAAATCCTGCTCGCATGTCCAATACATTACGAAACTGTAGCTTTTTCCAATGGAAAACACGGACATAGCTTTCTATAATATCATTCCAATACCCTGACTCTGCTTTGAAAAGCTCCTTTTGTGCAATGAATGCATCCATGCTTATTGTTTGGAGCCTATCAGGTGGAGTGTGTAAGCGTGAAGGCCATGCTGTTATATTCCTTCCAAAACCATTCTCTGGTAGTCGGGTGATACAAGTTTTCATATCTGCATACCTGAAGGTACAAAGAAAAGAAATATGTTGCAAGCTGATCATAAAGATGACCCAGATCATGACATTGTTCAATATGATTCAACATACATATTTAATATCTGGGCCCAGTTCTAAGGAGAAAAACCAAGGTTGCGAGCCAGGTCAGTAACACAAAAACAGAAATACACAGCCAGCAGAACAGAAGCTAAGAAATCACCGAGAGACGACTAGAAACTATTAATGACAACCAACTTAATGATGAAAGCACCGCAGAGAGGACATAATATTCGTCCGCTAGATAACTAAACCAAGATAACAGATGTACCAGATAATTAAAGACCAAGATTTCCTTTTTTATTCTTATGAAATAAGTAAACTATAGTAGCCTTGTCACTCTTTCGACTTGTACTCAAGTAATTGCATGGTTTCGTCTCTGTAGAACAAATATATCTGAACTGAAGTACTGTATCTCCATCATGCTTTTCTAGAACTCCCCTTTCAATGAGACCATAGAAACAAATCTTATCAAATAGGCTAATCAGTAACCACAGGTTATGTGAAGAATTAGTTTTCATAGCTAAATAATAGACAGAAACAGAACATGGAATGCTAAGTGATCCTCTCCGGCTTAAGACGCCTCACAACTCACCAGACGAGTTTCAACTTCAAGGAAATACAAAAGGTTGATGCTAATACGTTAAATGATCTTAGGGAGTAACAAGCACTTCAAACAACATTACGGATTATAACTAATAAACTCCTAAGTTCACTCAACATTCATAACGTGTGGAAATATCCTGACAAGTTAGATGGATAACCACTGGAAGATTTTCCTTGCAGGCAATACTACTAAACTGAAAACTGTTGGACGTTGAATATACCAAACGTTATCTGAATCATCGTCTGTATCACATAATGGAGGCTTAGCTCCAGCTTCACGACTGAGATAACAATTGTTGTCCAGTGGTTTCTGCCAGATGGCTATATAACCCTCCTTCTTCACAAGTTTCCAGCACAGTGAAGCAGTAAGATTCACCATCTCTATAACATCAATAAACATGAAGGGATTACTTGAAATGCCGGACAAATGCAAAGTAACAAGCAGACTTCTTTCCGACAGTGAGTCCAGATCAATTCAGATAATGAGCGACAAAGAGTGAATATGCATGGACAGTGTGCTGACTGACTAGTAAGATTCAAAGCTTTACTAATAATTGAGAACATTGGTTACAACGCATTTAGAAGATTCTTAAAGATCTAAACTGCTGCAATTCATGATTTCCTATGCACACAAACTTGCTACCCTAGCAAGTAATTGGAGAAAGCTTATAGCGCTTTGAAGTTTCTTAAAGGACATAATTGTACTGAGACAACTATCAGCCTTGAAAAGAACACGATGTGCAACTAAACAAAAGACACCTAAAATATAGCTACCTGCAACAGGCCACTGCATGCTACGATCAATTCAAAAACATCACTTTGCCAGACTAGTTTTCTTACTCTCCTGAAAGATTAACCACCAAATTTTAGCAAGTATAATTCAAATTATGTCAGCCTACTTTCATGGTTTGCGGTCTAAGAAAAATATACAATTTTGTTCTGTCCAGAAGGATAAGTTGAATAGGGAAATGGAAAAAAGAGAAGTAGGTAAGACATTGAAAGGCTATGAAATCTCAGTGGATGATGGTGATTTATGACTAAAACTCAAACTGCACGCTGACAAAATTTCAAATGTATCTGAATAAGTTTTAAAATGTCACCTTGATAATGTGAAAATTTAATGGCTGATCCACATTCCAAGGTAAACAAAGTAACAGGTGAACAAATTACTTGCTTGATCAAAAACCTAAGGAGTGGGAAATTAAGACAAAGTGGGAGTAAATATGTTGTACGATACCTTTCCATGCTTCTTGTAGGTTCTCTTCATGCTTATAAACTGGCTGTGCTGCCCACACAAAGTAGCCTCCAGCTCTGAGTAACCTATTAACTTCCAGGAGCAAAACCCCATCTTGCCAAACAAATCAAGAGCAAGTACGTGAACACACCATAAGAGAGTTTATTAATGCATGTCCTCTACAATGTCGAGAATTAGCAATATATTGACACACATGCTTGTGATTTGAGGTGGCTAGAGCAAGCCTGTTGAGCATTACCCAGTGAAAATGATTGGCAACATAAATGAACACGAGATCAACTTATAAAGCAAATAATAGACAGTCCTTCATGTAGAAATGCAAATGAATTATGAAACCATCGAGTTGCACCACAAAATGATGAAGCACTGTAAAGAAACCAATACCAGCATCCAGAGTTTCTTGCAAGCACTACGATTTAGCACATTGATTTTCACATTTCGGCATATTGTAGAATGGGGTGGTTGTTTGGCATATCCAAAGATATAAATTAACAAACAAGCACATGGCGCCAAGTAGGTTGAAACAGTCATGAGGCCTTCTGGCTGTCAAGAAAGACAAACAGGGTTTAATCCCCTGAGCGGCAACGTAGCAAATCCTCTTGGTTATAAGTACCCAAAAGGGTAGAAAAGCTTCTTGTAAATTCAGAACAGTAACAGTAGCAAGGGAATAGCTGATGCAGAAAAACGAATAGTTAATGGAGAGATTTGGTGCATACCATCACGAGTCCAGTTAATCCGACACCTTGAACAGTGTATCAACTCAAAAGCTTGACTGGGGTACAACAGCCGGTGAGTTGCGACTGCTGCAACCATGGCTGGCACACCACGCTCGAGAGCAAATTGAATCTGATTCTCATGCACATCCTTTGGTGCTATTGACAGGGTGAGGACATTTCGAGACAGAAGGAAAGCACCAAAACTTGCAACACCACATCCAACATCCAATGCAACTCTTGTGCGAGAACCAAAAGCAATCTCAGGAACCATCTGTACTTCACGACCAGAATCTAACAATTACATGAGGAGATAGAATAAACCTATAACACCCTCCAGCTATTCCCAAAAAGATGCACCTCACCTCAGCAATCTGATTCAAGTATTGATCAGCTCCATGGATGAATTGTGTTCCACCACCTGGAAACTTAAATTTGCCCTTAACACGTGTAATCCAGTTCTGGCCCCCTTTATCTTCAACTAATCGGTTATGCGGTACATTGTTAAACCATACCTGTAATCATGAACACTATCTTCAAAAAATGTAAACAAAATGTCTAGGAGGAAGTGCAGAAAGCACATAGCAAAAAAGTCATATCGCACCAATCGAATGAAACACGAAGAGAACAACTGAATGGTGAATGTACACAGTTAGAGAGAACTCGTACAAGAAATGCATGAATTAGAAGAATGTCCTTATTAGCATATTAAGTGGAATAAAGAAGTCAGTAAGGTTACCTAACTCCCTACAAGAGCAAAAACGTAAAAACCTGGTTCGTTCAATACACACCAAATTAACTGGAGAATGCCACCACCTTGTAATACCAAGACATGAACAAAAAGAAACCAACCTTTCCTTTCTCTCCTTAAGCACAAATACAAGTTTCAAAGGAAGAAAAGGAACAATGCAAAAAAAGAAAAGTTTGAACCACAACAATGAATATGAACAGTTGAAGAAAAAGAACGACTCATTGAAACAAAAGAAAGCTCTTTTCTTTCTTAGCGAAAATCAACCAAAAAAAGCTTGAACTACAACGAGTACATGACGAGAGAGAGAGAACCTCATCTCTGCTTCGCGGCCACGGAATCCGGTTCCGGTAATTCTTCGGTGCTGGAACCAAACACTTTGGGATGCTGTCCGGCGATGGGCAATACCGCTCAAACCTTTCCCCCCTCTCTGTCGAATTCAACCTCCGAATGGATTCCACATTGTCCAAACAGGGAATGTACTCCCTCAAACCCTCCGGGCATAGTGAAAACTTCTCAACTCTCGATCCCCGCCGGCGATCATCCTGACCGTCTGCCACCACCGTCGCATTCGCCCAATCTTCCACAAGATCCGGATCGAAGTCGCCAACCTCAAAATCGTCAGCCATCGTCCCATTCGCGTCGACAATGCCAAACGTCGCCGGCGGCGGATTGGCCGGAGGCGGAGGCGGTGGCGGCGGAAACGAATCTACCGGAGTCGGCGGAGGTGGAGGGAGCGTATCGGGATTAGGAGGAGGTAGCGGAAGGGAATCCACCGGAAGCAAGGAAGGAGGCGATCCGGTGAGATTTCTAATTAGGGCGGGTACGTCGACGGAAAGATTGAAATTTTTGGAGATCGAGACGTGTGGGGAGGAGGCAGAGGCGGGATCCGATTCAGAATCGCGTCCGTAGAAAACGACATGTTGGTAGCCATCAGACCAATGCTTGCCGAGGAAGAAGAATGCGAAGGATACGAGAGCGAAAGCAGAGATCTTTATCAAACGCGAGGAGTTAAACATCTCCCTATTGGTTAAACCCTTCATCTTCACACATGCGCACTTGCATACATACACACAGAGTTGGGATGTCAGATCTGAAACTGAGTAAAACGAGTTTCAGAGAGAGAGAGAGAGAGAGAGAGGCAGGCCGTTCAAACAGCGGCAGCTAGCAGCAAGCGATGGCTACGGTACCGCGAGACTGTCCACAGATGAAGGAAAAAGTGAACTCAAATAAACAAAGCGTTCTTTTCCAGCAGCACCACTCAAGCATGTCACCATTGGTCTTCGGCCCGTCAGTCAACTCAAAAACAAAAATCGTTAGCTCCAAAAATTAGAGAATAAACTCTTAAGGGATCCAATTTTATTATCGATAAAGTATCTTATAATAAAAAACTTCAACTCATGAGAGTTATTAACCGCTTATTTTAAACCATGGTTGGCTCGACGGCAGGGTGCTCTATGGCTGTTTGTGGTGGTGGTGGGAGTTCGACTCCAAGAGAATGTATGTGTGAGTGTGTCTTAGACTTGAGCCTCTCCTTCCAAAAAAAAACACCAAAGGCTATCAAAATAATCAATAAAGCTATCTTTATTTAAATCAAAATATAAAATTCACAGGCATACCCATGTTATATATCATTTCATGACATGTCCCTCTTTTGACAAATCTTTTGCACATGGATGCTTCAGAAACAATATTGTGGCTATTGATTTGTTTATTAAGGACGATTGACTCTAAATCAAGAACCATTAGATGGACATTTCTAGTTCACGCTAGGGCCATAGAAACCTAACAGAACACTACCAACCGAATAAATGTTGTGTATTTTTTTGTCACAACAAGAAGTCCGATGCCAGATATGCATGCCCTGAGAGCTGAACTCAGGACGTGCGACTTTGTGAATCGAGAGACCTGCCAGGCGAGCTGACACATTGACTCTGTGTATAAATGTTGTGTACTTGTATCTATGTGCACTAATTAGATTTTAATGCAATGCATGTGAACTTTCATTGTTCCATGCTATTGTAAGTAGGGGTTGGCAAATACACGTGATTTTTTTCTTTTGCATATTTAATTTCCTAGACAGGAATTAAAACAAAACGTTTACTAAGATTCAAGTAATTAACTCTCTACATATAAGTTATATACGTGTGTGTTTATATGTACATATATATAGAAAGAGAGAGAGAGAGAGATTGTATAGTATATGCTAGCAACATTACATCCTAACATATCCAAATAAATCTCAGGTATTTTATTTGAAAGATAGATGGTTGAGTTTTGAATTAAAAAAAATGATTTTGAATTAATTATACCTACAAAAAATATTAAAAATACTTCTTACTTTTAGAATTCAAATATCAACAATCCTTCTTTCAAATTAAATAGCTAAGATTTGTTTCAATATTATAGCATCTATTGTTGCTAGCATACATATATATAATAATCAAAACATTTACTTTTCATACAAAATTTCTGTGTAGAGGAAAGATCCAATTAATTGTTAACCTACTTAATTTGCATACCATGGTTTATATAGAGAGAGTAGGCGATTGGATCCTACCCATCACTATGATGCTGCTCACAAAGACATGAGCATAATAAAACTCTTAAAAATTTTAAAATTAAATACCATAAATGGGTGGACGAGAGTATCCGATTTTCCTTGTATGTATAACTTAAGCTGATACAAACTCTTAAGGCGTGTCAAACTGAACTGGATATACAATGTTCATGTATGTTGACTCACAAAAAACTTGAGGAAACAAGCTCGTCTTCGGCTCATTTAGTTCAAAAACCAAACACGAACGACCTCATCACAAGCTAAACCGATCTGAAGATCTCCCGATGTTGTTCCACACCACAAGATCCGATCCCCATTAAGAGTGACGTCAATAACTTCTAGTATCGTCCCAAAAGCTACGTGGCACCTTTCAATGGTTCACGGATTAGTTCGTGGTCATGGTGTGGATGTGAAGACACGAGATCTTTTATCTTGGCTTAGCAAGCAAAGGTGTAGCAGCTTGATCGATCGATCATGGCGGAAGAGAAAAGACAGAAACAAAATCCCCACGTCCTCATTCCCTTACCCTGCAGAGGGCCATGTGAACTCCATGCTCATTTTCGCCGAGCTCCTCGCTGGCTCTCGTAAAAGCTTCTGCATCACCTTCCTCAACTACCATTACCTCGTTCAATCATCACCAGGTCTCTTCTCTCGACTCTCTTCTCTTCTCTTCACTTCCTGGATTCCGGTTCCGACCAATTTCCGATGGATTACCGCTGAACCACCCGAGGTCCACTGACCGTGTCATGGACATGATTCTTTCTCTGGTTATGAAAACAAGGATACTGTTTAGAGAGATGTTGGCCACTGATCAATCTGGTATTAGTGGTGACTATCGTCAGCCATGGATCTCTTTCTTGATCGTAGATGGTTTCCTCCCTTTTGCCATGGATCAGGACTGCGGACGTTTGCTGAACAATTAGTGATTGCAGCATGTTTGATCTTTTTTTTCGCATCCCAAGACTCATTGAAGCTGGAGAGCTACTCATCAAAGGTATTTTGTGATTCTTCTTATCATGGTATCGTATTTGATGTGTTTATGTTAAGTATTTGTTTTCATGAATCTCATCTCATAGTAATTTTTCTATATTTTAACTCCTAAACTATATAAGAGTGTTCGTCTATTTTATAAAAAAGAGAATTTTCTATAATGTATATTTTATTTTACTTTTGATTAATATTGAGAGAATCAGCGGTGCTTTTTTATTGTACATGCATGAGTTTTTGAGCTAGTTGTTTGACATATAATGGAACAACGTGATGATGAATTAAGTCGGTGACACTTCCCGTGAGTCAGAGTTCAGCTAATGACAGTTGGTATGAAATCATCGTTCTTGCAAATTCGACGTTCGTTGGTCGTATTTTAGTTGTCAGGAAAGGTCATGCTTCGCCGATACAGACCAAAAAAAACTTCGTTTTCCTAATTGCCGGAAACGGTGTTTCTGCTTCCTGTTTGGGCAGGAAACTCTCCGAAACCGGGTGAGAGTTATTGGATGTCGATCGTGGGACGTCGGAAACAATCAGAGGGTCGTAATAATGAGTCTGATCGAAACAGATTGAAAGAAGGAGCTTGTCGGAACTAGGCGACGTTCTTGTCGTTTCCTGCCAGATAAGTGGTCGATCCACGTTTATCCAAGGTGTTTCCTTCTCGAGATTTAATCGGAGTCCTCTTGGGACGTCTCCAGATTCAAGGTGAGGTGGCTTTTAGCGAAGTGATGGGCTGATCAATCCTCGATCGACCGTGAGTTGTAGAAGACCAAGATACGGAGAAAATTCAGTTTTACGTCTGAAACTCCTGCGGTACTTCGTGTGATCAACTCCCTGATTTTACGGTAGTGAAATCGATTCAGCCTCATTCTTCCCTCCAAAGCGAAAGGAGGGGTGACTTTCTCCGGCCGGCAACCAGGTGAGTGGAAAATCAGTGTTTAAGGACGCCCGACCTCGCGTTTTTCCTTTTCGTCCGCCAGATGCGGTAAACAGATGCAGTCTCCTTGTACATGGAGATATTCCATATTGCAGGTCTAGACCTCCATACAGAACTCGTTAGACCGAGGTGTGGCAGAACACCGTAGGTGCTATCAATAGGGAGAAGCAGTCCTACATGAGGGCCTCAACCAGTAAGGAATTTTTCGAAAGGTGAGAAGTTAAACGTTTTACTCGTCGAGGTTTAGACTGGACTGAGCATTCATGATAAAATTAGACCAAACATCTGGGAGGACTGAACATAACATTTAGGAAGACTGAACATTTACGATGAGATTAGGTCAAATATTTAGGACTTTGTGAGAGTTGTACACTTCTAATCGCTGAATGCATTGCGAGTAGAGTTGTTGCCTATTATAAACTTTGGATAGCAGGTGTTACACGGTGGATACTGGCACCAACTTTTGATTATATCAACTCATCGCTTTTGAGAGGACTAAAGATGATGAATCCCAAACCATAGAGAATATCATGAGTGGCTAAATCAGTTCAGGTATGTATTAGTTGTTTGAGTGACACAGTAAACTTCATTATAATTGAATTGGATGACCATAATATGTACTTTAGGTAGGATTTCTTGAGACGAGTGTGTCATATTAGCACCATATGTTGGAGGTCTTGTGATTATTGGTGAGGCCCAATTTAAATTTGTAACGGGTTGTAACCCGAATAAGATTACGGAGAGACCAAGGAGAGCTCAGATGGCTGCAATGTACTTATCAATCTTCAAGTTGAAAGCTGAAGCGATTGAGGATAGCATTGCAGAGGAAGTAGCCGAGCAAGAAAAGATGCTATGGTGTGATACCATTATAGTGTCAATCGTAGTTGAAGAGCTGACGACACCTTGAAGTGCAGTAGACGAGTTTCGTGGTACAAGAACGACAACTTGATCGAGGAGATGATAGCCAATTGTATCTATTGGTGCCATACTAAGGGAACGAGGAAGGAACTGTCCTACGGTTAGCAGTGAGAAGAGATATCAACCACCAGTTAAAGCATGACATCAGTATCATTGAACAGAGCTGGCCGACACAAGGTACCACCTGAACATAGAGTTACAGATTCCTGTAACATATGGACGACACTCCTCATCGAACAAGGTAGAGTTTCGGTTAGAAAAAATCGTCACAAAAAGCTGACTCGATGCCGATAGTGCTCACACGTTATTCACATGGCATTGGATTGAGACTTTGAAGTGTTATACTTGATTTAGATTTGATTTGGTTTAGAGTAATTTAAGTGGTAGTTCGGGTGGCATATCTTGATTTGGATTCGAATTCACATTAACTGAGATTGACATTAGTGTCATCAAGTGAGAGTGAATTTCATTGAATTAATGCTGAAGCTGGTGCCTATGACTTTGTTATAGCAAACCGATTTGGGCAAAGTTCAAGTGGTATTTAAATGAATACATGGATATATTACACCGAATAAACTTTAAAGTGATTTCACTCAAGAAGAATAAAAAATACATCAATACAACCAGTGGGAGACCATTCCTCAAAGTCTATTGTTACGCAACTCAAGATTCAACACAGGCACCCACCTTTAGCCCACCTACATTGATCTCTCTTTTTCAATTGAGGGAATTTTCAATCCTCCTCTCCTTCAAAATTCCGTAAAAAATCCTTGTGAGAGACGACTGATTGCCCACTGTGTATCTTGAAAAATCAAAAGAAGCAAGCAAGATTGTGTGAAGAGCAAAACTCTCTCTCTCTCTCTCTCTCTCTCTCTCTCTCTCTCTCTCTCTCTCTATATATATATATATATATATATATATATATATATATATATATATATACATACATATACATATACATACATATACATATACATATACATATACATATATATACATATACATATACATATACATATATATACATACATATATATACATACATATATATACATACATATACATACATATATATATACATACATATATATACATACATATATACATACATATACATACATATATATATATACATACATATATATACATACATATATACATACATATATATACATACATATATACATACATATATATACATATATATGTAGCGGGCTTCAACCCATTCTCTCCTGCCCTGCATTCTGCCTCAAAGCCATTCTGTCGTGACCTAGTTTCCCAACAAACCACAGATCCGTTCCTTTTGACCCATAATACTTTTATCTTACCCATTTGAAACCCATATCGATCCCATTTCTTCTTGGCCCAATTCATGTTCGATTCAACCCACTTCATAACCAATCCAACTCAATTCTATAAGCCCCATTCCAGCTTGATCCAAACTGATCCAATTCATTAGCCCAGAAATCTACAGTAAATCAACTCTTGCTTGATGGAACAAAAAAGCCTTCAAGTTCTCCTTTTCGGCAGATTCCAACTCTGGTTGAGGTTTCTTGAATAAATGTGTTTATGTCAAGTGTCTCTTGCCTTCAACAAAGAGAATCAATAGAGACCTGCGTTACTTAAGTTCTTCTTTTCAGGAAGATTCCAACTTGGGTTGAGGTTCCTTGGAATAGAAAATGTGCACATAATATATCTATGTCAAGTGTCTTTTTCATTAGAATCGTGTCATCATGTCTGATTAGGTTTTTTTCGGTGTAATTAGTTTTTTTGTGTGATTTTGCCTCTAGAACTACATAAGGGTGATTGTCTTTATTGTAGAAGAGTTTTTTTTCGTAATCCACATTTGGCTTTGTTATGCTTTCTATTAAGATTTAAAGAATCAGGGAAAAGAGCCCGACTGTTGCGTGTGTGAGAGAGTTTTCAGGTTGGTTGTTCGATGCATGGTTGAACAACTCCATCACGAATCAAGTTGATAATACTTTCATACATTTTTTTAGTTTGCCGGATGGCTCAGTTCATGACAGAATTTATGTACTTACAATTGGAAATAAGTGAAAGTAATGATCAAAATTAATTTTCAAATCTATCAATCTTTGTTGTAAAATTAGAGTTGTGGATTCAACGGATACCTGTCACTTACATTAGATAACCAAAGGCCAATTTAAAACATTGGTAGGTCATAACGGGTGCGACCTTTTCAGATGAGTTTACCAGATCCCAATCAGACGAAGTTGCATGCTTGGCAAGAATAAAGTGTAGCACCCCTCTTGCCATGAGAATTAGGTTCAAGGTGAGGCAGAGAGGATTGTTGAAACCAAGTTTAAAGTGATAAAGTTTGATGTATGGGTCGCAAGTCTTAGCGTCCATTTCAAGTTATGCAAACCAACAGATGACTTCGAGTTCTTGTGAGCTCCCATCGCGTTTGTCTGTGGGAACAAGTACGGGCAGATTTCAGTCGTGTGACCATCAACGGGTCGTTCGTTTTCACAACTTGGCTTGGGCAATGCAATGGAGAGGAAGAATGCGGCTTGGGATGGTGGAATAGGCTGCGGCTGGCCGAGACCCCTCCAAAAAAGCCCCTAAAAACGACACCAATATGCGCAACTGGAAATATACGATAACACAACTTTTTTTTTATACAAATGAGGCAATGGCCTATGATACTACAATCAACACCTGCGTAAAAGCTTCAACCCTATTAGCCTGCATGACCTTCCCAACAAAAGACGGTACTTCCTCCCAGATATGAAATCCCTCATGCTACATCATAACTTTCATTACACTTCTGATGTACATCCAATAGAAAAAACTGACGTTCTAGTACATTGAGATCTCTGATGCTCGTTCTATGTTTCTTATCTGGACTAAAACCACAAGTCAGTGAATTCACTGTTGGGTCCGAACCCTGCTACTGACGGCACGAGAAATCCACATCGGTGGTAATAATGCATGGGAGGTAACTGAGGTAAAGTTAATCAGAACTTGCTCACCGTAGCATTGCTTCTGGGCTGCAGAAGCTGCATCAACGGCCATAGTATATCCATTCTCTGAAATCCTTTGGTTACCTGCTTCAAGCATCACATGATTAGGACAACACACACACACACAGAGGTGGATGGTGTCAGTGCACACACACAGAGGTGGATGGTGTCAGTGCTTTTTATACCTCAATGACAAAGTGAGCCCATATCTTCTCTGCTCGAGTCTCCATTACTCCCTTCAAGATAGTTAGACCTAAGCTTCGGATCACCTGGGCTATCTCGAGAAACACCCCGTGCTCCTCGCAAAGCATCTGAACACAGCGTGCAATCACTTAAACAATGTATATCATCAAAGAAACAAAATAGGTGTATTCGATAGACCTGCACAACATGTGCTCCAAAATGCCTAGACGATGCAATTCCTAGCAAGCTTAACGAGCATACATAAGCAGGCCTGAGTATAAGTCAACTAAGAATCCAGATCTATTATGAGATGGATGATTGTCAAATGCATGACAAGCAGATCGAAAATTCTTAAATGCTAAGTTACTACCTCAACAAGCATGTGACCAGGTTGACTGAGATTCTCCACGACCAATGGACATGATGAACCCGGTTCCCTTCCCAACTCAACAGCCCAGCTTGCACCATTTTCATGGCGTGAATTGGAGCCTGCTTTAACCACCTGTATTTGGCCCGAAGAAAGTCAAAGGTGACAACCGCTTATTTTCAAGTGAAATAAAATGATCACCCTTAGTACACTGCACACCATAGATTTTTGCCATGCCAAATATATTTCTACTTTTCTACTAGAACCAGATAGCTCATCAATATCATGTTTACTTTTGCAATCATTTTGTTCCACCCCCGACTACCCAGTGCCAGGTCCCACTTTAGATCCCAGCTCACTTCCAGTGCATATGAAAAATAACGCCAAAATCGCACAGTGGTACGATGACGATGGCTTATTCAAATTGCTCTGCAATTCAATTACACGCCAGGAGGACACTTCTACCAGGATGCGGCATTTTTGTCCAACACTCTGATACTACTTGAGACTCATACTTCTCTCGTGTCCAACTTGGCAGTAATTGTTTTAAAAACTTTTAAACTAAAAATTCTAACTTAAAAGACAGTTGACATCATGTCAAAGGAAATCTCATGGAATATTGAAGAATAACCTTGAAAACTGCCACTCAGGGCATTAGCTCACCTGGCAGGGCTCTTGACTCCACTAGACACAGGTGTGGGTTTGACTGCTAGGGGATGCGTGTACCTGGCTTTGTCCTCCCCACTATAACCGAAAAAAGGAACTTTTGAAAACTGAACCTTTTCTTCTTCTATTATCAATTATATAAACTAAAGTAACAGATGGAATTAGACGTGTATTACCATATTTCTGCACCCATGATTTCCAAGGATGTGGTATCCCCTACTCACCCACACCCACACCCGTGAATGCACCTAGCGTGACATACTCAATTCTGCAGGAATCTAGAGTTCTGGGTCTGTTGTCAACCTATAATTATATTGTAAGAGTTTGGCTTACATAACAAGGATTGGTCCTAGTATATATGGTCCAACGAACTGGTACTCCCCATACAAGTATATCATTGAACCAGTCATCAAAACAACAGCAGTAATGAAGATCGTAAAAATCAGTGCCTTTGTCTAGACAGCTGAGTTTATTCATTTAGATGCATAATACTTAATAGCAAGTAGAATCATACCTCTCATCAGAAAAGGAAAGGGAGACTCATACCTTTGACTGTGTGCAGCTCTTCAACTTGTCCACATGGTTTGCAATGTTCCGCAAGAACAGCATATGCTTGATGGTCCGTTCAAATAGTGCATCAATGCTGCACTGAATCATCATGACACTAGCTTATGAGATGAGTTTCAATGCTTAAAAGCAGAACAGTCACAATGATGCAAATGCACATGAGGATTTTGGTAGTTACTGACCTTAGCTCCATTCGGGACAATCTCCCTTAACTCTTTGATACGGTCTTGGATCAGCTGTCTATCCCTTGGCCTTGGCCTACAACTTTCACCTGGTTTAGCTCTCTTCTTATTTATTTTCGGCAATTTAACTTCATTCTTGGATAGATTACAAGCTGAGTTTGTTATTTTTGCTTCATCAATCAGCGTACTGAGTTTCATTGATGTTGAATCAATTGGTGCTGTCATGATTGATCCTTCAGACCAAGAAAAAAATGCACTGCCTGGAGAATCATTGCCTTGTCCGTTGCTGCAAGCAGAAAACTCTTCCATTTTGCAGCTAGAAGATCTCAAGATGGACGATCTCGAATGTACATTCTCAACTCTCCCATCATTACACATATAATCAAGTGCAGGATCCATGAAGTCATCTTGTAACTCACATTTAAGATCAATGCCTGCAAATGAATTACTAGACGGTTTAGCTGAAGTTACTTGAGGAAGAGAATTTCTACCTTGAGGGGAAAAACATGTATCTGACACGATCACATCTAACAGATATTCTGAGTTTTTTCTATCTACACACCACTGTTCAAAGTCCCCAAAAAGTGTCTCAACTCCGCCTTCTAAATCAAACTGATCAATTACATGGTCTGCACTGTTGAGTCCATCATTATGCACAAGATTGCTTTGACAAAAATAAGCATCCCCTCCAGTATAAAAAGCCTGTCCAAGCGCTTTGTGCAGTTCAGAGCTACCAGGGAATCTCAAATTGTCATCACCATTTGTCTGGGTTGGACACCAAGAAATTCCACCATCAAAAAGTTGACCCGATGTGCTTTCTTCAAATAGAAAAGAACATGCAGCATCAAGAATTCCTTGGCTTCCCAAATGTGAATCAGAACCGCTAATTTTTATGTGATTTTTCTCTAGATAATTCTCATTTTTCTCTAGATAACTCTCATCCATGTGCCCATTTTGCACGCATGAAGGTTCAAATGAAGTTGTAGGCATGGCACCTGACACAGCTTCTCCCACCTTCCCATGTCGACAGGTGCCCCTATTGGGACCAACTTTGTGCGCATCAATATCATTTTTACACATCTGAAGATCATCCTGGACAGATGATAAAGATGAAATTTGAGTTTTGATGTCCAATAATTTGTTCTTCTCCAGTTGAACTTCTGCGACAGCCAAACCTTGATCTTCCTCAACCACAGGCGCTCGAGATTCTTGCTGTAAGCTATGAGATGCAGATGATGATGCAAAAGAACTTGTAGACATAAAGGAGCTTAGAAAGTGAGATGGTTCAGATGAACATCCAATTGACGTTAGCGAAAATTCTGGCCCAGAAGGCGTATGAACAGAACTGAATAAGGAATTGATTTGGTCCACCAGATTCACATCCTCTCTCATCTGTTTCACAACATGATGAGGATATCAGAAAATGATACTTATACGATTTACCTAGAAAAGCAAACATATGCAATAAAGATACAACATCTATTAAAGCAGTGCATTCATAAATCATATCTGCATGACATAGATTACAAAAAGGAAACATGTGATCAAACCTACAAACCAAAGTCAAAGTTCTGTATACAAAATTAGCCTTCACCCGTTATGCAGAAAAAGAGGCAGTCAAACAATCCCAAATTCATTGTATATAAATGTTAAGTTTTAGAGTTTGCATGCCACCTAAAAATTGCAGGGAACCTCCAACTCAAATGATGATCCAGGAATATTTAAGTTAGCGAATTTTCAGAGTCAACCACATAATTACTAAGTTACAGATTCCAATTGAGCACAATATTGACACATCAACTCTACAAATTAATGAAAACGAGATTCATATTGTGCTTCAAAGTAGCCAGCCCCAATAGAACTAAATGAGAACCTAAGACCAGAAAGCAGACTGAAGAAGGTAATATATAATCAGTATAATATATACAAAATGGTCTCTCACCGAGGCTAAAGAACCAAGTTGCACAACACCATATGGCAACACAGGGATGAGCGCAATTGTCTGCAAAAGTTAAGTTCATTCTCTGGTAAGATGCTTTAGAGAAGGGAGAAAATGAAACTTTTCTATATAGTTATAAAGTTTACGCATATACAACACCAAAGCAGGAGATCTAAAAGAAGAAAGGAAAAGGAAAAGGAAAACACACCTTGATACCAGCTGCAAACTGTCTTTTCCACTCGTTTGGAAACTGCAAACAAACAGAACGTGTCAGCTTTCCACCAAATATTAAGCAGTAAACCGATGACAGTTCCATGGAAACTTTCAAAATCATCATCAATCACCTCTGATAGCAAGAAAGAATTTTCTTCAACACCACAATCTTCTTCAGCAGAAGCCCAATGATGCTTCTTGGTAATCACTATTTGGCCAACCACCCTGAAAGATAAGCTGAATATAAGTCTCATGCACATAAATCTGTAACTTTTTCTGAAAAGTTACAAGTCAGATATTTCAAAGAGAATTAAAGGGCACAAAGATTAGAATGAGATGATGCCCTAGGATTCATGTCAAACATGAGTTTGACCTCATAATCATCAGATACATCTAATAATAATGAACATGGTCCAGTGGAACCATTTGATCTAGACCAACCTTCACTAAGCCAAGGCGAATGAATAAATCGATGGCAATGTTGATCGCACAGGAACATCTAAGATGCTTACACATGCATATGCACACATGAAAACATCTAGTTGGATTACAAGTGTACGTAAAGCAACACACTTCAACCAAACTTGAACAGAACAACAATGGTTTGATCCATTTGTCAATTTGCATGATGAACAAGTTACAGCATGAAAGACATAGGAAGCAACTTTATCATTGTTTCTCTTTAACGGATTAATGTATATCAAACGCAAAGGGTGTACTGCATGAACCCACGAGGAAAATTATTCTAGATTTGCATGAAAAAAGAATGAAAGCCTTCATTCCATATCAAGTTGATTTTGTGGGTGCAATAACAGAATACCACCATTCAGTTTGAATGTGATGTTCTATCATGAATAGCTGAACAACTCATAGAGACAAGCTCTGAAATCATCAATTGGACCTGTAAGGGGGCTTAGAAAAGCACCGTTTGCATCTCCATTTGACACTACAAATCAAGTACATATATTGGACAATGAATCTATGTACCAGGAAAAGAAATTACAAGACAGTTTAAAGCAAACAGTTAGAACACTATTATTCATGGAAAACAAGTTCTTTTAAACGAAATTACAGTATTTTTGCCACTCCATGACCATATAGAATAGCAAAGGAGCAGATAGTTTTTCACAAAAGGAAGGAAGATTACGACAAGGTGCATAGTGCATACCCTTCTCCCAGAGAATACACAAGGCATGCCATATTTGCCACTATCGATTCAAGTGGGTGTCCAACATCAAACACGGATGACCAACTGGTACCATTGCCAAAGTAATCGTGTCCAACTCCTTCATTGAAGCATGGAATTCCATCCACATTCTTCACAACACCTCCTGATTTTGGAAAATCACAGTAGGCATCGCCCCAAAGCAACCTGCAAAAAGAATCCATTCACCTTCAGTTCAAGAAAAGAAAGCAACAAAAGAATAGATCTGATGCATCTCATCAAATATCAACCATAGTGGAGCAAAAACCTGGTGCTAAGTTCAGATAATTGTCCTCTGCTACTATCAGAACCGTCGTAGAAGGACTGCAAGAGGAGGGCTAGAAAACCTATTTACCTGATTTCATGCTTAACAATATACCGGTTACAGTAATTACTCAATCTTCTTTGGAAAAAAAATAGCAGTGATTAAACTAACACCATTATACGATCATGCATCATCTCTGAATTGCAGGAAAAGAAAAATACGGATTAAAAGTTTAGAAAGGAAATAAGATATTCAAGGCAGGTAAACGCAAGGTATAAAAGCATAAGCCTTCAAAGCTTAAAGAGGGAATACATGATGCGACGGCGAAGGAAACGTTAGAGAGAGAGTATAGAACATCCAGGAAGAAAAAGGAAGTTCGAACCGTAAGAATAAAACTCCACTCAAGAACAAGAGATAAACAGGTGCACGAGTCAAAAAGAAAACTAGCAGAGGGGAACGTACTTGTTGTTTTTAAGCTTCCAAAACACCGCATAATTCCACCCTCTATCGTGGCAAAGACTTCCTAGAAGCTGGTACATGCTCATCCGAGTCGTTTCCATCAGAAACGTGTCACAGGGAGGGGGAAGACCCTCAATCTCCAAATGTAACTTTTCCACTGGTTGAGAAATCGTTCAACTTCTGTGATTGTACAAGCCCAAAATTCCACTCTATCAAGCAAGGCTCGACACTAGCTACCTCGATAAGAACCCCTTCCTGCCTGTTTTATTCGCAAACCAGCCCTTCGTTTTATCGGTGGCCCCTTTGCGGAAAGCAGCAGTTGCTCCATCCACCTCACCGCTCCTTCAAGCGCCAGATTCTAGACAGGATATACCAGCGGGAACCGAAAGAAATTGCTCCAAAGATCAAACAGTATATCTGAGGTCCTCTTGTTCGTCAAAAGAGATATCAAAAAACTTTTCCGCCATCCAATCTGAATGCTTTACACTTCCTCCAAAGAAACAAGTCCTAGAAATCAAAAAAGTGCTCCCCAAGGACAAATAATCGCATTATATTTCGGTTGATCAATATTTAACTTGCCTCTGGAAGTTACTCAAACGACACCGTTACAGATGCGTTTTTGAGGCGGCAACATTTTTGCTGCCTCAGACCTTTCTCTCTGACAGTGGAAGCCCGAGCGTTAAACTTCGATCCCCTAACTGCTCGATGATACTAATCTCAAGGAGATTCTTCCTTCTGCCTTAGCAACTAGTGAAGACCACGAGTCTACAGAAAAGTTTCTCACTTTACTTTTATTCTTTTTCTTCCTCTAACGGAGAACACAAGAATCGTCCGTCTTTCCCGTTCCCTTTTGGTAATTCAAAGAGCCGATGGGCTTCGCCATTTGGTCTCTCCTTTAATCCGTCCTTTCCGCAACCATACACCTTAATACTTCCGGAAAGACATGAAAATATTCTGAGACACACTTAATAGACAGAAAGGGAGAAACGTCACCTCAAGATGCTCTCAATCGAAAGCAAGCACCCGAACCAGACGAAACCGACTGATCGTCTAGTCTCATCCTGTTTCCCGGCCCAGAAAAACGTCACAATGCCAGGAAAAACTCGAGACCCCTCTCACCTACTCGTGTCGAGTTCCCGAAGGACGACGTCCTGTCAGCTCCTATGCTTCTGGATGCCGGAAACTCCTATTCCACGTCTTCAACTCCTTCGCAGAGAGAGAGAAGATGCTGAAGAGCTCCGGTATTTCAACCCACAGTTAACTTTCCCGGTAGAAAGATACACCGGAATCGAAGATGATCCTGAGTTCCTCAGGCCGATGGGCACGGGAAGCAGCGAAACGGAGATCACCGGGAAGAAAGCAATGGCGACGATCACCAGCTTGTTCGCACATCTGGTGGCTGGGAGGACGGGAGACGGGACCTTTTAAATAGTGCTTGATGACTAACCGTTGTACAGAAACGGATTTCAAGCCGTCGAGAATCGTAATTGATAGTCGCTTCTGGGCCCGTCGGGCACGTCATTGAGAGAGTTTTCTTTTCGTATACTTTCGGGCTTCAATTTCCGGTCGGCGACTAATCGCCCCTGAGGATTCGCGAACCGGTTCGACATTTTAGTGACTCGGGATCTCTCTCCGTTGTTCATGTATTCACTGTTTTACGGATCCCGGTTGGGTTAGCGTCCACCCGAACACGACACAACTTCCTGTGGATTCAAGCACGACCTGAGGTATGCTGAATCTCAGAGAAGACATGGTCTTTCCATGTCAAGTTGTTCGCTTGTGTCTCAAATTGTCACTCCTTTCGTTAGTGGGAAGCCCAAGCGAGAGTATGCATGGTCCATCTAGTATGGAAAAAGGCTTTGTTATTGTTGTTGTTGAACGAGAGACCAACTCGGTATACATACCTCAAGAGTCGAAATAGTGATCAACCTTCACATGAATCAAGAGTTCTCCCACATGAACTCGATCACCAATCGTATTAGCATTTAACTCCAAAAAGACAAGATTGAAAAAAAATTTCTCCGTGTCCGGCCAAAACTATAGAATCCGACTCCCAAATTGAATAGTTTAACGGATAACAATTTCACCTTGCTATACTTTTCTTTAGGCGATTTACTTTGCTAGCAAGTACAAAGTTTATTAAATGGCCACTAGCATACTTTGTCATATGATATATGTGACATGTACAGAAGTTATTTCTAATTATTTGATAAAAAGATGGTGTATTTAATGGCTTTGATGGTGAAGAAAGGGACTGTTGACATTGCCTTCATTATTGGCAATGTCTTCAAAGTATCGGACCCTCTCTTGATCCTACCGTCTCACTGTTGCTGCATTGACATCGATTGGTCTCTTAAAGATACGGCCATGTTAAATCAGAGGCAATCCAAAATGGGTGTGCATTTACTAACCCGTTTCTCAATGAAACCGACCTCTCATGAACTGGGATCCAATCTTCACACCCATTTGGTGACCCAGGCCTGTATGTGTGCCGGCTCGCGTGCTAGCAAGCTGTTACATTGGAAAGCAATTGACACAGTTATTAGGGTGTATTTATACATGAAATGGACATAACATGAAAAAGAGTATCAGTTTGCAAGCGAGTGCTGTGTGAATATATACTAAAATACTGCATACACTTAGGTCAATACGAGCCAAACTTAACGAACCCAAGATCAGGTCGATCTGTTTCTGGGTCCTATTATCCATTTTTGGGTATCAAGGCTGGAAGTGGGAATTTTTTGCTTGATCAAGATGTCATTAGATAGATCCAATAAAGAATCAAAGACCCAAATCCAAATGGTCCAAGTCCTTGAAGACTGTAGGTGAAAAAGTACCAGCAAGTGAACCTTTAGCTAATGAAAATGCCATTATCAATTACTAGTGAGGCTGGTCAAGCGACAAACACATCAATATAAATAACTTACATAAAGAGTTCTAAGTGGTGGTGGTAACAAGTCTAAGGCTGGTTCCACTTCCCTCTTTCCACGCATCATCGCACTGCTTCAGTAACAATCACTCATACACTTGGGGGAAGGGAATCGATCATTGGAGAAGGAAATCAATGTGCACCTGTGGACCACAGGTTTGGCTTCTTTATCACTAATGCTATTAGGAGATCAAATGGGGATTTCTCTTAACAGAGGAAATGGTAAATACGCATATATCATATATGGTCAAATCTACTTAAAGTGAAAAGTATCATTGCAAAATAATTTTTATTTTATAATATAAAGTATTTATCTTAAAAATTGAACCATGAAGATGTTTAGGTAGATTAGAGGATGAATGAGTGTGTGTATTTTTACTTCTTTTATATATATTGTATGTGTATGAAGTTGGAGAATGCAGACCACCCACATGCAAATCCTATTAAAACCAATCTCTTTCATCTAATCATAGGTGATAGTGGTTGAGATTGGAAATTAAAAAATACAAAAGTAGATGTACTTTTTTGCTCTATACTTGATTGTACATCATATTGTTTTCCAATCTCAACCATCGCCTTCCTCAATCATATTCTTACATTGAATTTCCATACAATGGTTTGTGTCCTCCACCTTCTCTCTCTTTATATATATATATATATACATATTAAGAAGATCATCAACCAGAAATGAAACTTTTAAAATATTTAAATGAAAATGAACTTGTTATGCAATCATCCTCAGTGGACAGGTGAGCACATGAATTGATGAGAAGGGAGATAAATTCGGACCAAGAGAACGAGTTAAACAGATAAATTGTTAGCTATATAGCAATATATAATGTGTTTGAAACCACCACTAAATTTGTTTCGCTTGCAATCTAGCTCGAGTAGCACAGTCTTTAAGTAAAATATAGGACCTGAAAAGATATACTTGATCCAGTGGCGGATCCACATTGCGGCCAGGTGGGTTGACTGCCCATCTGATATTCAGAAAATTTTGAATTAAGTATTTACGTTTTTTTAAAATAAAAACTTTTAAAGCCCGTCCCACCCGAACATGAAGTTCGCCCCACCCAAAACAAATTTCTTGATCCACCACTCACCTGGTCAGTATTGGTTGAAATATTGTCACCAAAGGTTACTAACAAGAAAGGCAAGAAAATCGAAAGATAGTAAGGTAAATATTTTTAGAAAAATCATAACAAAATGTCGATTCAATGCATGCATCATTGATTAGATTCATTTAATCTGAAAAGAAGAAAAGCATTTCACAAGGATGTCACTATGAATATGGAAGATTGACTTCTGCATTTTCTGTCAAATGATCCTTTATTATGTTTGTCTAGCATAACAATCTGCATCCTTATCTAATTCACTTATAAAATTGCAAGATAATTAACCAAGTTGAAAGTTGCTCTCCATTAACTCATAATCTTTTGTTCATTATTACAAAATAACACCCTTTTTCAGAAACCAAATTGAAAATTTTAATCAAAATTGTTTCAAAAGTATCCTTCACTATTTTTGTAGTCTTTCATGCTTATGGTGTGTGTGACCCACTTTAGGACAAGGTAAGGCATGTGCCTCAGTCAAAATAAAAAAATTTCCTAAGTCTGCCACTGTATATAGAAAAATCAAAGTATTTTGTAGACATAAAATACAAGTACACTTCATCCGAAATACAAGTACGCTTCATCCGAAAAACAAGTATGCTCTACCCTAAAAGAATTCTTGGGTCCGTCACTCTGTGTGTATGTATCTACATAATTTTCTTTTATTTATAGCTAGATTTTTATGTTTTATTTTTGAGATATATGACTTTTGTGACAGACTGAAATGAGGTTTATGTGTTTTAGTTTCTAATGTTGACCTCTAGATACTAACTTCCCCACATTTCTATCATTGGGGTAGAAATGATGAGGCAACAAGCAAAGCTTTACAAGATATGAAGTCTCAGATTGTATTCGGTGCAAAACTGACTGTATATTCAAACTGTACCTTTCCACTTAGTGTGGGACAAAGGCTTGGTTTGTCCAATTCTTCAAACTATCTTAAGCGTGTTCTTTTCATTTTAATTTTGATAGTATCTCACTGATTTTTCCCCAAATAGTTTGGTTCCGGATTTATGCAGGCAAGTTGCCGCCCGAAATCCGAAGTGACGATGGGTTGTTCTGTGTACATACATGCATACAATTTGAATCGGATCAAATTTTGCGAGAAATTTGTTTCGATCGTCGAGTTTTGCATTAAAAACTTGAAATTCTGTATAAGATAAGACAAAGGACAAACTTAATCAAACCTGTGAGCACATCCAGTTATCCTCAAACCTGAATCCGACCCGTAACCAAATCCCATTGGTTAGATTTTACAACCAGGCAGGATCAGTTTATTTACATGTAGGAGTTGAAACCATATTAACATAAGATCCAATTAGTCAAATTCGATAATGCTAGGTAGACAACGGTCGGTTCCTGACCGGCTCTACGTTTCCGGTCAGAGTCGAAACCATATTAGCATAAGATCCAATTACTCAAATTTGATAATGCTAGGTAGACATGGCTGGTTCCTAACTGGCCTTGCGGTTCCAACCGGAACTGAAACGGGCCAGGAATTAACTGAACCTGGTGCCGGGGACCATCTAGTTTGGTTCCGGTTTCACTTTTTTTTATAAAAGTGGTGGTTCCATACTGCAGGTGCCAGCCTGTTTTTTAAAACTTTCCTATGGTTTTTAATTTTTTAATAAAATTACTGTCTTCAAACGGTTTCAACCTCAAATCAGAACCGCCCCAAAACCGGCAGTTCTGAAGCTAGAACCGGTTTGGTATAGTTCCAGGTTCTGGGCTAACCGGAACTGGACGTGTGGGTAGGACCCGACACCCATCCGATCTAAATGTGATTCGCTTGCACCAATAATTATCAAATCTCCTTTGGATGGCTTGAGCAGCAGTTCATCCTAGCAACAAAAACCAAGCCTTTTCTCCATACTCAATCGCATTAAGGTCGAAGTGGAAGCTTTTTTTTTCTTTTAGGTGATTGGTAGAAATCATCTCTTACCAATGAAAACCGAAACCAAACCTTTTTCCTAAGCGAAGCGTAATCATAACTGAGAATCCTTGTAGCTACAAAGAGCAACAACTCACCTAGCTAGGAAGTCGACTCCCCGATTCATGATCATGAGTTTGATGTCCACGACGTGCATTTGGCTCTAATTTCGTCCATGTAGCCGACCCCACTTAATTTTGGATAAGACTTGATTTTGATTGTAGGTGATTAGTAGACTGCCTCTTGCCTTCATGATAAGGAAAAGGTTCAGTAGATATGGACATTTTCATGTAAGCTCCAATTGGCTCTTTCATATAAGCCAATGTATACAATATTGTCACCCTCAACACAAGCAACAAAGGGTGATATCATGCATGACCCCATATCATAAAGGTCAAACAATAAATAATATGTGAGAAATACTGCATTAAGGATAAGACCATTATTAAATTATTTCTTTGAAGTTGACACACACTAGATAGATCCAATGTACATGATCTCTCTCTCCATCCACAAGAGGACAACATAATTCTAGCTTAGGTGCAGCAAAAAGATAAAAAGGAACCTTTCCTTTGAGATATCCTTTATAAATGCCTGGAAAAGAAAAATCTTATAAAATCCCACTCAAGCCAAGACTTTGAGGCCCACATGAGGTAACCTTTCATGAGGACACATTCTAGGAAGCTACCCATACTTTGGAACTCTTATCCTTGTTTGCTTTGTCACCAAATTGTGTTTCATTATCTTCATTAGCTTAACCAAGCTCTTCCCATACTAGGTGGATTCTTGTAGATCATCATCTTAATATGAGGACAGTCGACGACTTCCAAGTAGATCATCTTTATATTGCTCGTAACTAGTCAGGCTTAGGTTCAGTATTTAGATGCAATCTATGGTTTAGTTAGTTCATAAAAGATCACATACATAGTAAAATACTCGACAAAGTTTTATACTGGTTGTCAACTACTTAAGAGAAAGGCTTCCTTAAGCTCGTTATGATTTGTGATCTTGCCTTTTATGCAAAAGTTGTGTGCATTTCTTACCCTCATGGCCATCCAAGAGTTTTCATGGTTGGGAGTGTGGTCCATTTCAAGAAATGGCATGATAGATGATAGGTATGTTGGAGAGCATCTCAGCGAGTCATAATCTATAAAATATGGTTGAAAATAAAAAAGCAACTCAAGAAGAGGACTCGAAAGTACTTGATGGACAATAATAAAACTTATCTTTTGGGAAAGCTTTGGTTAATGAGACAAAAGGTCGTGAGTTTGGTTCATGGGGCATGTAGTAGTTAGCATAATATCAAGATTGCATGATCTTATTAAAACATGTTTACCGTTCTATCTTTGAGACTAATGGTGGAGATTTGAATTGCTTTGTATTTAAAGTATAAAACTAGAACGATACTTTTAATTCAAATGTTCACCATTGATCTCAAAGATGAACAATGAAAATGTTTATGCAAGATTATGCATCGAAAGATATTTATATTTACCACTTTCTTCCAACTCTCTCTCTATATACATATATTTATTATTTATATATTCAACTTTCCTTATAAGGTTTTCTATGTCCAATATCAGAGTACATGAAATTTGTTACAATTTTTTTGTAATCATTGGGTTCTCGCTTATGACCTTAATATTTAACAGAAGGCATGAATGTGGCAAGTGACAAAGGAAACCTTAACAGACCATTCCGTTTCGGACCCATCCTGACGATTCAAACTGAAAGCAAACTAAGTCTAAAACCAGTCAAACCCAAACTAGCATCTGGTGGTTCCATTCAGGTCTGGAACCAACAATTCTTCTTTTAATTCAAACTGAAAGCAAACTGTGTCTAACTTAATGTGATTCTGATCATATTGGACAGTCTGGTCCTGGTGGCCCATCGATTTTATATATTCATATCAATACAGTCAGGCCCACTCAGTTCTCTTCACATTGTAAATAAAGCGTGGGTGAGCTAGCAGTCGATAATGGTGGGATCAGAAACTTCGGTGTCAGCCATTTAAGAGACGTAGTGGATGGAAGCGAGCAAGCTCCAGTGAAGTCTTTGCTAAAATCAATTTCGTACCTCTCTCTCAGATTGAAATGGGTCCAGTTATGTGAAGGCACGAAATGGATGTATGATGCTGCAAAAGGGTGGGTTTTTTTATTCAAATCCTCCATTCAGTTTCGGATACGATATCTAAATCAAATCTACTTGGACCGGCTGTAAATTATAACTGGGAGGAATGAATTTCTAATGTCAGATCCATGTCCGGACTCGAATAGACCCAAACCGGTTTGAACACGCTCGTGTCAGTTTGTCACAAGAGACTCATTTGGGGTCTTTACCAGATCCTTGTACAGTGGTGGCAGATCTGGATCCGTTCATCTTTTGCTTCCTTTTCCTCGCCCAGTCCAACTACAACGGCTCTGTTCCGGACCCACGTGGACCCGACCCGTTGACATCACATACCCAAAGTCCTGACTCCTTTACCTTTAGTGCGGGTCCCTCGGGTCTCGATGTAAACGAGACGCCCCAGACCTCTTCCGCCGTCAAAATAAATTAAAGAAGAGGGCCGAGTTGGTACTCTTTCACGGGTGTGAATGAGCACCGTCCCATCTATTGCCACGATACGTGGTGAAATGTCAGAGGCTGGTCGGTACGTCGGCTGACCAAAAGAAAGGCGTCATGATTTCATCCGCTTGGTTGGCTTCTTTTTCATATATATATATATATAATAGGGAGAGAAATTGATGTAGGTTGGAATATTAGCAAATACAAGTAAATCTCAATATCGACGGTTGAGATTTAAAATTTCAAAAAAAAAAAAATTCATATGAATAAAGTATCCTTCAAAAAGTATATGTATTTTTCATTTTATAGATTCAAATCTCAATCATCTATCATCAAATATGAATAATTGAGATTAATATAGATTCAAATATCAATCATCTAACACCTTTAGTTGCTAAGGTGCTAGCATATACCAGCTCTCTCTCTTATATATATAATATATATATATATATATATATATATATATATATATAAAGAGAGAGAGAGAGAGAAACCATAATACATTTGAGTGTTAGTAAATCCAAATAAATCTCAATTATTAATCTTTATGAAATTTAAAAACAAAAATATTCATGTGAATAAAGTGTATCTACAAACATCTACTATTTTTTTATAGATTGAAGTCCCATTCATTCATCGTTAAACATGAATGATTGATATTTGCTTGAATTTGCGTGTGGTAGCATATAAAAAAAGAGAACATATACAACCTTCATGGTTAAATATCTCAACTGTTTGATTGAGGATAATAATGGTTAATATTTAAATTTTTAAAAATAAAAAGTATCATAATACTTTTTGGAGGTGATTTGATACTATTTTTCTTTTTACTTTAAAGATTTCAAATGTTGATCTTAAAAAATGAATAGTCAAAATGCTTAAGAAGATTTTATTATAGATGAGTGTGCATATATATATATATATATATATATATATATATATATATATATATATATATATATATATATATATATATACTTGTGTTGGAAATTTACTCTAAAAGGTTTAACAGAAATGAAAAAATTGACCATTAAAGTGTAATGTATAATATAAACATAGATATATGCATCCTTTAAGGACTTTGAATGTGAATCAAAGGTGGATCTAAACTAAGGAAAGGTACAGTTCGGGCCACTCAATCACAATCAAAGTTCTTAAAGAATGCATATATCTATGTATATATTACACACGACACTTTAATGATCAATTTATGTTCACTTCTCTTAGACTTTTTAGAGTTAAATGCTGATGTGATACCAGATCAAGTTCAATGGTGACTTAGAATCAATTTAGCAGATCCATTTTGTGAGAGAAAAGGCTTGGATTTGGGTTTCTATATGTTTGAAATTATCAGCTTTGTAAATTGATTTTGACATGACTTATTGTCCATTCCTTTCAGTTCCTTTTTTCAACAAAAGTTTGAGAAATGAGGAATTTGTTGAACTTGGTTTCTTTATGTATGGGGCAGACAATATAGTTTGCGAATCAACTCATTGGGTTTACATGCTTGACCCCTGGTGAATCCGGGTTCAAACCATCAGTTCATCGGCCCAACCCACTCAAATGCATAGTCACGATATTGGCTTCTTCTTGAAAATAATGCATAGTTAGCATGGTCAGTGTAATATTTACCCAATATATATATTATTCGTAGTTTTTATTTTAAGCAGTAATATCCAAGTGTTAACGCAGTACAAGATCTTTCAACGTTTTACTTAACATTTTACTCGTACTTGGTGATTTATAAATAATTTATATTTACAAGTAAATATTTGTTGGATTTTGTTAATTGGTGTTGACGCTAAAAAATTGAGAGTATGTGGCAACTGCTCGAAGGTTCAAAAAGGAATATGCCACTTTTGGCGACAGCACTTAGTATCCCACAAATTTAATGTGCAATGCCAATTAAACTCCCAGGATAAAGTATCAGACTCCTTTATCCAGACTCCAATGTGTGTCATTAAGCCAAATTAACTTATGTATTGATGCAAAAACTATATGGTAGCACAAACTCATCCTTTTCAGTGAGCTTCACAAACCTAGCTGAGCTTAGCATACATGGTTCATGTTTTCGGTACAATGCAGAGGCCGAAGCCAGACACACGGGCCATGTATCGAACTCATGTCCTCCAACTTGTGAGTCGATCCCCCCAGCCTCGCCAAGAGAACTATTGCTCGGCATGCCATACATTTGTTCATGTTCAACCCAGTTAAGGGCAATCGAACATGAACAAACTGAGAACAAGCTAAACTGAGCCGATCTAAGAGTAGATCTCAGCTCCGATCATATTTTAAAAACCAAAAAAACAGATGAAAATTAAAGAGATCTTCCGGACAGGATGAAAGTGGAGATAAAACTCTTTATAGACCCAAACACCGAGTGCGTGGCAGGCTTTTACTTTTTCTCTTCTATTTGATGATCAATAGGCGGAACCCACTGTCTTCATAGTAAACGTTTGACGGGATTGGTGGATGAGCCAATGCCTGGCCCAGGTTTGGAGTCCGGGTGAAGGCAAGGCTCATGAAAGCACGGCAACCACTTCGCCGGAGCACATGACCTCATCTCCTCTCACACACGTTCGGGTACCTTTGGGTGGCAATTTCGGGTTCGGCGTGTCGTGTCCTTCGTGATTGTATCAAACAAGTCCACCGGAAGATGGTCCCTCTTTTCCTATTTCTTGAGTGAATATTCAATGAATATCGATATTTCAAGCTGTTCGCTTGCCTGGTATTGAGTCAGGTGTTGCATTGCAAGCAATCTCGTGTTGATGTAGGAACAGGTCTATCAAAAGGAGTTGGTAGGATGGATAGTAGGACAGACTTTTCGGGTTGTGTTTGTGTGAGATTTTCAGCTAAAGTTTTATATTGCCACCCCACTATGGGTGGCTGTTGAAGCTTGGCTTAGACAATAAGTTTAAACTGAGGACCGTTCTTTTCAATGGTTTAAATATCGTATCAGTCCCGTATTGCATGGAACACCGATACACCTATATCATATCGTGATTTTTTAAATTATTCTATTCAAAAGTTTATAAAAGTGTAAAAAAGCTCTAAATCAAAACCAACCAAATCACACCAAACAAGCTGCCCTCAAGGGGGTTTAAACTCAACCCAAGCTTTGATTTATAAAAAGAAACATGGTTTTCTAAACTTGGATATATTAGGATGTGGGACACATTTCACATCACATGATACAGGCACGGGGATATATCTTACAATCTGGGCCCATATCGCACCATATCATAGGATGTCTCGAATTATGTTATGTGATACACATAATGTAAGATGATTTTTATAACATGGGGATATTTTTAGGCTCCACAAGAAGAGGCATACGGTCATAATGTTATAACTTTAAGGAATGTTTCGAAGTCCACGGGCTACTTGATCCACCCTAAAGTTTTTCCCAAATCCGGCACTGGGCTCGACCCTCGACTTCAATATCCTGATTTGGCCCCTCATGTAATTAACTTAATTGCCATGTTGTTCTTTTCTTTTCCCACTCCAAATCAAAAGAATTTCCCATCTCCAACCGCAACGTTTTCGCGCATCCCCGTCCTTTACCTGTATAATATTATCAGTGGGAACTCTTAATCAAGTACATTCCTTGTATTGATTCTTCTAATACGTCTGTGGTCCATGGTTTAAGAAAAGTATAGCCTACTACGAAATGCAGGGGGGATATAAACTTTAGTCCATGGCTTAAACCATAGGCTACGAAAAACTCATGGTAGCACCTTGGGCTAAAGTATATTCCCACGGAAGAAATTCAAAACTCAAAGGTCAATTAAAACCAGCTCAATTGTAAAACCTTTCTCAAAGAGATTGTACAATTCACTTGTTTATCTTCTTGTTCATGGTTTAAGCAAAGACTTCTCAATCCTTAACATCAAACAGTAGCTCCATCGGTCTTCAATGGGTTCGATCCCTCTAAAAGTTTGTCAATGATAATGAGAAGACAATTTGATCATGGGTTTGCTATACTCAAACTTATTAGAGTGGTCACCAGTAAGGGTGTTTAAAGAACTAATCCAAACCAATAGAACCAATAAAACCATTCCAAGTGGTGGTTTGGTTTGGTTCTCTTTCTTTGAGGTGTAATTAATCTGGCTCACAAGAAGAATAGTATGGTCTGGGCCAAGGTTTGAAGATTGTAACCTACCCATTAACCACACACACACACATACATGTGCTTGTGTGTGATAAGAGAGAGGGAGAGTTGAAAATAAAACTTCTCTAATGTAATTTCAGTTTCCAAGTTTTCACTAAGAAAAACAAAATTTACTTTGCTGTGTGGTGTTACTTCACATGTGAAGAACTTATTCATCACTATCTATTTCTCTGATTATACATTTTACACTATAAGTGCCGTATATTGGCTTGTTGAGAAAGAAATGAACCATGGTTGGAACCGAACCAGACTGAAAACCATGGTGCCTTTGGTTCAGTTTGATGGTTTATAATGGTGTGTTTGGTTCTCTAAATCTAGAACCTTTTATATTGGTTTGGTTTGAGGTTGAGCTAAAATTGAACCAAACCTGACCATGAACACCCCTAGTCAAGAAAATCCTCCCCCGGAGAGATCTATATTGAAATGAAACAATTCATGTAGGTAGATGGGCAAGTAAAGATGCAAGAAGCTAGATGATGAACACCGAAAATTACTGGAAGAACAGTAAACTTGATCGGCCATGGAGTGGTTTTATTATTACTATAGATAGTTCGCGATCATGGCTACTAATGTGTGTCACTGACGAACTTCTTGTGGGGAAATCTTGGTTTAAGGTGTTACAGTCGTTTCTTAAAGCAACTAAGTTAACGATGGATGGACTTGGGATGAACTGAAAAGAGAAAGATGTTGAGCTTTTTTTTGTTGCTTTTTTTTTATTTAACAGAACAACACAGAACCTCAACTACAGTTCAGGACCCGAAACCATGTTTTGCTTCACATGGATTTGATATTAAGACCATTCCTTATGTGTACAATCTTTATAAATACACGCATTAGTTTGCAATGTGTAAGTACCTGGACACTAGGTTTGATAATCTCAGACACAAGATGAAACACCACATGAGGACATGTCCATCCTAGGTGAAACGAAAATACCTGGTCGTGTTGGGGTTCACCTGTTTTTGACTTGAACACAAAATGAAATGACACCAAATAATACTTTATAATTTATTAACTCAATCTCCACTATGACTCGGTTTACAACTACACTAAGTTCGTGTTTCTTGTGTCAAATCGAATCGAAATAGGAAGTTTTAAATTTGGTGCAGGTGCGCATCCATGACTGATTTTGATTTTTCTTAGCATTTTATGAATTTTCTAATGTCAATATTCCGATTTTCTGAATCTTTTCGAAGGACAATTTGATCAAAAGAAACTGTTGGGGGAATTGGGGGATTTACAATGGGGAGGACGAAGCCAGATGCACACCCCGGGCGTCGAACTCATGACCCCCTAAACAGACGAGCTATGCTCGTTGTGCGACTGTTTGCTTTATGTTTTCTTGGCATCAGGGATGGCGATATAGGAGAACACTCACACACGACCCGGAAAGTCCATGTTCCTTACCACCTAAGGTAGAAAAAACCAGGGTCGCCTGGTTTTGAGGAGAAAAAGTAATGACAATGAAGAAAATTGGTGGTAATATGACACCCGACACAAAAATTGGAGTTGGACACTGTTTCCGACACGACACACCACGATCAAAATCACCACATTGCCACCCACGGTTGGCATTAGGCATGCAGGAATGGCGAAATACAAGCACCAGAAACATAACTTCTCTCTCTCAACCACAACAACTAAGGCTTTCCCACACTCGATGGGGTCTGCTACATGGATTCTTTGTTTCCACATAGCTCTATCAAGTGTCATGCTAGCAATTAACTCAATATCATTCTTTATAGTTTCGTTCAAACACTTTTGTGGTCGTCCTATTCTTCTTTTAACATTTTTACAATCCAGTTTTAATATCTGTTTAGGGAGCATCTTTTGGTCGTCTTTCTACATGTTCAAATCATCTTAAAGGATTTTTCCTTATTTTATCATCTATTAGAACTACTTCCAATTGGTTTCTAATAACCTCATTATATATACGATATTTCTGTGTAACCATTCATCATCTCAACATCTTCATTTCTACTATGGACATCTTTTGCACATGATGATTAACTCACTCAAAATAGGTCTAATTGTTGTTCTATAATATTTACCTTTCAACTTTAATAGTATCTTCTTATCATAGAAAATACCTGATGTCCCTCTCCTTGGTTATAATTTCTTATTAACTTTTTTCTTAAACTCACCCACTTACACAATGTCATATGCAAATAACATAAACCAAGGTACCTCATCTTTAATATATTTTGTTAACTCATCAATTACTAATATAAATAAGTATGAACTTAAAGTTGATCCATGATGTAACCCAATATTAACTTCAAAGGAGTCTGTCATTACTTCATGACTCCTCACATAAGTTTTTGTACTATCGTACATGTTTCTTATAAGATTTATTTATGTCAATAGGATACCTCTATTTTCCAACGTTCTTCAAAGAACATCTCTTGACACCTATCATAAGTTTTTCTCGAACAATAAGTATAACTAAATGTTCTTCTTTTTTTCTCTAGAATGTTCCATAACACATCTCAATAGCTGAATTGCTTCAATAGTAGATCTATCGGGCATGAATCCGAATTGGTTCTATGTTGTACTTGATATTTGTCTTAACTTATATTCGATAATTATTTTTTATAATTTAATAGTAAGACTCATTAACTTGATATCTCGATAATTGACACAACTCTTAATGTCTCCCTTGTTCTTATATATGGGTATTAGTGTATTTACTCTCTATTTATCGGGTATCTTTTAAGTTCTATATATTTCATTAAATACTCTTGTAAGTTAAGTGAGTCACATCTCTCCTCTGATTTTTCATATTTCTATAAGAATATTGTTTAATTCTACATATTTACCAACTTCATATATTTAAGAGCATATTTGACTTCATTCTTTTAAATACGCCAATAGAAATTGTAGTTTATTTTCATTAAAAAACTTATAAAAATATTTTTTTATCTATTTTAATATCATCATTTGCCACTAGAATCTTCTCATCCTCGTCTTTAATGCATCTAAGAACCTTAGTTTTCTTATCTCTAGCCTTACTTATCCTAAAAATAGCTTTTTCAACCTCTTTTGAGTAAAGTTTTTTTTGTATAAATCCTCCTAGATTTTGCTTTACTAACAGTTTTTTTCTTGCTTTTCTTATAAGTCTTCAAAGTTGTCTTCTTTGCATAATGTAATTTATAACATGACTTTCTTGTCTTGATTTTATCTTGCATCAATTCACCCCAAGTTTCTTTATGTAACACTAAAGTTCTCTTAACATATTTTTTGCCACGTCGGTGACAAACACACATAAATCATTTTTGCTATCTAACGTCTCGTTACCCAAGCGTTCTACCTTTGACCGTTGAGGATGAAATCGACGGCCCACAATCAAACCACGCTAGGATCTAGGGCCTCTTCTTTATAGTTGGGTCCAATGGACGAGACTTGTTCCACGCCAGACCGAGGCAAGAGGACCGCCTGACACGTGGCTTAGCCTCTTACTCCCGGCCGCTTTGACCCTCCATTCAGCCTCGTGACAAAACAAAGTCCATTTTTCTTGTTTCTAACACTCTCTCTCTCTCCTTTCTTTTTCTCTGTTGAGAGAGAGAGAGAGAGAGAGAGATTGAATGTATGCCTACCGTTTTGTATTTGAGAAGGAAATCCTTCAAGCACTCTGGTTTTCTTTGTACAGCTGGACGTTCTTGAAACCATTGTTATCAAATGAGGCACCATGCTTTTTCTACTTCTCTAACGTACCAATTCTTTTCCTTCAATCATCTTTCTCGCTATCTCTCTTCAAATTCTCAGAGAAACCCATGTTCACCACCCGAAATTCCGCATAAATGAGCATCAAATTGACAGAAAGACAAATACGTATATACGAATAGAGAACATCAGTGCCCCGTAGAGAGAAGATAAAGACGAAGAAGAAAAGATCGGGTCGCCAAGATGAACGACCTACTGTCAGGATCGTTCAAGAAGTACACCGACCTGAAGAAGCAGGCGGAACATGACATGGAGAATGGCATGAGGGGATCAGAGATGCTCGGTCCGACCGCGGAGGAGGCCAACCTCGATCACTTCTTCGAAGTTGTGGAGAACGTGAAGGATGACATGAAGGTCATGGAGAAGCTGTACAGGCAGCTGCAGGACGCCAATGAGGAGACTAAGAGAACCCACAACGCTAACACGGTGAAGGAGCTGCGGCGCCGGATGGATAAGGATGTGGACCAGGTGCTCAAACGAGCTAAGCTCATTAAGAACAAGATCTCTGCACTCGAACGATCTAATGCCGCTCACCGGAACCTCCCCGGCTGCGGCCCTGGAAGCTCCACTGACCGCACCCGCACCTCTGTCGTCAATGGGCTCGGCAAGAAGCTCAAGGACATCATGGATGACTTCCAGGTACATACACCTACGTAAAATGTTTAAATATATGGCTTGATTTGTGTGGAAGCATATATATATATATATATATATATATATATATATATATGTGTGTGTGTGTGTGTGTGTGTGTGTGTGTGTGTGTGTGTTCACATACAACTACATTAAATATATGTTTTCTTTTGGCACGATCCTTTTTTTTACCCTGAGAGCGTATATTTAACCAGTTAGAATCCGAATGGAAATGCGCATCGGACTTCATTTGGCTTAGTTTAGATGCTACAAGCGCGATGTCATCTGTTGGTGATGAAAATATACCGGGTTTCTCATCAATGCTTGGTTGGTTCCAGTGGTTCAGCACTCTCTCCGCTTGACCAAAGATAGGGTGGTATACTTCATCACCCCCAAAATATACCGGATTTCTCATAAGGTGATCAACGGGTCAACCCACAACATAAGCATGCTGATGGGTCATCGAGCCAGACCAATGCTTTGGCCCTCAGCTCGCCCGTTTGGCCCAAGGACTGATTGAGTCAGGTCAGGCCAGTATGCTTTCTAGAAATATCGGTATCTTCTAATGATACGTAACGTTGTACACACTTTTATCCATCTAATATATAGGTATAACATGTATCCTATTGCGTAGAGTTGTGTTTAATCATTATTTTTAGTTTTATATATATATATATATATATATATATATATATATATATATATATATATATATATATGTTTGACCTAGATATATAGGTCCAACTAATGGCGGATGTACATTAAGGGGTGGGGCAGTCGTTCTCGAAAATTTGAAATTTTATAATAAATTTACGTTTTACGGTGAATATATGGTTAAGCCCCTCCAAAACTATTTTCTAGTTCCGCCACAGACTATGTTCAACGTGTTTATCGCCTCTTCTAGTTCCGCCACAGACTATGTTCAACGTGTTTGTTATTCGTTTCAGGGCCTGAGGGGGAGAATGGCATCTGAATATCGTGAGACGGTGGAGCGGCGCTTCTTCACCATTACCGGAGAAACCCCGGATGAGCAGACCGTGGAACGGCTAATCGCGACAGGCGAGAGCGAGAACTTCCTACAGAAGGCCATACAGGAGCAAGGCAGGGGTGAGATCCTGGACACCATATCGGAGATACAGGAGAGACACGACGCGGTGAAGGAGATCGAGCGGAGCCTGCTGGACCTGCACCAGGTGTTCCTGGACATGGCCGCGCTGGTGGAGGCGCAGGGCCAGCACCTTAATGACATAGAGAGGCACGTCGCTCACGCCCACTCCTTCGTCGGCCGGGGAGTCGAGGAGCTCCAAGTGGCCAAAGAATATCAGAGTAGCTCAAGGAAGTGGGCATGCTTAGCCGTGGCCCTTGGTGCTGTGCTTATCCTCATACTCATCATGCCCATACTGGGCCCTTTGATCACCACCATATGAAAATGCAAGCCTTTTCTCTTTGTTTCGAAGTGGGTTTCTCACGACGATACATCAATTCAGTTGGACGCTCTGGATCATGTGGCTTCATGCACCCGATGTAATCTTCTTCAACTAGGTATCCGTTTAGTTATTGACTGGTGGATCATCCACGAGAGGACCTAGTTTTGGTGATGCAAGTGTTCAAAACTATGTATTTTGGCTGCCATGCACCCCAAAGGAAAACAGGTTCATTGGGAATTTGTCAAAAACCAGGATCACTAATTTTAATTGTAATCTGTTCGCTGGATACCCTAGTAATTAGCCGTGACGTACCTGTTTGGGTTGATGATTCTTTTCGTCTAGACATTTCGAGCTCTAGCGCAATGCTATGAGAAATCAAATGGTGAGAGGCATCGAAATACTCAGAAGTTTGAGAAAAACAAATGCATTTTTTTTTGGAATATATGCGTGATAGTTAAATTATAGAATAAAAATCTCCATTGCTGAGCCCATTTATTGTAATGGGATAAGACTCATGTTGGTCTTGGTCATTGATAGCAATTGTCAATCAGATTTATATGCAATCACTGTGAGAAGATTCTCAAAATAGTGTATGTTGGTGAAAAGATGTCATGTAACCTTTATGATGTATTATGATATCATAAATGGATGTGAATCTGCCATGGCTTGAAAAGTTATCTCATCACAGATCATATCTTTTGACATAAAAAGCATAAAAACAATGCTCTGACACGCCTTGAAGATACTTGTGCATTAACCCTTTTTTGTTACACAAGTAATAAGGTGTATGCCAGTGGAGATTTTAGTTTGTAGAACAAACGCCATTTCTTGACACTACGTCAATTCTATGTGGGTTTGAAAATGCCGATTTTAAACAGCAAATTCAGATCTCCTGATATACTGTAGAAAAACACCATCAAGCAAACTCCAAGTTACCAACACAAGCAGATTCACCGAGTTTTCCCAAAAAGGATCATAAGATGCCGTTCTCCAAAAGCTTCCACAACACTGACAATCACTCTCTTCTCTCTCTGTCACACACTCTCTCAACACACAGACGTACACATTTATGTGAACCTTCTTCACAAAGATCGAGTAGAAACACAAAAGTAAGTTACTGTGCGGTTCCAGTCAAGATAAATTGGAGTTTTAATCTTCTATATATATGCCAACACAGCCCTTTCAGAAAGCTACATGCATGTCACAACATGAAAACAACCTGATATACATGCTCGAGCTTCTTGTTTTCGTTGCAATTGGAGGCCGAAGCCTCACACACACCTCAAGGGGATCGAACTTGCCACCTGCGATTGGGCTTTAGGGTATTCTTCGGAATGATTGGAAGTCAAGGACACGTAGGTGGTGAATCAGGTGGAAAGTGAAAGTCGCTAAAAAGTGGCAAAATTGTTCTCCAAACCAATTCACTTAGAGTGAGACAGAGGAGGGTGGAATTTCGTGTAGAGGAGCAAATATGGAGATCTACAAAGGAATGCCAAAAGCAAAGGCAGCTCCCCGAGTCCCTAACATTCTAGGTCTCTTAGTTGATGAAATTTCCTTAAAACCCATTTAATGAATTTAAACTATGAATTGTTTAAAGTACATATTACTCAAACTCTATATCTCAACTATCAGTCCCATAAGCACCCATATAGGCATGGCCGGTTCGGAACCGGCCCAGCAGTTCAAACCAGAACCAAACCAGCTTCAGAACTGTCGGTAACCGGAATCTGCCAAATTGGCCTCGGAACCATAACCGGACTTGGGTACCTCTCGGTTTGGTTATGATTCATACTTTTTAGGAACCGGAATTGACAGTTTTAAATCGGTTTGGTTATGCATTTTGACACACAGTGAGGCCTGGCTTAGGTTGAGCCAGGTGGGAGTTCGACTCCCACGGGCACTTGATGCCCCTTTTACAAAAAAACTCTTTTTAACGGTTCTAGGGAGTTTTCGGTTTCAAAACCGGAACCACCCTGAAATCGAAACTGTAGTTCGGTTCTAGTTCTGGGTTTCAGGTAACCTGGAACCGGCATTTTGAAACCGAACATGTCTACACTCATAGAAGAGTTGATGTAACATATGAGATGACCTATCCATATAACAACACTTAGATCGATCCATGCCCCTAAGAGCATATATTTTGCTTCCAAGGAGATAAAACTGGCATTTGGAAAGAACCAAAACAAGAATATATAAAGTTTGCTTAGAAGATTGTACATGTATGCAGAAATAACCACTTTGTCGTCCTTCTAATTGGTCTTCATATTAGTCCTGCCGTTATGCACAATCTACAAGCAGAAGACGAAAGAAACTCCTGTTTTGACAAGTCGAAAACCAAAACCAAGCCACACTCCCAGATCAGGTCAGAGCGACTGTGTGGATTCTTAGTCATAATCGTGTTTGATCTTGCGCCATATTGGCATTGAATCTTAATTATCATTGACAAATATTTACTAGCAGAGAATGCCTGCTTCCCTTTCATTTCTCAGAAAATATTCAAAACAAGTTTAGGACATAGTTTCTAGGTAGTCATGAAAACCAAAATCCACACAAAAAAATTCAACCACTTAATAAGGTTGGTTACATGGATTCTCATTCTTGTGATATTTCTATCTACTCTAGAAAAGCAAGCCTTCCAACACTTTAGAGGTCTCTCTCTCTCTCTCTCTCTCTCTCTCTCTCTCTCTCTTCATTTTATGCGTTCACCATTCATTCATTAAAGCTCAAGCCTCTATGCGTCTACCTCTCTATGCATCAAAACCACCCTCAAGTGCGTCTTTCTCAATCAGATTAATGTAAAAAATGCAAGTACCTAGGAAACAAAAGCAAATGACCATATGATCTTGCACGAGCAACCAAACTTAGACACTAAATTAAGTCCCTATATTCAATCGGGAAAGTGCAACCGGTGGTATGAGAAGCAAACAAGTGACGGCGCTTATTACACCCTCCAATCATAACAATATGAGATCAATTTTACCAGTGTGTAGTTGGACGGTTTCTTTCCCAGAAAGCATCTATAATTACTTGGAACTGAGTCAAATGGTTGAGCAGAGTTTCTCAAGTGAGAGGTCCATACGGTATGTCCGCCTTTCGCAGCCAGATAAGAAACACTCTCCATCACAGATTTCACCCTTTACATCACAAGAAAATCACGTGTGAAGATGAGGATCTTGATCTCCATGGATCAACGATCCAGTAATGCAAATGGTTTAACACACTATACCCTTTTAAAGAAAAGAGATTTGAGGCTAATGTAGAGCTCATGTGATAGAAAAGAAACTTAAGAAATAATAATAACATTTACTGGTTTGACTAATTCATAACCAGTATCATGTGTTTTTTAGCACACTTGCTCCAAACCAACTAAAACCAAGCCTAATCCCCCAGTAAGTTTAGTTGGACTAGATCTACTCTTTATCACCATTATGCTAGATCTTGTATCGCATTAGAATTGGCACTTCTTGCTTCCACCCACTAAGGGGGGAAAAAGGAAGGAGAGGAGAAAACTATCATGATAGTAAGACCCCTTTTCAGTGATGATGCATGGCCAAAACTGACCCTTGATCTAGTTAACATATACAGCAACAACAACAACAACAACAACTACAACAACAACTAAGCCTTTTCCCATACTAGACGGGGTCGGCTACATGGATTCTTTGTTTTCACAGATCCCTATCGTGTGCCATGTTAGCAGTTAACTCCCAATAAGCTAGATCATTCTTTATTGTTTCTTTCCAACACTTTTGTGGTCGTCCTCTACCTCTTTTAATACTTTCCAAATTTAGGTTTTCTAACCTTCTTACAGGTTCTTCTTTTGATCTTCTTTCTATATGTCCAAACCATCTTAAACGATGTTCTCTCATTTTATCCTCTATTGGTGCCACTCCTAATTTGTTTCTAATAACCTCATTATGTATACGGTCTTTTCTTGTATGACCACTCATCCATCTCAACATCTTCATTTCTGTCACAGACATCTTTTGTACATGTTGATGATTAACTGCCCAACACTCAGAACCATAAAACATGGCAGGCCTAACTGCTGCTCTATAATATTTACCTTTTAATTTTAATGGTATCTTCTTATCACAAAGAATACCTGATGCTCCTCTCCATTTTAACCAACCAGCATTAATTCTATGTGTAACATCTCCATCAATTCTTCCATCACTTTGAAAAATTGACCCTAAGTATTTAAAACTTTCCTTTTGGGGAATGCAATGTGTGCCAATTTTAATTTCTATGTCCTCTGAAATAGCCAAATGATCAAACTTACATTCCATATATTCTGTCTTTGTTCTACTAAGTCGGAGGCCTTTGTTTTCTAATGTTTCTCTCCATAGTTCCAATTTTCTATTAACTTTTTCCTTAGACTCCTCCACTAATACAATGTCATATGCAAATAACATACACCAAGGTACTTCATCTTGAATATGTTTTGTTAACTCATCCATCACCATTATAAATAAGTATGGACTTAAAGTTGATCCTTGATGTAACCCAATATTAACTTCAAAGAAGTCTGTCGTTCCTTCATGAGTCCTCACACATGTTTTTGCACCATCATACATGTCTCTTATAAGGTTAATATATGTCAATGGGATACCTCTTTTTTCCAAAGTTCTCCAAAGAACCTCCCTCGGTACCCTATCATAAGCTTTTTCTAGATCAATAAATATCATGTGAAGGTCTTTCTTTTTTGCTCTAAAATGTTCCATAAGACGTCTCAAAAGGTGAATCGCTTCAATAGTAGATCTACCTGGCATAAATCCAAATTGGTTCTCCGTTGTACTTGATACTTGTCTTAACCTATGTTCAATAATTCTTTCCCATAATTTCATAGTATGACTCATTAACTTGATACCTCGATAATTCGCACAATTTTGAATGTCTCCCTTGTTCTTATATACGGGTATAAGTATACTTGCTCTCCATTCCTCGGGCATCTTTTGGTTTTTCCATATTTCATTAAATAGTCTTGTGAGCCAAGTGATTCCTATTTCTCCTAGTATTTTCCAAACTTCTATAGGAATATTATCTGGTCCTACCGATTTACCACTCTTCATATGTTTAAGAGCCTCTTTGACTTCATTCTTTTGAATACGTCGGTAGAAATTGTGGTTTATATACTTTTCTGACTTGGCTAAATCTCCTAAACTAATACTAACATCTTTATTTTCATTAAAAAGATTATAAAAATAGTTTTTCCATCTATTTCTTATATCATCATTTGCCACTAGAATTTTTTCATCCTCATCTTTTATGCATCTAACATAATTAAGATCTTTAGTTTTCTTATCTCTAGCCCTAGCTATCCTAAAAATATCTCTTTCACCCTCTTTTGAGTTGAGTTTTTTATATAAGTCCTCCCAAATCTTAGCTTTTGCTTCACTAACGGCCTTTTTTGCTTCCTTCTTTGCTTTCTTATAAGCTTCTAAAGTTTCACTAGTTTTCTTAGCATAATGTAATTTGTAACATGCCCTCTTTGCCTTGATTTTGTTTTGTACTACTTCACTCCACCACCAAGCTTCTTTTTGTGCCGGTACACCTCCCTTAGATACCCCTAACACATCTTTCGCCACTTTCCTAATATGTATAGCCATATTGTTCCACATATAAGAGGGTGTGCCAACATAATTCCAAACATCTCCTTGAAAGACTTTTTGTTTAAATATATCTTCTTTCTCACTTTTGAGGTTCCACCATTTAGTCTGAATAGCTTGATGCACTCTTTTCTTCTTTGTCCATTTTTTTATTTGTAAATCCATAACTAAAAGTCGATGTTGGGTGGTTAAGCTTTCTCCTGGAATTACCTTACAATCTTTACAACACGCTCTATCTTTTTTTCTACAAATAAAGTAATCAATTTGTGTTTGTGATAAGCCACTCTTATAAGTAATTAAATGTTCATCTCGTTTTTTGAAGATTGTATTGACTATAAAGAGATCAAATGACATAGCAAAATTTAAAATCTCCCTACCTTCCTCGTTTATATCCCCATAACCAAAGTTTCCATGAATCCCTTGATATCCTAATGCCTCTTTACCGACATGTCCATTTAAATCTCCTCCTAAACAAATCATCTCCCTTTGTGGAATCTTTTGAAACACCTTATCTAACTCTTCCCAAAAAACTGTCTTTATACTATCTTCTAGTCCTACTTGGGGTGCGTAAGCACAAACTATATTCAAAACCTCTACTCCTAACACTAATTTCAATGTCATGATTCGGTCACCATATCGTTGTATGTCTACTACACTTTCCTTTAAATCTTTATTTATGATAATACCAACTCCGTTTCGGGCCTTTTCTTTACCTGAGTACCATAATTTAAAACCTGTATCCTCTATCTCCTTTGCTTTTTCTCCAACCCATTTTGTCTCTTGTAAACATAGAATATGAATCTTTCTCCGAATCATAGTATCTACCACCTCCATTAGCTTACCCGATAATGTTCCGATATTCCAATAACCAATACGAATCTTATTTTCTAGGACTAGCTTCCTTACCCCCCGCATCCGTCCATAATCAAAATGCGGAGACCCTCTCTGAAAATTTTTCACTACATTCGGGCGGCAATGTAGCGGGACTAACTTCTTTACCCACACCCGTCCATGATGTGGGAACCCTCTCTGCAATTGATTCACTACATTCGGGCGAAAATGTAGTGGCCCTTGCTTACTTCTTACTGCATTCGGGCTCTGCAGCACGTCGCTAGGCGGGGACGCCCCAAAGCAATGCTCATAATTTTTGTAATCCAATGTTGTAGAAATCCGACTAAAAGTAATGCACATGCTGGCAGAAATTTTACTGTGAGCTTCATTCCGGAATTGCTATAAATAAACAATTCCGGAATTACAGCAAATAAATAAATAAACTCGACTAAAAATAATGCACATGCTGGCAGAAATTTTACTGTGAGCTTCATTCCGGAATTGCTATAGGAGACGAATAGAAAAAAGTTTCCCAAACAACACAACAATAACTTACAAGTCGTGTAAATAGAAATAGATAACAAAGATATCCAAACAGGGACGATTGACCTGAGTTCTGTGGCATACATCGTAAGTCATCATCAATGACCTAAAGAAATGAGAAACAAAAACAAAAGAATACAAAATTTCAGCACACAATATATTCAACAATTTTGTCAATGGACTGGTGGAACAGGATCACGCTTCATCTTGATCAAACTGTTCTCAATGTCCCAAAATATCGGTTTGTAACTGCAACAAGCGTCAGCCACAATTAGCTAAATGCCTGAACATTATTTATGATTAATCAGAAAAAGAGAATAGACATGGCTTCTCACAGTCGTATAAGACCATCGTATGCCTGCATTGCACGTTTTAGCTCAGTTGAGAGCCGCATGACCTCTGCAGCTAAGGCCTCTGCCTTACTGTGTTCTTTTCCCAGTTCCTCCTTGTAGGGGAAAAAAGAAAATCATAGTAAGTTTTCCGTTCAACTTAAATCTAGTGAACCAAGAAAAGGGAACCGTGAACCAATAATTTCTATACAAGATACAAGGCGTTTGTTCAGTTATCAACTTATCATGCTGTGAGGATTAAGCAAACCATGGTCCCTGACGAAGAGTTGAGAGTAAATCTATCAATCGCACCAATAGTGTCAGAACTTACCTTTAGAATAAGATTCTCTGAGATTTGCACCTCAGAACCTGATGAACTTCCACCACCTCCTTTTGTGCCTGATTCCGTCTCTGTGCTTGCAAAACGTAAGACCTTGGCTTGTTCTGCTCTCAAATTGTTCAATGTTGCCCGGAGTTCCTCATTCTGCTTCAGACAATCTTTTACCTGGGGAAAGCTTATGCGTCATTGGATATAGATATAAACTAGACTAGACGGCAGCCATTTGGCTTAGTGATGAATTTTTGAACTTTACCTGAAATAGAAGAGGATGGAACATAACAGATAAAAGTAAAACAGCATTTTCAGGATTTGGAGTATAGAGATTTACAATGGACCAGCACTATGCAGGAAATTCATGATGAAATAATACTCGTATGCAAAGACCATATTGAGCAAAATAAGGTCAAATAGCCCATTTCCATGTTAACGTGAGATAGCTTTTTCATTTGCAGCTCATGCAAATGTGGTGATTATGAACACGATGAAGCTTTAATTGCTACAGTATGAGTAACAAATAAGAGCCACAATTTCATAGCATGCCCCTATCCGACAACAAAGAGCTCTCTTTCCCTTCCTGTTAGTCTGTAGATGTGGACAACTGGAAGGATCAATTAAGATGGTGACTTGTACTGAAAAAGCAAAAGGGAGCCCCTCATACATTTGCAGAAAAGGAACACATATTAACAACTTCAAGTGATTTTTATTCAAAAAAAATTGTAACTATGCCTTGATCTTCTAACTGATACAATGATTTCTGCCAGCAAGCAGCGTGGATGATGCATGTCCTTGACGAAGCATTTAATGGCTTCACACAAGAACGTTACTTTCTAAGCCTCTATACCTGATTTTCCCACTGGCTAGCAATAAGCATTGTGTCTTTGTATGAAGCGGACAAATCTGAATTTTCCTCAAAAAGTCTCTCAATTTCTGAAGATTGTGAATCAATCTGCAAAGAACCAGGGAAAACTATTTAAAACAACGTAAAGTTGATGTGCTGTTATATTCATCAATGTCAGGAGAAAAAGTAGAGACAATGAAAACAACCTCCACCAAGAGCTTCTGACGACCCATTTCCAATCTCTCAACCATCACAGCAAGTTCATGCATTTGGTTCTCGATCTTTTGCTTCTCTTCCTGCAACAAAATGATGGTGAATGTCACAAACCATTCTTTAGCCGTACATCATTGCAGTACGGAAAGATAAAAGTCCAGACACATAGACCCAATGTTATCCGTATCGTGGGAAGAAACGATACGATACAGTAACCTGTATCATATGATACAGGTTATCGCACTGTATTGTACGATACGCCCAATTTTTTTTTCAAAATTTTTTTTTCCAATTTTTTTTTTTCCAAATTCTTTTTTTCAATTTTTTTTTGTAAGTTTCTGGCCTTTCTTCACTTTCCTCGAAGGCATCCTCCGATATGCCTGTTTGGGATTATAACTTGTGTATGTAACATGTAAATTTGGGTTTATAATTTCATTTATTGAATAAGAATAATTTATGAACAAATAAAAATGATGACAAAATCATTTCCCTTTCTGTTACCAACTTTTACGTATATTTCTGCTACCAGTTTCTAATTTCATAAAATCACAAACAATGAAAAACAATTTGGTTGTCTCGGTTCATTGAGTGGCCATTTCACAACTTCACTATTTTAGGGTTCACCTTACATGATTTCCATTGAGTTGAACATGATCAACGTGTAACACTTAGCTCAGTCTATGAAGTGAGAAATGGAGCTCAAACATTAGTTAAAAAGCTAGTCTCCAGTAAGAGAAAAAGGGGATATCATCAAGTAACAATATCACATCACTGAGGTGTCATAGACTCAACTCAATAATCAAAGAAATGGAGCTCATTGTTTTGCTCACATATGAAAATTAGCAAATATGATAACTACATGTACAAAGATAGTAGTTTGTTAATTTTGATATATTAGATGAGTGGATTATGGAAGATAATAAAGAAAATGCACTCTAACCGAAGAAGACATTGCATGGATTAATTTGAAAGGAGTGCAACGACATAATGAAGGAGATGAAGATTTTGATTTTGAAGCAGGTGATGAGAAACTTTGAATCTTCATCAAGGAGAAGATGAAGATTATTTAGTTAATGATCCTGATAGGCTGATACAAATTTACAATATGTAAAATGTAAATGTATTTCAATTTTAGCTTCAAAATATGTAAATTTGGATGCAATTGTTCAATGTTAAATGCTCAATCTGTACTAAACTTTGTATTATATGAATTTAAAGCAATTACCAGATTTTTCTTGATTTTTTTCAGTTTTTTACTAATTTTTCTTGATTTTTAAATAATTTTTGTATTTTTTTAATATTAAAGTACGATACGGGCGATACGATACGATACGTCCATATCGTGGAGCCCAGCGATATGCGATACGATACGCATCAGACAACACTGCATAGACCACTCAAATTGGATGCAGTCAGTTTCTGGAGACCATTCGTGGATTCCACTGTATTTTTTGAGGTGCTAAATTGAAACCTACCCACCCTAACCTAGACGCTGGCAGAGTAAAGGAGTAATAAAGAACAACCACACTTCAGGTAAATGTTTCCGTATACTGAAAAACTGCATAATCACTGAGTGAATCAGCCTGCTACTTTTACCTTTGAAAATGCCTTTCTGCTGGCATCTTCCACAGCTTGATCTGTCAACATAAAACATTTCATAAGACGTCAAGATTTTATAGAATATCCAGCATGCCATCCAAACAACACATAAAGTGTAAAATCCAAGTTTTTGGTAGTATCACACTCTTTGGAAAGAGTCATCTCTCAGAATTTCGGTTTCAGGAAATGAAATTTTTGGTCCAAAAGATTCATAGATCCTGGAAGTTATAAATTATAATAAATGTGAAATGCTAACAAGGAGAAAAGGACTCGCAATTATTTTCACTATGTTCCATTTCTCCAATATTTATACTTGAGTTAAAGAACTGGTGCCAAAGTCTTGAAGGAATAAGCAAAAGATTCAACAGCATGGTTCCTAAATTGCCAAATCACCTTAGAGCATGATACTTTTATGACAGGTATGTATTGTTTGAAAACGAGGTAACACATGGATGCACCCATCTAAAATCCAAAAAAAAAAACTTACAACTTCTTTATGTTGCCTATACAAAGTGGATATTTAGTCTGTCACATCTACTGACATTGTTTCCATAATAGGTTACTGGCATGTGTAGATTTGTGCATTCTAGTGGTACAATATATTTACTACAACAATCTGCTGGAATCTAGGACATAGCATGGTAAGGTTTGTACATTCTAGTGGTACAGTATGAGCATGTGTGTGTGTGTCTAGATAAACGGGTAGCACATGTAATCCTTTTCCTATGTTGAGGGCACATATCCACTTCATGCAAGTCCCAAGAGCCTTATGTATTTACCAGAAACTTTCTTGGACAAGGCAGCCAGTTGTCCTTCTAGATCTTGCTTTTCAGTTGCAAGTGTTGCAGTCCTTGCCCGTTCATCTGCGAGCATCTGCTGTTCCTGTTGTCTTAGAATTGATTCTTGCTGCACATTCAATCAGCATCATGTATAATCATTAGAAAACCTATAGTTGACAATATAAAGGAATTAAAACCTGTAGTTGACAACATAAAGGAACATCTAAAGATAGGAAGATGGAAGGAAGAAACATGCACCTGCAATTCCCTTTTAAGCCTCACAAGTTCTTGTTCCATCACTTGTATCTGCTCTGCTTGGCTTGGTATAGAGGGGAGACTAACATCCTGATGCCTCTCTAATTGTTGGTGCAACAATGTTATTTCAGCTCTCAATGAGGCAGAGTCTTCTTCAGCCTAACAGAACAGGTAGTCAAGAAATGGACCTTCAGAAGCTTCCACAGCAAAGAGAAAAAGGTTAACTGAACAGACAATAAGATGAAATTTGAGACTTTTCAGAAACAAACCCTATATTGCTCTTCTTCTGCCTCTTTCAGCTGCTTCTTTATCCCACGAAGTTGTGCAAGGAGATCCTCCTAAACTAAAAGGTCGGCATGATTAATGGAGTGGATCCAAGCACAGATACATGATGTTTTCAGTGAAAGGACTCAGGAATGTTACCCGTGCTACAACTGCAGCATTCTTCTCCATGGATAAATCCTTTACAGCTTTTCTTAGTGATTGCAACTCACCATGCTCCTTTAAGAAGACCCAGAGAAAGACGATAAACAAAAAGGAGAAGAAGATTGTAAGAATTGGTGCCTACATTTCCAACAAGTATCTATTGTATGCTCTACTAAATAATCAAAGAACCACGATTCCATATTTACCAGATCCTTTAACTGCTTTTGCAATGCGTCATGCTCCATTTCCTTCACTTCAAGCTGGAAATGAGTGGCCAAATTTAGGAACAATCACATATAAGCAACAGCAATACCATGATCATTTTTGGGACTCAAAGAAGTATGCATGTATCTAATGTATGCATGCATGCAGCATGCATGTATCTATGTCCTGATGTCTTGGCTCCTACCCTATATGGTAGGTTGACTCTAACTGTGCTTCAAGACTCAATTTGCTGAATACAAGATTATAAAGATTCTAGATCAGCATCAAAATCAAACCTTCGACACCAGTCTCTTGTTTTCCTCTTCCAGGTCTTTGACCTTCCTCTCAGAATCTTTCACAGTAAATCCAGGAGCATGAGAATCCCTCTGCAGACAGTTTCAATCCAATCTAAGGTAGAGCACAAAAGTTGACAAACTCTACGAGTTGGAAAGATGACGAGAGCAGGAACCGTTTTATTTGATAAAATCAATACAAATAAATTATATGAAGTGTATTTAACCAATAGTTCATACAACCAATAATGAATACAACATGACCATAACATTGAATTGCGAGTGAAATTCGTTCACTAGGAAACCATATAGGCACAGATAAAGGTTATCCACATAAAATGGATGTTGAGCAATTTCCAGATAATGAGTCTCAAGCGAAATCACGCCATACAGCTAAATTGAATAATGCATGCAAAGGCTTGGAAGTAACTTCGTCAATGCTGGATTCCATACCTCAGAAATCTGATTGACGTTCCACGAACTCCCTTGACTTTCACTGCCCAAACCGAACAGCCCTAAATTGAACCAAAGAGAGGAAAAATAACGAAACAAAAACAAGCCCAATCGAATCGCAAAAGCAATCGCTATCAATCACGCACAAAAACAAACAGAAAAGATCATCCGATCTTGTAAACCCTAAGTTTCCCATTCAAAACACATAAATTGTTACTAACCAGCCTTTGTCGATGAGTTGAGACGCTCGGTCTCTCTTTTCTGGCGAATCTCCTCAAGCTAAATTAGGGCAAAGCAAAAAGGCATTCCATAAGAATAAGAAGATCATGGATCTCGAAGGAAACGAAATTTGGAAGCGGAAATCGCAATGAACCGGAGAGTGATCGAAAGATCGTACCCTGCGACGACCCAAGGAAGCGTGATGAGCGTCCATCGCAAATTCCCGTTTCTCTTCCGGACGATCTTCCGTGACGGGATTGGGAGACTTTGTACGTTGCGGGAAAAGGACGCGGGGAGTAACAGATACGGTTCCCGAAACGGTGAGAAATAGGATTACGTCTGACCGTCCCATGAATATTAATTTACTTAACAACTCATAGTCCATAAATGAATTGCATGAAACCAGCTACCTGATCAACTTTTACAGGTTATGTCTCGCTTTTCTTTAATTATCGAATTAGGGAATCAAAAAGTTCTTATATAGCAAATGTGTAAATGGATAAGATGAGCCAACATTCAATCCAGATCAATGTCTATTAGTATTAGTGGGAGTCAGTATAAGAAACCACATGTGAATACTAACTGGATTCAGATTTGGTTGATCCAAATCAATATCTATTGCAGTGGCGGACCCAAGATTTTTTGGGAGTGAGGCATACTTGTATGAGTTCTAACGGCTTATTTACTCATTAATATTATTATTTCAAAATTTATTATTTACAAGTTTTTCACGTACTTGGTTAATTGATTTTGTAACATAATAATGCTATTTAAAATGATATGATACTATTGACACTTAAAGTTTGTTGATAATATCAATAGCTTAAGAGTTAACATCAACATCAAATGAAATAATAATAACTTTAACATCAAGTAATGGAGCTAACAATGCAGCTTTAACAATACACAAAAACTAAATATTATATCATTTAATAAAAAAACTCATTTAATTGCTTTTCAAATTAAAAACACTTAGTAGCTTTACCAATTTTCAAATTAATAACTATTAGCATCTTATATAAATATCAAAGTAATGGAGCTAACAATGCACAAAACCTTTTATCAGAAATACATATCTTCCTCCTCATCCAAGTGCATTTCTCTTAAAGGAAAAAATTTGAAAATATAATATTTAAGAATTTGGATAAAATGAGAAGGTTCAAGGTAGCCGTTTAAAATGGCCCAAACAGAACTAAGTCGACTATTGTTGGATATGTTTTCTTTGCAAGAACTTAATCTCGTTTAGGTTTTTTCCATTTTCTTTCTTGTTTTAATAACAAGTCTCGCTCATCACTTTTGGCATGATAGAAATGCTATTGCTAGTGTGATTAATTGGGACCAAGTTCTCCGGCCTTTTCTAGCAACACATGAAAGAAATCTAAGAAGAAATGTCAAGACGACAAGATCTCGAACAAAAACAAGAACATGATCTAACAATTAGAAAAAACAAGAATTTCGCGGATCTGAAAATTTTATCGATCTTAATGTGCCACACCCCATAAATCATAATGTTTTACACTTTGATTACCAATCTTAAATACAACGAGTTTTATTTTATTTTATTTTTTTGGTTTGACAAGAAATGTAATTATTTAAAGGGTTCATTAGCTCGTCATTTCTTTGATTCAATTGTTTTTCTTTTTCAAATGTCAAATATAAATCTGTAATGACTATAATGTGTGAAAAGGAGACTTCAAATAGTCCTTCAAAGCTTCAACAAGTTGCCGAAAGACATTGAGAATGACGGTAAAATCATGATGTCGGCAAGAAAGATAAAATAAAAAGAAAATAAATTGTATCAAAGTATTTTGAGTATTTTTGAAAAAATATGGATAATAAAAAAAGTGTTAGCACAATGGTCAAAATTGGAAACATTATGAAGGTGGGTTGTAATATTGAAAAAAATAAAATTCGCTTAACCTAAAGTTTGGAAAAGAAAAGGTGGCGGCAGTTAAAATACTTGAATGTAAGTATTAATGTGTAAATTTTAAAAACTTTATCAATATGAGTGTTTACAAATGAAAACCCGATCCAACAAAAATATTCAAAATTCAAACCGGGAAAAGAATAAACACATTTGAGGACATTTTATGTAAAGTAGCATCTCACCGTCTTCTCACCTCTAGCTGCAATATGCACAATGGGCCGACAGGGTGTTGCATGGGTAATGCTCCACCAAGACCGTCACTATTATTTTCTTTTGATAGCTGGTGACTAAGGTAATTGTCTCTCTAGTTCTCTCTAGTTTGTCAACTTTGTTTGGCAGTTGGAATCTTATTAGTGGATAAAGACACAATTGAGTCACATCTCTCTAAATAAACCACATTTTTTTAAATAGAGAGATGTAGCTCAACCACATCTTTTTATCAAAAAAAGAAGAAGAAGAAGCAAAATATAAATATATTTCTAAATTGTAGAACAAGGTGTTCAATCATATAACAAAGAAAAGGGTGCAAACCTCTTTTTCTTCTTTCTTTTTTCTACAAGAAAAGGTAACTAAAGTCCGATGAAATCCACTTATACACCATCTAATTGTAGAACAAGGTGTTCAATCATATAACAAAGAATTAACATCAATGGGAGCAAAAAAGAGGAAAAGAGCTTGCAGCAAAGGAGAGAGGAATGGCAAGAGAATAAGGTATTTTTAAAAATCTAAAAAAAAAGTGTATAGTAATTTAGGGTGTGCAAATAATAATCCTGATATTTATATAATTGATTGAAGTGTCAAAGTACTAAAAAATTGAGAGAGCTACACTTGAAATGGCTGTCTGGTTCTCAAATGAGCTGGGTTGATCTTGCCAAGCATCAAGCTCCACTCGGCTCGAATACACCCTCGAATGGCTTCTGATGTCTGCAAGGACGGAATTCTGTAAACCGAAATTCCAAACCATCATCTGTGGATCTATATTGGGCCCAGGCGAGTGTTGTCAATCCCATCCAAAATTTCTCAAAAGATAACCCACGGTTGAATTTGTGGACTACAATGTATTGTTCTTTTCATCCGAGCACAACCATAACCAGGTTTCTCTTGTCCGGTGATCAAAAAAGTATGCAAGGATCTTTCCCTTAATTCGTACTGTCGATCTCCATATCAGGAAGGTCTTCAGCCACAGGGAGGGCGACTTGCTTGTCAGGGATGAACCCGTTCTCCGTCAGGTTCTTCACCGGAACCATGAGATTAACAGGGATAAAGAAGAGAGTGTGTGTGAGAGAGGATGGTTGGCCAGACAGTAAAGTCTTTGTTAACTTGGTCATGTCGTGTCTATGTTTGCTAATTTATGTATGAAATACCGTTTTGCTCTGGCTTATCTTAATGGCATATGAATTTAGATCGATTAAACAAATAGGGATGAGCCATGGGCGACTTGGATCTCAACAAGCGGATTGAACCTTCTTTCCTTTTTGTTCGCTGTAAGTAGTAACTAGAGTCCACGACTCAGTGCCACAAAATCATAGAGTGAGTTTTGAGTCCCGTGGATTCGACGTTAGCTTATGGTCCTAATGAGCCTGGCTCTGTTATGATAAACCATTTCGTTGGCTTACCTCACTTAGGTGTTCTTGAGCATTTTGGCCGAAATCTAACCAAACTGAGCTTGGGGTTGGCTCGAGCTAGCTCGGCTTGCTGTACACCCTTAACTACACGTCCCCACAATGGGTGTAAGTACTTGCGTAAGAGTTCTTTACGGAACTTGACCATCTAGCCCAATCAAGTTTATGTGCATTACATGCACTTAGGGATGTTGATGGGTGGGGGCGGAGCCGGGATCAAAGTCTCTCCCCTTGTTTCTGTTTCAGAACTTTTTTCATCCTCACGATGGCGACTAAAAACAGCTTCATCCTCATCTTTATGTTTCCACGGGTCTCCGCAGAAACCTTTCGAGAAAAAGAAGAGATACTTAAACACACATTGGAACTCACTTTTACGTATGACATCAAACCTAATTTATACATAATACATTTAAATTTGAACATATTATTACGGATGAAATGTGGAGAATGATGATGAGGTCATGAATTAAAAACAAAAGGTGACACTTTCTTCTATTTATTTGTTTTTATAGTTTGTTTCATTTTTAGATGGACCTAACTTTCTAGAATCAATAGAAAAAGGGTTGAGGCTGGGTTTGAAACACACAAACCTGCTATTCCTTGAGATTTTCTGGCTTTCTCATCTCCGTCCTCATTCCCGCTTCTCATGGCTATTTCTTCAGTCGGTTGCTTGAGTATGTCCTTCGTCAATCCTTTCAGGTATGCCTGGAGCGGAACAACGGTAAGTCTTGAAGTTTGTTTAGGTTTCCACACAGTGGAGTTATCTAGTAGAAGACTTTTTGTGGTAAGTATCTGTGTATCTTTTCCGTTTGCGTTGCTTTTTATTTATAGAGGAGTGTGTGCTCCCCCTTTTCCTAGTTATTTCTACTGGGCTTCTCTCATCTAGAGCGTTTCTTATCCAGACTGTTATCGAAAATCCCGGTAACGGTCCGGCTATTATGGTTCTCATATCTTCAATCCGAGATTCAGTTAACGAATTGGATGGCCAGTCCAGCCGTTACGGATTGCCGAGAATGGCCACAACTTATCCACTCCCTAAATCTGAATGTGGATCCTCCACCAAACGGGGGATCTCCTTTCCCATGAACATTACCCTAATGCAGTCTCTCTTTGTGACGTTAAGAGGATCCCTATTGTAGGGGTGGCAAATCAGGTCGATGGTTTGGGCCACTTTAGGTATGGGTCAAAGCAGGTTTACCAGCATTGTATCCGAACTTTTGTTTAAATCCATTTTCAAGACCCGAACATGACCCTGGCAGGTTCAGGTTGGGCATATATATATATATATATATATATATATATATATATATATATATAGAGAGAGAGAGAGAGAGAGAGAGAGAGAGAGTTCCGGTCAGTTACTTTTGAATGACTCGGACTCATTGGGTTCCTAACCCCAGACCCGAACATAGAATTTTCTTGTTTGGTTCAGGTTTGGGCTGTCAGATCGGATCTCATATTATCACCCCTACCTAGCCGTGGTCGGTTGGGATGTCTAATTTCTTGAATATCTTATTCACTAAAAGAATTTTAAATTGAAGATAAAGGTTTATGATACGTTTAGTCAAAAGCCGCACTCTAGTAAGATAAATGCCAACGATAATAATAAAATAATCTTTTTGCTGCCTTTTATAAATGTCTATGGAAGTAGGCCAGCTTGTCCACCAAAAACCTAATGAAAATTCAACTTTGTATCATTTATTTCACAGTACAAGACGCGCGTGGCAAAACCTGGTTCAGCAGTTTTATTATAATTTTTCTATGGTGAAAATTTAACGAAGAAAATTCAAAGCATCTTTTCTTTTCGCCTTTTGAAAACAAGTAGAGTGTGGTTGGCGCCCGCAAAACGTATTTATTATACAGCTAGCACATGCCAGCAAGACTTCAATCTATTGAAATATATTATTTAAATATAATCGAGAACCAAGTTAAAAATCTCAAGACTAATTAGGTGGAGCAGGGATCGAGATGGTGCGCGGTTTGGTGCGCTCGCTCCCATTGGAATCCGCCCCACGATGAGAAAAGAGGTTTTAGTACTTGCGCTCCGACCGCCCACTGGTCCGACGGTTCCAAACCCGCACCACAGTATTTATGCTTTTAAAAGCAAAGTTCTATACAAATGTTTTAAAAATTAATTTAATATCATATGATCATATAGGTATTGTATTTAAAGCTTTTCTTCACTTCTATGAATCAAGGGTGTTGCATGGGGGCACAAGCCCCCGCAGCGCTGGCCGTGGTTGCAAACATACCTTAAGAACTGCATTAAAGGAGCAATGCCTTGAAGCAATTGGGATTCTTTTTTACACGATTGCAGTCATAGAGTGATTGTTGTCTACAGTTTCTGAGTTGGGAATGGGAAGACGGGGGAGGCTATGCTTCCCATTTCAAACGAATAAGCTTCAATTATTGGTGAACAATTATCATCATCTTGGAAAATTTGCTTCTTGCTGACAAATTCGTCACGCCTTTTGGATAGTTGGGATACGTTGCATCTGGAGAAGATCCTAATAACAGCTTTCTCTTATTCCCTTAAAATGTCCTCCCATTATTTAACGGGCAGGACTCAGACTCCAATCGGACCTTGCATTAGTAAATCCGACTTAATTGGGTCTTATCTAACCGAAATGGGTTTTGGATTTGGAGTTGGATGCAGAAACTCGTTCATTACTGGTCCACACCCAACCTGACAATCGGGTATGGGTTATAAAATTGTAACTGTGACGGATGACGGAGGGGATTGATGTCCCAACTCAAGGCTAGGACGCAACCCTGCGAATTCCAAAAGCTAATGTTCGGACCTGGATTTCTTTGGATCCATTTTTTGTAATCGTATCCAGCTTAATCAATCTGGATTTGGATTTAGATCTTACCAGTTTCGGCATCCCTGACCCCCTAACCAAAGCTAAGCCTTCTCTCGTCGATTTTGTGAATTTTAGTCATCATTTTGTTTTATTAACTCTAGAAAGGAAGATCATGTTGTATCGTTTTAGTTGAACACTTGGAGGTCTTTATTTACCTCTCTCTCTCTCTCTTGCTGGCGTTTAAAAGATAGATACATTGCTACATAGCAATTCGACTCTTATTTATATGCTTATTTATCTATCATTAAATTTTTCTTTTTTGAGAAGCTGCATGCCCCTAAAGGTGTATTTGATCAACGGTTTAGGAGAATTGAACCTCGATTTTTTGTGCTTACAATTCTATATCAAACAACAAAATTGTCACTAGAGTGGATCCTGAGCCAAGTTTGGGCTCAAATACTGCAATTGTAGCACCCGAACCCGATGGCCCATCCCCAGGTGAATTTATGGATTAGTATTGGATCCATTACACGAGATCCATTTATTACAAGTCATGGGACCGGTATGCGGGTCAAATTTTAACGAACTCCAAGATAGAGTTTTGGCAAAATAATAAAACCGGCGACTCGTCCTTGAAGTGAAGAGCCAGCCCAGCCCATCTTGGTAAGTTTGCTGACTGTTTCTGGGAATAAAATAAAGTAAAACGGGCGGCTCTTTCATTAACCAGAGAGCCACCATCAACACCTTCCCCAGTCAGGGCATCGAAGGGGTGACACTTGATTTAAATATAAAAAATATAAGCCTATCCGAAATATCTGAAATGCCCTCCTCGAGTGCCCAGTTTATATTATTTAAATGCACTTGGTCCGGTCGGTTCACTGTGCTTTTCCTAATTGGTCCTTTTGCATCATCATCAACAGTGTTTAGTTAGGGATGACTACGTAATGGATTTCTGACCCTCCCTCCCATAAGGAGTCTATATTATTTGGTTCCAGATCCTTCACTCGTTCTTTCGTTAGATCCGATATATGAACATAACTTAAATTGGATCTCATCCAACTCAAATCCTATCATATCAACTAGTAGGACCCATTTCAGCTCCATTTTGTTCATCCACTATATACATTAGATCAAGTTTCGGGCCATCTCATTGTTGAATTCGAGTGCTAATTTAGGGTGTCCAGGGGTCAGACCGTTTCTTAATCCTTACAACTGTTGGAAAGGTGGTTAACTAAGGGAAGGGGTTTATATTAGTTGCCTAAGCTTCGGGTCAGCTCAATTAAGATCTACCCAATCTTGTGTAAAAGAGCATATGCTGGGAATAAAGGGGCTTATACATGAGAAATGGCTTGCACATTGTCTCGTTAAAGTAACTTGATCGTTCGAGTTATGGAACTTAGAAAGATAAACCACCTGATTGGTAGCTTGGATCACCTAGCTTTATGGCTGTGGTGGTCAGCGAGCTCCACTAACCCCGAGCCAAAGTCTAACACACACTCACACATACACCTATGAGAGTCAAACTCTCCACCAGCAGACGCTGTGGATGCTAACCTTGCTTATCTGACTTTATCTATCGAAAGGAAAAAGGATACAAGGGCCTAGTTTTTGTTGGTCGATGATGGGCCAGCAGGCCAGGGCCCCCAAGGCGTGTGCGCTCACAGAAGATATATGGGAAGGGCATCACCTAACCGAACGTCAGTATCCCCCACGCCGGAGGAGGACGAGGGGTAGTTTAGTGATTTGCTGAACGCGGGGAGGCCCCGTTTGTGTGGCAACGTGCGAAAGCGGGCGTGTTCCGGGGGGAGTTGAAAAGGCAACGAATAGGAGGGCGAGGATCATATTGCGGGAGTTTGTAAATTCGACTACGGAAAATCCTTCTGCTCGTGACTTACGATTCCTTCCGCACGGATTCCAGGGTAAATGCTTTGCTGGGTTCCGTCTTCCTTCTTCTCCCTTTGTTGGTTTTCTTGCTTTTGATTGCAATTTAGATTTCATTTTGGTATTCGTTCGTTTTATTTCATGGTTTTGGGGATTCATTGATAATTGTTGATGGTTTTCTGATTTGGGGTGCTTTCTTTTGTTGGTGGCAGATCCATTAGAAAATTGTTTTGGTTGTGGAGAGAAAGATATCAATATGGGGTATGTGCAGGGAAATGGATGGGTTATTGATTTCAGCATGGTGGATGAAGTTCATCCTGATGAATACTTGTGGCCTCATCAGATTGTGAATAATCATAGTGTTCCTGGGTACTTTTTTTATTCCTTCTCCTTTTGTGTTTTTCTTCTTCTTACTCTTCTTGTTTCAATGGAATCAATTTTTTTCGTCTGTTGACCGCTTGATCATGTTGGTATTGATCTTTGATATATGTGATGGAAATTTATGGGGTTTTATATCTGAATACGTTGTCGCAGTTCCTTCTTTTTGAGATTTTTTTTAACGTTTAACTGGTATTGGGGGTTTTGCTTAAATTGTGAAATGTGAACCAAATAGGATATGGTTTTGTTTGCAATACTTGATCTGAGATGTGGTTTTATTTGCTGACGAGGAGCATCACGGGACAACTTCAAATTTCTAGTTTTATCTGGAAAACATAAGAAATTCTGGAACATCTAAGTGGTGTCTGTTATTATTCCTGATTCTAATTTTCAAAGAGAGGTGTTTGTGAATAGTTAAGAGTTAATGTATCTGAAATGTGCCATTCCATCTTCTGTTTTGACCCTTTATGAGCTTGAACTATATAAGAATCTACGCCTCTTGAGCTTTTAACACTGTATGGACGTGTTCTAAACAATGGATCTAGGGAGGTTTTGTATTGTAAATTTTAGTACTCCCCTTTTCTAGGGGAATGAACTACAATTAACCGAAGTAGTTTCTTTCCACGAAGTTATTAATATCAATTGGTGTTTCACAACTGAAAATCTCTCTCTCACACACACACACACACACTCAAAATCTTGTGGGGAATAGAATCATGGGGATTGTTTTGTTCTTCCTATTCCTATACGTGCAATATGCTTAAAAATTTAGGGAAAATTTGATTTCTTTTCTGGGTTTGGTTTTGCATTAGTCTTATGGTAGATGAAAAAATTGTTGGAGTAATACTGAAAGAACTTACATGATATTTTTTTGCACTTGCAGTGTCATAGGTGTTGATGTCTCTTGCAAGGAAACTCATTACAAGGAAAAACCTCCTTCAAAGAAAAGGTAGGAAGTCATGTATTACAAGGAAAATGTGTGTGTGGGTGTCGGTGCTGGTGTGTGCATGAGAATGAGCTGGCTTCTAACTCTTAATTAGAAAATGGAGCAAATGATATTCTTGCATTGTGCGTGAAATTCCTTGGTTTTGCAATTTTGGGAGGTCGTGTTAGTCCATAAGTGTGATTTTGAAGGGATCTTCTGTGGTGTGTCTTCGGAGAAACTCAAATTCATCTTACTGTTTCTTGACACTTTCTTTAATTTTGAATGGCTAGGCAAACATAACATGAACGTGAATGTCACCAGCATTTTGCAACAAAGATGCACTCACACACATACACTTGTGCGTGTGCCATGGATATGCTCTGTCAATAGACGTACAGTTTACAGATGGTTCTCAGCAGTTATATGTCACATGTTTTTTGCCTTTCAAAAAGAAAAATCATGGGATCCCGGTTCACGGTTTTGGTATTTGAGTGTAGAAATTACGTTTCTTCTTCTAACTGTGAGCCGTTGTTACAGGGTTCATGATGAATCAGGCAGTGGACCCCGATCTAAAGCATGTCGGGAGAAATTGCGAAGAGACAGACTCAATGATAGGTCTCTCTCTCTCTCTCTCTCTCTCTCTCTCTCTCTCTCTCTCTCTCTCTCTCTCTCTCTCTCTCTCTCTCTTTGTGTGTCCGTGTGTGCACGTGCACACACGTGTCTATGATATCCTATTCCTTTGCAACTAGTCACACATCCTATCTAATCGATTTTTAGGTTCCTGGAGTTATGCTCTGTTTTGGATCCCACGAGCCCCTTGAACAATGATAAAGGTGCCATTCTGAGTGATGCTGCTCATGTTCTTAATCAACTGCGAGCTGAGGCGCAGAAGCTCAAGGTGGCCAATGAGGCACTTCAGGATAAAATTAAGAATCTTAAGGTAATGGTTTTCCTTGTGTTCTCACTTACTCGCCAATCTTGGTTACAGTTATCGGTCAAGTTCTGGTCTGTTGGCCACCGATCTGGCCTTTGTGTGTGTGTGCGCACAGGTGCATGTGTAATTGTGTGTTTGCGTAAAACATTTGGTCGCTGTCTTCTACACGTTCCTGATTATGAATTAATGTTGGTCGTTTTCCACAGGCCGAGAAGATGGAACTCAGAGATGAGAAGTTGAGGCTGAAGGCAGAAAAGGAGAGGATAGAACACGCAATCAAAAGCACAAGCGTGCCGTCTACTTGCATTTCGCACCCAGCTGCTGCATTCCACCCAGCAGCGTATGCGGGTAACACTAAGGCCGTCGTCTATCCTAACTACTCACCAGTGGCAATGTGGCAGTGGATCCCTCCGGCAGCCTTGGATACCTCCCAGGATCATGTCCTCAGGCCTCCTGTCGCTTAGTTTTTCCTTCTCTCCTTTCCTAGAAATTGGATGATGTTAGCACTGCTGCAATCTTGTTGGTGTGATGTTCAGCCCAAATTAAAAAGGTTTACTGAACTACTCGATGCTGACAGTTTATTTAGTTAATGAATTAAAGTGTATTTACAAAGAAATGCGTTTCTGCCGTGGCTTTCTTGTGTTGGTAATGCTTGAGTACATCTTCTCATCAGGAACTTTGTTTCCATAGAAAATGTTTGAAAAAAGTGCATTTTTGTTTTTCGTAGAAAAAATAAAAAGTAACTTGAATTTTTTTACATAGTAGATTGTAGCAATATGGGGGGAAATGAGTCCACCGGTTTGCCTGCATCCTCTCTCTCTCTCTCTCTCTCTCTCTCTCTCTCTATCTCTCTATCTATCTATCTATATATATATATATATATATATATAGAGAGAGAGAGAGAGAGAGAGAGAGAGAGAGAGAATCTACGTTAGGAGAGGTTACCAAAATAAAGAACCACAATAAACTTATAGTCTCGGTCGGTTAATTGGCATATGATTAATGAAGGAGATTTGAATTAAATGTATTATTTTATTTTTATATTTTGTATTTAATACATAATGTGTATTTAATTAAATTGTTTTTTATTAGGTTCTTAAATCTAGACTATATATACATATATAGATATTAAGAAGGGTGGTTTAATCTCTAATGAAGAGACCATTTTACGTGAAGACCCGATATTTAATATTATCTAAATATCCAACTTGACACTTCAAACGATACATTCTAGTGCTTGGGAAGAGAAACTTAATCCCGAAAGGGTCGCGCGGGGTTAAGAGTTCTGTGTGTGTGTAAGAGAGAAAGGGGGGGGGGGGGATGGTATTTGCAGGGGAATATCTTTGTGTCCTAAACAAAGCTTAAGGTCCCCAGGGCACTGGCATGGTGGGAGCGGGCTGGCCGCCATTGGTGTCATCATTTGGTTCCTATGGGCGTCAAGTTCATCGTCATGCCTAAGGGGGTACTATCCTAACTCTTTTTCTGCTGGGCGATTGTCTCTTACATTAAGCGGTTTCTCTGCATTACTGAAGGTACCGGTTCTATGGTGGTCGATTACCATGGTGATACCATCTTAATTTATCAAAGACGCAAAAGCTAGTCATTGAGGCTGCATTTAACATCTTTGATATCTTACGACGAGTCAATTTTAGGCAATCTTTTGTTCGTGAACAGCTTACCCTTGGTTCTTTTACAACCGGTAGGCTGAAGTAAGGTATGCAGGCCAACGGTATCAAACTCATGACCTTCGATTTGTGAGTCAAGATCCCTTGCCAGGTGAATTAATTATCTTGGTTTTTCCTTATCTGAAAGATCAATCTTGTGTTCCCTAAGCCTGATAAAATTATTTTACACGCTAAGAAGATTGCATAACACATTAGTAGGGGTCGGCTGGCATCTGATGGCTAGGTCTGCATCCACAAGAACTGATATGTCACAGATTTGTGCTGTAAGCCTGTAACAGATTTGATATTGATGGCAATATGGGGAGTAGAGATAGTTCACATCTACTTATAATATAGAAAAAAGCTCAGACATGCAGCAAAAACTCCAAAAGAAATCTTTTTGAACGTCTGACCGTCTCTTGGCCACATCAATGCTTCACAAAACAAGACTAACACCTGCCTTAGAGAGAGAGAGAGAGAGAGTCCATAGATTTGCTGGAAGGGTCGGCTGCCAAGTCTAAGGCCTGCAAGTTGGATACCCATTTCTGCTGTTGCCTGACCTTTCTCAGCCCAGGCCTCCGGTTCACTAAGGCTCCAGTTCTTCTATCCCACGATGTCCGAATTTATACTTCAATTTAACTGTCAATCTAGTACTACCATTAACACTCCAGCTCAATTATGCGATCCTTTTAGTATCGTGTATTTGGATGATGCTGTGTGGACTTAGTTTGTCAATTTTTTAACACACCAAGCATTTTGTAAAAATTAAAGCTATTGGAGATGATAGATGATCGGCTCTAAGGGTCCTTGCAGAAGAAAGGATTCAAGGAACCATGCGGTGATCCATCTCGGCTTGCTTCTTAAGAGAGGGAGAGAGAATCATGACATGTTATTCTTCAACAAATTGTCCCTGCTAGTCAACTGCTCATTGAAACTTCCCGAGCTGATCTGGTTAGCCCCATCAAAGCTGCCGTTGGGGGTCCTTGCCATAACAGAAAGATTTCAGAGTTGGTTCAATCTTCTGTAGTGTCATTTTGTAGGTTTGCAATTGAGAGAGATTGATACAGATAAAATTTTGTAGCCAAGAAATCAGCTGGTTCCGAACGTCTGCATAATTCGTATATAATTTTTGCCATGAATGTATCTGGTAGGGCTCTGCCAAACCCTGCTCACCTTCGCAAAAAAAATACGAGGCACTGAAAGCAGAGAAATGAAATTTGGGATTTTTACCGTCTAATTTGCACTCTCTACATCAATTTTTTTTGGATAAATGGTGCACTCTCAACCTCAAAATGAAACACTAACAGGTGAGCCTGTTCCAATCGAGGACACAACATCCAATGTCTGCTTGGCTCAGACACTAGACCAATGAAACCCACTTAGTCGGGTCTGGTAAACTGAGTTGGATCTGATTATGTGGGCTAATATTCGACATCTTAGTGAAGGTAATCAGATTAAGACCACTGTCCAGATCCAACGAGGCATTTCATGAGAATTATGAGATGAAAAAACCAGTCGCCAATGGATTTATACCATGCTTGTAATTCCCGTGCAATTGCCAAAATTTGTGAAACATTTTGTGTGGATAACATGTACAATAAAATATAACAAATATTCTTAGTGAACAGAAGGAAGCACAGCAAAATAAAATCCTCCACAAATTTCCAGTTCTTGAAAATTAACGAATTTACTTACTGGATATAGAAACAAAGTGATTAACTGCTTCAAATTACAGCTCACTATAATTACGCCAGACTGCCCGAAATTCCTCACGGAATGTATTCAAACGAGCTTTCAAATTTGGTGTTCTGAAGCTTGCGTGAAGAACAGTAGCTGTTGAAGCTCACCAAGTTAAGAGATTGTAGTACAGAGGGAAGGAATTATTTCAATCAAGCAAACCAGGATTAAATGGTATTACCTAGAAGGCCTACAAGGAAAGCCCAAAGCATGGTAAGGATACCAGAAGACAAAAACCATAGAATACCACTTGCTGCAAAAAAGAAGCCACAAATAATTAGGTGGATTATGCTTGCAGTTTTGCTAAAAGCCTAAAACAATTCAAAACTTTTATCTAACAATATTATACTAAATAAATTTGAATACCAGCTGATGTAATCACAACAAACATCCAACGGGGATGGCCGCAAACGTGTACCGGTCTTTTAGCAGATGAACGTCCACGGATGACAGGCCTGAGGCAATAACTAGTTAATAACTTGTTTATACTCGGGAAATACTACAACTAAATGAGAAATGAGAAGGATTGAACTACATAAGCACATTCCAAGTGCTTACGTGATTGGCCGCCTCATCCTTGCAGCCAAGCGTGGGGAGAATCTTCTCATGGTTCGCGTTACCTTTTCGCTGAAACTAACTGCAAAACTGTAATTTTAATGATTCAGTGACCCCCAGAAATCAAATAGGCAAAGTGACTCATTAAGCCCAAAATTACAAAGAGCTAGCATGATTAAGGGATCCTTATGAATTTGGTGAATTTTGACAAGTATGAAACATGATGAACGTAAATCATAGTTCAAGTTCAAGTTCAAGTTAGTGGTCTAGTGAAACCCCCAGATTGAAGACAAAGTGTGGGGATGCAAGCATAATTAATGGAACTCTATAATTTTGCACAATTGTTTAACATGCTGAACGTAAATCATAGCTCAAACTCAGCCGGTCAAAATGAAAGTTACCATATATATAAAATAAATATATAGGAGAAATACTTTTCAGCATAGCCTCATATCTTATGGTAAGTAGAACAGGAGCAGATCCATAGAAATGTAGGTACCAGACGCAAATGTATTTTCTCAAAAGATTTTGAAGTGAAAAAATAAAATCAGATGACGATGTCAATATACCCATGTCATAAGCACACAAGTACTCGAAACAGCCATTGAAATTCATAAGGATGCCAGAATAACAGAAATAAACATCTATAGTGCAGCTAAAAGGCTATGCAAAAACGAAATAGTGAGACACCAGAAGAAACACATGCTACCTATCATTCAAGAAGGAAATAGCCAATCCTGCAAAAATAGATGCAATCAAGGCAACTGGTTTCCTCAGAAATCCCATCCCTACAATTCAACAGAAACAAGAAGAAATATCCAAATACCAGTTGTATATTAACAAAAACAGATGAGCTACAGAACTCTAGAAAAGTACAGCCATCTTACCAAGAATAGCCATGATCACAACGAAGTAGTTAGTCCTGTAGCTGCAAAAGCACAGAATGCATGTCATGACTAAAGCTCAAAAAAGGGAAGTACTCAAAACAAAAGGAGAGAAAAAGGAAACATTATCAAACATAAAGTATACATATATTGGAATGAGAAAAGTAATTCATATTTGTGAAGAGAGTAAAAATGTAAAACATAAACCTATAAAGAAATGAAGATTTAGAGTATAAAGAATGACACCTCTTACAGTTAACACAAAATGAATTCACAATTTGGGAACAATTCATAAATCTGTAAGTTCAACCTGCCACAACCCTACTCTTGCAGTCTTCCTAATATGGCGAGTACCATAGTTAAACACAGCTACCGATTTATTGTCACTTGTTAATCCTTAATTCTCTTTTTCCAAGGAAAATAAAGAGACAGAATAGGGAAAGAACGCTTACGGTCGCAAATTGTCAATGTCGTACGGGTCTACATACTTTCCAATGTTCACTTCTTTTAACCAGTTCACATTCAAATGCCGAATCCATAAAATTGAAACTAGAAGAGCGAAACAGGAAAAAAGGCAAGAACAACAAGAGCAAACTCCACATTGTCCACTCGTTTTCACCAATTCATGTTCAAATTGACTATTAGTCCACTTTTTGAATTCACAACAATGACAACAATAGCTACAACTACAAATAAGCAAACAATAATGATCACAAAATATCAATGTTGATCAAAGTCACCCACATATCGCCTTTTCTCCTTTTCTCATGGACGCAAACTTGAAACCAAGCTTACACAGAAATGGTACCCATTTTAAACGAGGAACCTGTACAAACTTTCCACAGTCCAGTCAAAAGTTCTTTACAGCGAACCAAAAATGGTAACAAATCCATATAATTTGCGATCGTTGTTCCTGTAAGAAGTAGCAATTACCGATCGGAAACACATAATGCACGTAAATCTTAAACAATGAAGCCAAAATTTCCTTATGATGAACGAGAACCGATACTGGTTCAGTATGAATATCAGAAATAGACATTAACGATGACTGATAAATGTAGACGCGATTAGAATTGAGAGAGAGAGTACTAGTAAAGGTTGCATTTGAGGCGGCTGTTCCACTTGGCGTACGATCTCGGAAGCGTGAACCTCGAGAAGAACTCAGGGATCGGCCGAGGTGGCGACGTCCAATCCACCTCCCTCAGGGCGTCCACCAGATCCTCCGTCGTCACCTTCCCCCAATCCATTCCCTTTTCTCCTCAAACAATTCCTAGAAAAAACGCTAACTCTAAATCCAACCAATAATCTTCTGATCCCCCGGCTAAGATCCCGGCGATCCGATCGATCCAACCCCAATGAGCGCAAAGTAGTCCCAGATTACGAGTAACGACGACCGGAGTAGCGAGAATTTTCCTTTCTCCGTCCTCGAACAGGAAGAAGAGGTTCACAGTCGGTTCGAGCCCTGGTTGATCTCACCTGTTTTCTCTTCCTCGCTTTTCCATTTTGCCGGGAACGCTTACGCTTGTTAATTTGGCGCCGCCATCGATTCGCTCATGACTCTGTTCGGTTAGACACATAAACAGCTGGTTCAGGTAGCCGGCCTGGGTTGAACTGGACCGGATTCGCCCCCCAAAACCGATAGAAGTAAGACCTGAACCGAACTAAAACTGGGGCACACAGGCAAAGAGAACCGAAACCAAAGCCGAAACTCGAAGTTTCAGGTGGCCGGTGTGGGTTGAACAAGATCAGACCGCCCTCCAAAACAAAGGGAAGCAAGACCAAAACCAAACTAGAACTAGGCCATCCAAACCGAAACCGGAACTGGCAGTTCAGGTGGCTGGAGTGGGCTGAACTGGATAAGAACCATCCACAAACCCGAGGGATGTAAAACAAGAACCGAACTAGAACTGGGGCACCTGTCGACAAACAAAACTGAAACCAAAACCAAAACTATTAATCCCATTTCATGAAATTTTCAATTGAAATTGAAACCCAAACGAAACCAGAACCAGCCTAAAACCAGTTCCCAAACCAACCAGAGTCCCATTTTAGCCGAACCAGACAGTCATGCACTCTCATATTTATTATCTAAATTAAAAACACAATCTAGCTTTTTAAAATATACCGAGTTTGAACATGAAGATTTTAATCTCCATTAGTTTACTAATATAAAACTTGTACGTTATAGGAAATTATATTAATCGACTTTGCTCTCTGGTTCAATTGTATGAACTCCCTCGTATTTCTGTTATCTAAACAAACTGAACACAAGCTGCTTCATTAAGCTATATAGAGTTAAACATGGCAAGGCATGTTAGATTCGCCTACCATCAATGAACTATCTTCCGTCAAGTTTATAGAACTTTTATGTACATATACATATAAAATTATATTAACCAATCAAAGGTTGGCTATAATGTAACTAAATGATCAAAAAATTCCAAATTTTATGAAAAGAATCTTAAATTTACATGAGTGAACGCTAACATCTGCATTGTGATTGGCGACAAGCGGGAAAATGGATCTGATACGGTTCGGATCTTCTTGGTTTAGCTTAAACTGCAAACTGATGGGTAGCAATCAGACTGGATCAAATGGCATCCAACACGTTGTGATATTAGATTTCGCAGAGGAGGTCAAAACCGTGTATTATAGCACTGGATCCGATTAAGGACTTTGGAAGCATGCATTTTTTAGGAAAAAAAAGAAAGGGAAAAGAAAATTAACGGAGAGTTATGTCTGAGCCCGGGTTCGAACCGGGGACCTCTAGTGTGTGAGACTAGCGTGATAACCAACTACACCACCCAGACACCATTCTTGATTGTTTCTTTCCGACACTTTTGTACTCTTCCTCTTTTAACATTCTCACAATCTAGTTTCTTATATCTTATCAAAACTTTTTCTCATTTTCTCTCCTAATTTATTTATAATAACCTCATTATGTATTTGGTCTTTCCTTGTGTGATTACTCATCTATGTGACCTTCTTAGTTTTTATCATAGATATCTTTTGTACATGTTAATGATTAATTGTCCCACTCACAATCATAAAACATAACAAGTCTAAGTGATGCTCTAGAATATTTACCTTTCAACTTAATGGTTGCTATTATCAAATGACCTTATATGCCTCTCCATTAATTCTATATGTAACATCTCTATCAACTTTTCAATTACTTTGAAAAACTAACCTTTCTTATGAGAGATGCAATATGTTCAATCTTAATTTTCATATCCTCTAATCTAACCAAATGATCAAACTTATATTTCATATATTATGTCTTTATTCTACTAAGTCAAAAGCTTTTAATTTCTAATGTTTCTCTCTATAGTTCCAATTTTCTATCAACTTTTTTCATAGACTCATCCACTAATACAATGTCATTTGCAAATAACATGTACCAAGATACTTCATCTTGAATATGTATTGTTAACTTGTCAATGACTAATATAAATAAATTTGAACTTAAATTTGATCCCTGATATAATCTAATATTAACTTAAAATAAGTTTATCATTCTTTGATGAGTCATCACACATGTTTGTGCATCATCATATGTCTCTTATAAGACTAAGACTAATGTATATCATTGTATACTTAATCTTTCCAAGGTTCTTCAAAGAATATCTTGTGGCACCCTATTGTAAGCTTTTTTCATATCAATAAATAATATGTGAAATTTCTTCTTTTTTGCTCTAAAATATTGCATAAGACGTCTCAATAAGTGAATTGTCTCAATAGTATATCTTCTTAATAATTCATATTAGTTATTTGTTCTACTCAATACTCGTTTCAAATTACGTTCAACAATTCCTTTTCATAACTTTATAGTATGACTCATCAACTTGATACTCCAATAATTCATGCAATTATGAATGTCTATTTTGTTATTATATATAGGTATAAGTGTACTAGTCCACAGTTCTTTAAGCGTATTTTAATTTCTTCATACTTCATTAAATAGTCGTGTAGGCAAGTGATTCCAGTCTTTTCTGAGATTTTTTATACTTCGATAGAAATATTATTTGTCTTACAGATTTATCAATCTTCGTATGTAGACTGGATACGGATCCAAGCTGATAGGAATGATATTGCATTTGCTAGTAGTGTATGCTGATTTTGGGTGTTTATGGATGTGGGAACCAGTGGATTTTGATTTTGGTTATATGGACTCATGTTATACCTATGACAAATAATGATATAAAAAATAGATGTAAAAATTATTTTCACAAGCATTTTACTTTTTATCATTGTTTTTCCAAAATTTGAATGGTGCACAAATCCTGCCTTGGTTCAATGCGGATCCACCATCGATGCCAAATTTAGGGACATAGTCACATGGATGACATGGGAGGAGATGAAATGGTAATTACATGAATCTTTTTTCTTCATCAAGGTAAGATTTCAAACCATAAAATGATACATTGAAGAGCTTCTGTAACAGATCCATTTCACGAACTTCACTACGTGAACACCTTTTCTGACAAAGCGTTTAAACTTGACTTGATTTTTAAAAGAGATTGAACCCTTTAAGTATAAATTCGAATAAAAATCCGCATAGTCCTTATCCAAACCCTTTGACCAATTCTAGATGGGTTTGATCTGGAAACAGAATTTATTAGGTTTGTGGGCATCTCTTGATGTCATGCCGCATCACTATCTCACATGCTTTGTTGATGTCACTGAAAAGATCATTTTGTTTGCAGATGGACTAACTCTACATAAGATTCCCATTTGATTTCACCTGGCCTGGAGAAATTTAATATTTACTAAACCATCCAAGCATAGAACACTATATTGTCCCTATTTCTAGCTTCTTTATTAATTTATAGATTTAACAAAGGCTAAGCGTGTTCAACGCCTTAACATTAAAATTGAATGGAGAAACCTGGGCTTCAGCCCTCAAATGAACCAAAAAAGAAGAGAAAAACACTCTAGTCACACTGAGTTCCCTCTGAATTACAATTGCGAAGTTTCTTACAGAATAATCCTCAAAACTTCAGGTCCTCAACAGAGAGAAAGGTCATCGGAAAATGGAGGCTTTCAAGTGCCAAAGCTGCGGTCACCAGCATCTCCGAGCCCGGGAACGATAAACCTGAGAGTTTTTCTTCACTTAGAAAGGAAGGAGCTTAAAGATAAGGAGGAAGCATGAAACATTACCCTTGATCATTGACAGTAGGATCAATTATTCCGGTGTACACATGAAGTCTGAAAGAACATCACAATCCATAAGCTGCTTTGGTGGGTGCATCTTCAAGCATATATAATATTTACAACAGACAAGCTTTAGGCTTACCCAGGGAATTTTTCGCTAAGCTTCTGGAGAGCTGGAGGAGCGGCTACTGCTGAAACCTGCCATGGAATGAATCATCTCAGTACGCAGCGACAGATGTACATTAGGGCACGGTTCGATGTGTCACCCATTTTTTGAAAATGAGAAAAAAATATAGCGCATTCATGGGCTATAAGCTAAGTTCATGGTTCAACCCGTAAACTATTTTTTACTGGCGATTTGACCTCATTCAAGAAAAGGTTTCAATAAAGAGAAACTACAAAACCACGGATTTAACAGTGAACCATCGCCATGTTACGTAGGCTATAATACAGACTCCAGTTTTGGCAAAGATCACGGTAAAACTGTGTGCGCTTACAGCTATAAAGCGAGCTCAATAATGTAGGGTTCTTGTATAGCAAAAAGGAAGAGATGGCTGCTGAAACAGTATGACCATCAACTTCTGGAACTTCCTGAAAGACTAATTCTTTATGTTTAGAGTCTGTCTGAAAGTGTTGGCCTTTTCACTCTTCTGGCTTTGGAGTACAGACTTGTGGGTACCATCCGGATCCTCTTGAATACTTGTACACATCAACAAAGCGGACCCACCAGATACTCTCAACCATAAAATCATTGTAGTGTCCTGAAAACAGGGAGGTTGTATCTAAACAAAAGGTCACGTATTGCATTTACGTGACTCAGTTTGCAAGGGAGTTGAAATTACATGAAACAAAATTATGCAATAGTGTTGGAACTCACCACTTTAATTTGCTTATGATCAACACCACGTTCCTTGATCAAATCAATCACTGCAACAATTGTGCCACCTGAAATGGAGTTGCCAAATGATATGAGTATTAAGCTCAAAATCATATTATCTAATTATTATGAGTCGATGAATAGGTCCATAAAATTAACATTTGATGCATTGATTCTCAAAAATCCTTTTACTGTATTTTTTTTATAAATACACACTTTTGTAATCAGGCCCAACAGGCACCAAGGCCGCCAGGCACCAGCATCATCAGGGCCACCAGGCACCAGGGCCGTTCATGCCGCTACGGACAACCTGTTCGAACGGCTAGTTTTTCTAGTCGTTGGGCCAACCTGCTGGTAATGCCCAGCATCCAACGGCTACTCTTCTAGCTGTTGGATGCTCGCCAATGTCTTTGTAAGGCCTATATAAGCACATTATGTGTTGTTTTTTAAAGTAAGACAGTGTGGCTAAGTGTGTATGCTCTGTGTTAAGTTCTTCAATAAAGATTTGTTATTTGTTGTCTTCTTCGGATCACTTGTGTGGTTGATTGTTTGCCTATACGAGAAGGGGTTGTTACTAAACCTCAAGTGAGCACTTAAAGTAAGTGTTGATTCAAGAATCCTAATGGAATAAAAGGGATTTAACTTTCGTTTGACTAGTTTAAAGTATAAGACATGAGACAAAATTATGAAAAATTATCTATATTTTAAAAAGTTATGGGCTCTTAAAAAAATGAGATGAACATCTAATTACTTATAAGAGTGACTTATCACAAACACAAATTGATTACTTTATTTGTAGAAAAAAAGATAGAGCGTGTTGTAAAGATTATAAGGTAATTCCAGGAGAAAGCTTAACCACCCAACATCAACTTTTAGTTATGGATTTACAAATAAAAAAATAGACAAAGAAGAAAAGAGTGCATCGAGTTATTCGTACTAAATGGTGGAACCTCAAAAGCGAGAAAGAAGATATATTTAAACAAAAAGTCCTTCAAGGAGATGTTTGGAATTATGTTGGTACACCTTGTGATATGTGGAACAATATGGCTATACATATTAGAAAAGTGGCGAAAGATGTGTTAGATGTATCAGCACAAAAAGAAGCTTGGTAGTGGAGTGATGTAGTGCAAAATAAAATCAAGGCAAAGAGGACATGTTACAAATTACATTATGTAAGAAAACTAGTAAAACTTTAGAGACATAAAAAAGCAAAGAAGGAAGCGAAAAAACAGTCAATGAAGCAAAAGCTAAAATTTAAGAGGATTTATATAAAAAAACTCAACTCAAAAGAGGATGAAAGAGATATTTTTAAGATAGTTAGGGCTAGAGATAAGAAAACTAAAGATCTTAATTATGTTAGATGCATCAAGAATGAGGATGAAAAAATTATAATGGCAAATGATGATATAAGAAATAGATGGAAAATTTATTTTTATAAATTTTTTAACGAAAATAAAGATGTTAGTATTAGCTTAGGAGAGTTAGCCAAATCAGAAAAGTATATAAACCACAATTTCTACTTACGTATTCAAAAGAATGAAGTCAAAGAGGCTCTTAAATATATGAAGGGTGGTAAATCGGTAGAACCAGATAATATTCCTATAGAAGTTTGAAAAATACTAGGAGAAAAAGGAATCACTTGCTCACAAGACTATTTAATGAAATATGAAGAAACCAAAAGATGCTCAAGGAATGAAGAGCGAGTGCACTTATACCTATATATAAGAATAAGGGAGACATTAAGAATTATGTGAATTATCAGGAAAGAATTATCGAGCGTAGGTTAAGACAAATATCAAGTAAAATAGAGAACCAATTTGAATTCATGCCAGGCAGATCTACTTTTGAAGTGATTCACCTTTTGAGACGTCTTATGGAACATTTTAGAGCAAAAAAGAAAGACCTTTACATGATATTTATTGATGTAGAAAAAGCTTATGATAGGGTACTGATGGAGGTTCTTTTGAGAACTTTGGTAAAAAGAGGTATCCCATTGACATACATTAACCTTATTAGAGACATGTATGATGGTGCAAAAACATATGTGAGGACTTATGAAGGAATGACAGACTTCTTTGAAGTTAATATTATCAAGGATCAACTTTAAGTCCATACTTATTTATAATGGTGATTGATGAGTTAACAAAACATATTCAAGATAAAGTACCTTGGTGTATGCTATTTGCAGATGACATTTTATTAATGGAGGAGCCTAAAAAAAAAGTTAATAGAAAATTAGAACTATAGAGAGAAACATTAGAAAGCAAAAGCCTCCGACTCAGTAGAACAAAGACAGAATATATGGAATGTAAGTTTGATCATTTGGTTATCTCAGAGGACATAGACATTAAAATTAAAACACATTGGATCCCCAAAAGGAAAGTTTTAAATACCTAGGGTCAATTTTTGAAAGTGATGAAAGAATTGATGGAGATGTTACGCATAGAATTAATGATGGTTGGTTAAAATGGAGAGAAGCATAAGGTATTCTTTCTGATAAGAAGGTAAATATTATAGAGCAACAATTAGGCTTGTCATGTTTTATGGTTCTTAGTGTTGGGCAATTAGTCATCAACATGTAGAAAAGATGTCTGTGACATAAATGTAGATGTTGAGATGGATGAGTGGTCATACAAGAAAAGACCGTATACATAATGAGGTTATTAGAAACAAATTAGGAGTGACACCAATAGAGAATAAAATGAGAGAATATTGTTTAAGATGGTTTGGACATATAGTTAGCAAATTGTCCGTCATCACTGTTAGTTCGAGGGAGGTGTTAAGAAGGACCAGGCATACCAAGCAACCAGGGCCCTTTAGGACACCAGGGATAACTTGGCCCAACAGCTCATCCAACTGGTAATGCCAAGCATCCAACGATTACTCTTGTAGCCATAGGCCAACGTCTTGGTAAGGCCTATATAAGCACATTATGTGAAGTATATAAGCACATTATGTGAAGTATGTATGCTTTGAAGGGATAAGATCTTCTCTTATACATCATAAACCCTTTCCCACTAAAAAAGAAGTTATTGCCGACCTCCAAATGACGAAAACAAGCCTAGCAACCTTTCAATAATGATACCGTTGGTTTGAGGAAAGTTGTTAAAACATTTATATGTTACCATATTTTTATGTTTATGAAAATACACACTTTTGCAATCATGCCCATCAGGCACCATGGCTGCCAGGCACCAACAGCTAGATTACTAGCCATTGGGCCCTTCCAACAACTCTTTTTTACTGGTTGTTTTTCATGTTCAGTTGCAGCTTCTCTTCTCTATAAATACCTAAATGTATCCAATAAAGATTAAGCCTTCTTAACCAATTTATATACATTCGTTTGAGTGTATTTGCTATTGTTAGTGCATTTGCTATTATTCTAGCATTTTCTAAGGTTTTTCATAGTTATCCTTTGGTAACTCGTTATTGTTATATATATGTATTGGATATCCACTACTTCATTTGAAGTATCATCTTCATTACATATATATATATATAGAGAGAGAGAGAGAGAGGAGAAAATTCTTCAACATCTTCCCTACAATCAAATTAGTCCCATTGGCATGTCTTTTATTCTTTTCTCACTTCATATGACTCCCATTAAATTCCGACTCAGAAAGCTGAATGTCATCCTTTATAGACATGTTCTTCAAGTATCAAGATATTCAAGACATTATTTTGTTTGTTTTCTTCTATAGTGGAAGGCTTAACATTAGAGAGCAATGAAAGAGTTTTCCACATACTGTCGACATTCAGGCACACATGAATCTTAGTTTTAGTAATTGGCACCACTACTACCTTCAACCAATAAGTGTCCCTAATATGTTTATTATTGTTCATATGTAACTGGCTCCAGGGACAACCTACCAACTTCATCCATGGTTTGAACAGAAATTTCCTGTTGCATGATTTGGTATCAGACTCTTCAAACAAAATTGCATCAATGAACTACAAAAGATACAGTGTGAACCATAACTAGTTAAGAACTCTGCAAGCAGACTTGCATTAACATCTGAAACATGGTATCCCTAGTCAAAATATAGCAGTTGCTTCATTCAGGCAAAATCAACTTTGGTAACTAATTTATCACATTGTATATTAAGGATACGACAAACACATGTAGCCAAAAAATCCGTCTCTGGAAACAAGAAACAACAGAAGCAACTCTAAATGAAAATGAAACGTTATACCTGTTGCGAGCATGGGATCTATGACAAGGACGCGAGATCCATTAGGGAAGTTTTCAGGCAGCCTGCACATAAAATCAGCAAACAGTTAGGGGAAACCCCTGCTTAATTAAAAACTATACTAGATCTATTGGGAAAATACCAATGCTAAAACCTAAATTATTTAGCAGCTCTTATCTTAGAAAGTTTACCAGAGAATGTGATGGATACATGGACTGGAAGACTAAACCCTCAAGAGAAAGAGGCATAAAAGTTTCTATCTCATGGTAGAATGCAAAGTTCTGCTTTGTGTGCTACCAAACAACTGGATATTCATGAGTTCCAATTAAGAAAAGGAAACTATTTTGAAATATGTTTGCTAAAACAGCCCAGCATTTAGCAGTGATACTCTTAAAGGCATAGAATGCAGCCTTGCAGATTTGATAAGGCACTGTTTGGGAGCCAGAAACAGAACAATCTATAAATGCAGGCACAGTCATTGACTCCTCCATCTGTTTGGGATCATAATTTGCAAATATGGGAGTTGGGTATAGAGGTGGAAACCTCTTTGACAGAACAAATACAATACTTCAAGTTCATCCTGAAGAAGACAGTTATAGCCGAACATATTCAAATCTCTGTACAATTCAAAACCATATTTTACAGGAGTGCATAACAAATTTGGTTTAACTTTGTTGCTTTTCTTGTTCATTATCTCCCAAACTAATGCTCTATGTGTCATTAATAAACAATTACCAGCAACAGTGCAGGGATGTGAGTTTTGTGATCCTATTCAATATATCCTGGATTTTCAAAATCAACTGTTTTATCAAATAACAGACTAAAAATGTCCCCTTGGTCTCCAGCTCCAAACAGTACGTAGAGTAATGCATGCTAACATTCACATACAAACTTAACATGCAGGAATTACGAATCCATCAGCAACTTCGGCCATGGAACCTTATAAACATGCAGATATAATACTGATGGCGCAATAAGTGTAATATAATTTGCTATAGCCAATTGCTAAACAATAAGCAAGAAACTGATAAAACCCATAAAGATGATGGTTTTTGCAAATGATATGTGGAATCCATAAATAATAGCAATATATATATAACAGATAAAAAAAAAGAGATGCGCTTAACACTACATGAACCAGATAGAATTACAATCATAAGACGTACTTGTTCAAGTATACATCTGGTTGAAGTGTTGTCTCTTCTCTGTATACTCCTGCACCACAAAAAAGCAAGAAATGTTTTGATAAGAAGCATCAGAACCTACAAACTTCCAGGTAGTCTGCCAAGGTTTAGCGGATAAATGTACACCACAAAATCAATTACACTATTGTGCATCACTAACTTCAAATCATGAGGATAGATGAAAAAGTTGAGTAATAACGAAACAGTGATGCCTCATAGGAGACTTTCTATCTCTTACGTGTGTATGCATGCTCGGCAAAAGAGAGTGGAACATAATACACGCGCATATACAAAGACATATCCTTCCATACCTACATGATACGTTTTTGTGGCAGGCAATATGGATGAAGCATACTCCGCAAGAACAAGGCCAGCTCTTAAAATGGGGACAACCTGTATGACTAAGATGATTACATATCATGAGGTTCACAAACATTATCACAAAATAAAAGCATATATTTTAATCTTCTTCATTTTTAAAACATTGGAAGAAAGACTTTGAACTTTTCTCTATTTTCAAAGATTCCGGATGTAAAATGTGTCACGGACTATCTGGAAACATTTGGAGGAAGATAATAAAATTAAGATGGGCACGCAAAGAAACAAAAAATATAATGCAATTGTCAGCCTTCTTTTCTTCTGGAAACGGAAAACATAGACTGATAAAAATAATGCTTGAAAGAGGTAATGTCATATGAAGCTTTAACTCGATTCACTGCATTAACCTTCCATAACAAATATAAGAAGATAGAAGTAGAACTATTAGTTTTTAGGTAACTAACCAGTATTGGCTCTCTTGGATCAACAAATTCAACAGAAGCAATGCCTAGTGGTGATTGAATTTCTCCACTAACAGTTGGCTGTTGTCATTTAGAGAAAACATTATTGCATCAAACATATATACCGGCATATATATAATCTTCTATTGTAGAAAGGGCACAATAAGAAATGCAACAAGTGAAATCAACTATTTAACATGCTTAAAATTTCAGTCAGCTAAAATGCAGGAAAACAGATACAATAAATGAGATGATAACAAGCATAAAGAGCTCCAAATTAGAGCCATAATCAACAAATTTTCATCCATGTACATTTAAAAGATGCGAAGACAGTTGTTTGTTGCCCAGGACAGCATACATTCTCTATGTAGCAAGAAACATCAGGAAATAACATAAGGCTAGGATGCTGCAACTATAAGAATATAAGCATTGTGTTCTTGACATCCTGTATCAAAGGTTTTAACTGTATGCTTTAATGAAATGGCTCCAGGATGCCAGCAAGGTAAACGAATTAGAGAACATGTGGCCCATGCTGAAAATTAAATAAGAATTTAGTTCCCAAAAGCAAGAATTAGATGTCATAAATTAGAGAATGATTCAGTGTGTGAGCATTTAGAGGCCATAATATATGTCAATGTCAGGTAGGATTCAAATGCCAACACATTAATATTATCATCAAAGCAGTGAAATTTTGTTTTACCCAGAGGTAGCAAAATGACTAAAAAATAAAAAGCAAAGAACTATGTCACTTGTAGCTGAAAACCTCACATAGATGTACAGTCTGATTCAAGAGGGAATCCTAATCAGCCATCACCTAGAACATGCATAAGTGGAATGATTTTGACTTACCAGCCAATCCCTTGAGGCTTCATAAATAAGGAGCCTTCCAAGCTCCGCCATTGCATTCTCTAGAATAAATAAGTTAGAACAGTATATATCAGTAGCAAAACATGCTCCTACACAATTTGGAACCACAAATGAAACTTGCATGTAGAATAAATTCAAAACAGATATACCAGGCAAGTTTTGCATATGCTTAGCGGGAATCCACCATAATGTAGCAAGTAGAAATACATCAATAAACAGATAAGAACAGGAGATAATCATACAAAGATACGAGGCAGCGGTAGTTGATAACATAGTTATTACCTACACAAAATATCACTCGCTTAATCACCTCCGAGTGCTCAAATCCACTTGCCAAGCAAGCATTTTTCTCTTATTGGTCAGACCTGGGTTTCTAATCAGATCAATTTCTTTACCGTACAATTTCATATTTATGAGAGTTGTTGGATATAAGAATTTTGTTAAGAACTAAGCGCAATTAGACCTGATCAAAACGCTTCTACCTAATTCTAACCCTTCTATTTTCTGAGTTTTGTTGCATTAGGATGCTGCTTAGTCCTGCTTGCGCTTTAGAGGCTAAGCGCCAAGCCACTGATTAGCGCCTTTGATCACATAAAGTTGACAAGAAGCCTCCTGTTTGCGTGCTACTTGAATAGTATCATAACATGTATATGATTATAATTAGAATTTGAGTCATGGTTCTGCTTTATTTTCAATGAATTTACTTCTGTTTCTCTCAAAAGAATATTATTTATTTATTTATATAGCGCAAAAAGTATAGGGTAGAAAAACGAGCATTACACAAAAATATAATCTGACTTTATTACCCATTACACCGAACCGACATTTTAAGTGAATCTATTCATACTTACTGCTACTCCTACAAACCATGAAATTATGAATCGAAAATAGGAAAGGAATAATTAACAAAAAGAGGATATTGAGATCCACTAAGGACTCACTGAAAATGGGGCAAGGCGTTTGCTCGTTTCGAAGAACCGAAACCCAGTGCTTGATCAAAGGGTGAGGAGGAACAAAGACCTGGAGATTTTCACCTCAAGCACATCCATATCAAGAGAAACGAAATGCGACAAAGAAAAGGGCAATCTAGCCGATACGAAGAGACGACGATGTATACCAGCATTCTACCGTCTGAAGTAGGCGTTTTCTCCTTCGCCGCCGCCGATCTCACTGAGAAATTCATCCTTCTCCGGGCGCTAAACCTCAACTGTGAAGGATTCAACTACACACAAAAACACTAAATTCTCAATAAAAATGCACAAAGAAAAGAGAAAACAAAAAGGCGTTCGTCGACAGCAAACGACCGATGCGGTTAGCACCGGAGCTACCGTTTCCAGCCAACAAATGATGTCGGAAAAATTGAAGATGCTTACGGCGTTCCCGGCGATGTTAAAGTCGAACAGGATAAGGAAAAAATCCGAGAATGAAAGGGGAAACGGGGACGGCATTTACCGCGACGAAGCGAGGCTTTGCGGGCGTGAGGTGGTGGAGATCCACCAGCCGGCGGACGTTTCCGGCAGGGTTGTAGCCGGCGGTCTGCGGACACCCCAACATGTCGACGGAAAATCAGGATTCCCGGAAGGTGGCGGGAGGAACGGTGGGACGGAACGATGGAATCGATTTACAGAGCCTGCACTGTGCACGCTCGGAGAAAACTTTGAGAGCGCATTTTACAGTTGTGCCCTCAGAATGTGGTGTGTTGGCCCACGATCTTATCTAAAGCCAATCGAAGTGATAGCAAGAAACCTCCTCTTTTTTTGGCGTGCATCGGGCTCCTACAAACACCTCCCACACGTCCACGCTCCCTTTAAAACCTATACAAGAGATAGGAAGAGAAACAGGCACACTTACTTTATTTTAATGTCAAACAATTACAATCGACTCCATACAACGTAGGACTATCTATGAATACAGGACTTGGACTCACGCAACGCCTTAGCCAGCTAAGGACCTCTACCTAGGCCCAAGCCGAAAAACCTCCCGCCTAGCTACTCTACGGTGCACCCACAAGCTCCTTGAGATATTCACACTCTCACGGTCAATGAAGCTTCACTCTCGTTCGGGGACTAACCTTCTCCAAGTGCTCATTGAGGCCCTTATAAAGCCTCCATCCGATCCAACTGTAACGTCCTTGGGCGGCCCTTGAGCTCCTAGGAATAGTTCGGCTCCAACTGCAGCGCTCGCGCTCCTGTCGTAATGGTCGTAACGCATGCGCACCGCCCCTAGAGTAATGCTCGTGCCACACGCCAGGTGTAACGCCCGCGCCACGTGCCAGGGAGTGACGCCTGTGCGCCTGTTGCCACCCGAATGCCATTGTCCCTGGACTGAACTGACTCGACCACTAACCCTAAGCCTTATTTGACTCAAACCAATCTAGGCTAGGACTTAGACTCGCCCAAACTTACAACACTTGCTTGAGCTTATAATGACTCGATACAAGTCAAACCCAATCACACTCATACGCACACACACGTACAAAGGACACACATACTAAAGAGGGTTTACACACGTCACGGTGAAGCTCCGGATGTGCGACGTACGGTCGTGCATGCTGGTCTTAGGCATGGGGCGCATAGGGGCGCACCCCCTCGTTTGAGTCTTGTGACAATTCTCCCCCAACTGAATCCGGACTGGTCCTCGAAGCCGCATGGTAGTCGCGTAGTATCTGCTCGTATTGCCAAAGCTATGCGCATGGCACCCATGAGTTATCGTCTGCGCTTTTACCAGTCCACCACACCAGGTACTGTGTTTGTCGTCGTGGTCCTCCACTCTGTGCGCTAGTATTTCTTCGACAGCTGGAATGTCTTGTCTCACCAGTGGTGGAGGTATGTGATCAAGCCTCTGTGGATCTTCGAAGTACTTCTTCATTGTGATACATGGATAACCGGATGAATCTTTAGTCTATCAGGTAACTCCAGTTTGTAAGCTACTTGGCTTATCCGCTGCACCACTCTGAACAGTCCGTGATACTTCGGCTTCAACCCCATATGACTGCCCTTCTACACTTGTTTCTGGATATACTCAGGTATCTGAAGCCAAACATGGTCTCCAATCTCGAACTCAACATCACGTCGATGCTTATTTGCCTGTTTTACCATTCGGACCCTCGCTCTCTTAAGTGAAAACTTCGCTTCTTTGTACAGGGTCTGCCGGTCGTGTACCTCTTGCACGGTTGCTGGACAACTTGCTGCTCCATCCCTAAGTACAAGTTCTAAGGGTCCTAATGGTTGCCATCCCAACGTAAGCTCGAAGGGACTCTTCCCAGTAATTGAACTCTTGTAGGAATTGTAGCTATACTGCGTCACTTTAAGGAGTAATACCCAATTTCTCTGACTCGCTGAAATGTAGTGGTGTAGATATTCTTCAAGTCGCATTGAGTCGTTCCGTCTGTCCGTCGGTCTGTGGATGTTGGGATGATAAGAACAGGAGATTAGTTCCCATCAGTCTGAATAACTCAATCCAAAACCGACTGGTAAAGCAAGCATCACGATCACTGATGATCTCTTCCGGCACTCCAAAATGTTTCACCATATTTTTTAAGAATAGGCGTACAGTTTCCTTCGCACTACACTCTCGAGGTGCTGGCATAAATATACCGTACTTCGAGAAGCAATCCACCACCACTAAGATCATCTCAAAGTCGTCTACCCGAGGTAAGCCTGAAATAAAGTCCATGGAAACTGACTTCCACGGCCTCTTTGGGATCAAAAGAGGTTGGAGCAACCCTGCGGGTCGCCGATGTTCCACTTTGTCCTGCTGACAGGTAGGACACATCCGTATATAATCAGCCACGTCGCGCACCATACGGGGCCAATAATACCCGCGTGCAAGAAGGGCAATGGTACGATCTATCCCTGGATGTCCAGCGTACTATGCATCATGTACCTCCCTTATAAGCGTTTGTCTCAAGTCACCTGCTTCAGGTATGAACAATCGTCGAGTCTTGGTTCAAACCAAGCCATCCTTGATATCATACTTATCTGTCACACCATTCTTTACTTGAGTCATTAGCTGCATATACGAGGTATCTTGGTTGATGACTTACCTTACTCGATCATACATCTCCTCACGTACCCTAGTAATGGCACAAAGGGTCTCTACCCTCTTTCAACTTAATGCATCAGTTACAATGTTCTCCTTGCCCGATCGATACACCCAGTCGAAATCATACTCTTCTAAGGTCTCAAGCCAACGTGCCTGTCACATGTTAAGCTTCTTTTGAGTCTTAAAGAAGGCATTTGTCACATTATGAGTAAGAACGGTGAAGTGGGTTCCTAGGAGGTAAACTCTCCAGATCTAAAGGCAATGTACGACTGTCAGCAATTCACTTTTCATACGCGGGATACCGAGTCTCCGCGTCCTTCAGCTTCCTACTCTCGAAAGCTATGAGATGTCCATCCTGGGTTAGAACACCACCGAGTGCTCGGTCACTTGCATTTATGTGTACCTCAAAAGGTTTTGTGAAGTCTAGAAGGCGTAGCACAGGTTCCTTACATATAAGGGTTTTGAGTTCTTTAAAGAATTCTACGCACTTGGGCATCCACTCCCAAGTTCTCCATTTCTTTAACAACTCAGTTAATGGTGAAGCAATCTTTGAGAAACCTTGGATGAATTTCCGATAATAGTTTGTTAAGCCCAGAAAGCTTCGTAACTCATCAACATCTCGGGAAGTCTCCCAACTCTCAATAGCACAGACTTTCTTGGGGTTCATGCGGATCTCACTTCCGCCAAGAATGTGATAGTGTTCCTTGCAAATTCACTTTTCTCCCTTTTCACATATAAGGAGTGTGATCTAAGTCTTTCGAAGACTTCTATGAGGTGTCAGATGTCCTCCTCTAAGCTCCGACTATAGACTACAATATCATCAAGGTATACAACTACAAATTTATCAAGGAATTCAGCCAACACTTCGTTCATCAGTCTACAGAAGGTTGCAGACGCATTCATGAGCCCAAAAGGCATCACAAGGAACTCATACGCCCCATACCGTGTCACCATGGTCGTCTTGGCCTCATCCTTAGGTGCTATCCTCACCTGCCTAAGGTCCAATTTCGTAAACCACTTCGCTCCTTCGAGTCTATCGAAGAAATCAACTACTAAAGGGATCGGGTAACGGTCCTTTACTGTTACTTTGTTTAATGCCCGATAATCTACGCACATTCATAGGGAACCATCTGTCTTCTTTTGAAATAACACTGGTGAACCAAAAGGTGACTTAGAAGGTTGTATCATACCAACTTCCAAGAGCTCCCCCAACTGTCTCCTTAGCTCCTCTAACTCCTGAGGGCTCATCCTATATGCGGCTTGGGACGACACCTTTACCCCCGGTTCCAACACTATCTCATGGTCGGTATTCCGCCTAGGAGGTAGACTTTTTGGAAGTTTTAGTGGCATAACATCCTAGAATGAGAGCAAGACTTGCTCGATCTCCTGTGGGATCTCGTTCTCCCCTGGCTCCCGTTCATCTTCTCTCAAAACCGCAAGTATCGTGGGGTGTCTTTTTCGTAGTCCAGTTTTGAGTTGCATGGCTGATAAGCACATTGCTCCGCAGGTCAGATTTTTGGGAGCCTTACCTGGGTCACATTGAGGTACAAACCTAGGCTGCGAGAGATCCATACACACCAGTCCACCAAGGTGTGGTGTGGCCATCATCTTGGCTGCACGAAAGAAGTCACAGCCCAACACTACTCCAAAGTCATCCATTAGGCTCGCCCAAGCTTACAACACTTGCTTGAGCTTAGACTCGATACAAGCCAAACCCAATCACATGCATACGCACACACACGTACAAAGGACACACATACTAAAGAGGGGTTTACACACGTCGCGATGAAGCTCTGGATGTGCGACGCACGGTCGTGCATGCTGGTCTTAGGCATGGCCGCGTAGGGGCACACCCCCTCGTCTGAGTCTTGTGACATTCTGTGTAGTCTTTGTGAGCAAAAAGGGGGGGAGTGTACTCCATTACGCAGTACATGATATATACATACCTCTGTACGTTCATACTTACACTCGTTACTCGAACTGGAGGTGGATCGAGTGACTGGATTGACCCGATCAACTGGTTTAACCAGGAGTGGCTCGACATGAGGCCTCAGCGAAATAGTAAGACAGGACCTTATTTAAGTGTGACGCAACAATTTAAGGCCTAAACTAAAAATTAGGACCTAAAAGTTGAAGAGTTGCTTTAGTAGCTTTTACTCACCAGTGGCGGGTCCAGAAACTCTTCTGATGTGGGGGGCAAACAGCCTCTTGAATGGCTTTGAGTGAGGCGAACAACACATAACTGCCAGTAAAAAACGAGAATGAGCTCAACTATAATCAAGATCATGTAACGCATGGCCTGAAGCTCGATGGACTCACCCAAAGTGAGCGGCTTGAAAACCTGGCTCGACCGCTGGCCTGTTCTTTGGCGGAATTCAGGTCGACTTGGATGAATCAGATCGCAGTGATCGTCGACTCGGACCATCCCATAGATACGAGGAACGTGAAGAACAGGAGACATCTGCTTTTCTCTTTTGATCGAGTCTCCCTAACCCAATTTGTGTTCACTCTCTCGATAATAACTTAATAAGAGATGCATCTATCTCATTGGGTCCGAGTAACCCGAATTTGCTCGTCTAAAGGAAAATAACTTGGAATTGCCTCCACATATCTCCTTGGTGGTCCTATTGAATTTGTATAACATGACAATATGCCATCAAAGTTTTTATCTAGTTAGAATCCTTACAAATGAAAAAGAACAAAGTTCACTGCCACAAAGAGCTATGGCACTCGTGGCTAAAGGCCGACCCGAAATTACAGTCTCGGAATCGACACCCTGGGGGTGTGCATGGGGTCTGCCTAAACCGCACTGGCCTGTAGGCAAGAACAAAATTAGAGAGAATGAATGATAACAAAAACCAAAAACTCCACATGCCCGGATTAAAGGTAATCTCAGATCCAGAAGGGTTTTGTCTGCTGGGTTGCTCTTTGGGTATTACAAGCTTGACCTAAAAATGTGAGGCCTGAAATAAAAAAATGGGCTTATAAAATTGACGCAATAACGAATCCCCTTGCATTTAGAGTGCCATCAAGAACTGCAGCATGAGTAAGAGATCACATATTAAGTTTCCTTATGTTGGTTTCAGCTTGATACAGCGTCGCGCTTGTTGAGCAATGCAATTCGGTCGCAAATAAAGAGGGAAAAGGTTTGTATACGCACCCGGCGAAAGAGGGGATCCGTATCTGGCTTTCATAGTTTGATCCAAGAAAAGGATGGGAAGACTATAAGCTGATGCAGATAAAGCGTTCGATAAAATGTCTCAAAGAAGTAACGGCACTCACATTAGAAGGCTCAGCTCGCCTCCTGGAGTCGATTAGCAACACGGGGAGTCGAAAGAGGGGATCCGTATCTGGCATTCTAGATGCAACCCAAATCGCACCAAGAGGAAACCAACTTGGGAAACGTGAGGGTTATGACTTTTTGGGAACAGCGGAGAGGGGGGACTCGATCTAAACCGAATTTGATTGATGGGATCTGGTACCAGATCCATGTCCGATTGATATTCACTGTTCGGAATCAACGAGTGCCCGAGCTGACTACTGCAGCACCGCGTCCTCTTGGAGATTCCATTTCGTTGTTCGTAATTAATTATATCTAGACCCGATTATCCAATATTCATTTAGTTGGACACAATTCAATAATATCCATTGAGAGTGGCAACTTTGGATATCGTGGCCATGGCAAGGATCAAAAGGTCTCGAAACTGCAGCAGCACCAAGAAGCGTTATATCTCATTAGATCAGTAAGGCTCTCTAATGCTCACTTGCAGGTGTAGAGTTCGATTCCCAAGAGGTGTATTTGTGTGCACGTGTTAGGGGGTTTCAGCCTCCCATTGTAACCCAAGAAAAAATCTCCAAACTGCTGAACTTAGTGTGTTAGCTCATATAGCAGGAAACTCTATTCATGGAGGATGAAGGTCGTGAATTTGATAGCTTTTCTAACGAGTTGTTCTTAAGCTTTATTGGGGCTTGACCTACTTCTTCAAGCTTGATTCACTAAACAAATAAGCTCGATTCAACTTAAATAAGTCAAATACGAGCCAATTTAAATAGCTCGCCCACTGTGCAACCCTCATATGGACATGCTTGGCGTGGGTACATGCAGCCTTCTCAAATACTTGCTGAGAACCTCCTTTTCTTCCCTCTCTTTTCTTGAGCTTTTCATCTTTCCCCATTGCTCGTCTAAGAGATGTTCAAGCATGGTTTGTCAAATTTTACTGATCGGGTTTTAGGAGAATTAATATTGGATTCAGATTCAGATGTGGACATGAAGGTTCAAAATGAATCAGGAATGTACATCAAAATTCGATTAAGATATTTATAGATATATCCGAGTAAACAACAAAAAAATCCAAATCAATAACCCGATGGATGATTTGGATGTTTCTATCCTGATGCAGGGAGCTTCTTAAGATGGGATTTAGAATATAGGATAAAAAAAGCAGAATTGATACACACGTATGTTTTTTATTATCCACACACTTTTTTTACCATGATTCCGATTTTACTCTTGTTAAATTCTGAAAATTATCTTCAATGTTTGAAAATCTCTCTCTTCTCTCCCTTTTTCGTTGGGTTTTATGTCTACCGTCGATTGTTCCATACCATTTTTTTAGTGATGTGACTTAAAACTTGATACAATACACAATATTGAACCATACATTATCTTATAGTGGCTTCGAATCCAATCAAAAAAAGAAGAAAAAGAAAAAGAACGAAGAAGGAGAAGGAGAAGGAGAAAATGAGAAAAAAGAGAAGAGTGTTGATTCTAAGAGGGTTTTAGTAATTTGGTAGGATATTTTGTTGATTTGATGTATTTTTTATTTTTTATTTGATGTATTGATTTTATTTTCGATTAGAATCAAAATGAAAAAAAGCGAGGTCAAGTTCTCAATGAGGGAGACTAGGCAAAGGTTCATCGCTTTCGTTGGGAAAATGCTTTGTCATGTTTAGAGTTGGAAATTTGACATGTTTTTTTATTTTCTTGTTTTTTTATGTTTCTTAATCTTATTTTTCTTCTTCTTTTGTGCTTGATTCTTATATTTGTTGTTCTTTTTTTCTTGTTATTGGTTTTATTTTTTTGTTCTTGATTTTCTCTATTTTTTCAACAAGATTTGTAAAAATACGTATTGTTTAAGTGTGAAGAAGATAACAATACTAAATGAACGTCCGTCGCTGGAGCCCTTTGCTGTAATTGGATGGGAGGGGAGAGAGAATTACTGGAATTAGGGTGAGAGGAAAGAGAAAGTGATAAGTGGTAATTTTGATATTTTCTGAAAAAAAAAGTGTGAAAATAAAAGTGGTGTGCATATAGTAATCTAAAAAATAGGGGTCATCAAGATGAGTTTTATAATAAGTCACAAAGACACTTCTAAGAGGTGGAGTGTCGACCTTGATACGGGTGCGACACCGACACCGACACCGTATTGGTGTGGCATGGCAAAAAAAAAGTATTTTTTTGTAACTCACGGTTCTGTCGTCTATGGTGTATTTATCTTAGAGAACCCGATCAAAGAGTAAGTAATCCGTGAAGACGATGAAACTGAAGCCTATTAGTAGACTCGTGACCTTATCTCCTATGATGACCACCTGAGTTATCTCACCATAGTTTCCAAAATGCTCATTCAGTTTTTCTTTCATCATCTCCCATGAAACTCCGTCGATGAACGTAGAAAAATATCTCAACGCGGACCTTATTCATTTCCTTTTATATGAATATTCCACACTTCAAAATCTGGTATCGATTTTGAAGTTTAGGTATTTTTGGATAAATGGGTCCAGATAGTGAAGATTGATTTGTGTATTATGATGAAATTAGTAGTTGTTTATAATTTATGTGTTTTGCTTTAATATAAAGTTATGTATTTGCTATTGTCATATACTTATGTTAATTGATATCTCACTTGTTGTACCTTGAATATTATATATAATATATAATAAATATATATCCTAGCCGTGTTGCCGTACCTAAATTTTTTGAAATTTGCCGTATCCCGCACCCGTGTGACATAGGTTTCATGGGTACAGGTTTTGAAATTGATGCATGCTCCACACCATGGCATATGCTCTTCGTCCATGTTTATTTTTTAATTTATAACATCTCCAAGTTGCTTGGAGTGATTATCTAAGACTATTGTCGTCCTGTTGAAAGAATCTGTTGAGGTGTTCTTTGGTTGTAATTTTCAGGAATTAGTGGAACAACCTAACGGCGACTTTGAGGTTAAGACCTTACACAAGTTGAAGGTCATGAGATCGACACTGGGCGAGCGCATCTGGCATCGGCCTCCCTATTGCACCAGTGTATACAAAAGCACAGAGATGCGCAAGTATTAAAAGTATTAAGCCAGATATGATCCAAGCCTGATCTGTTAACATGATCATCAATGCCATTGATGGTGAGGCCTGGAATTGTCGATGACGAAAAACTATGGTTTAGGCCCGAATTCAGGCACTTCACAGTCCTCAACTCCTCATCTTAGTGAATTGGCCAAGTTTCTCACCGCACCACGGTCGAGCCCAACCTACCCAATCAATACGTTTTGTGGACTCGGAGCCTGCTTGGATCAGGCTGATCATCCATAATTTAAAATATATACAAACCAAAACCAAAACCGAAACCCTAATTCCCTATCCTTCACTAAGTGAATAGATTTTACAGTAAATAAGCTCTTAATTTTATAAAACGTCTATTACAGGTATAATGAAAAGCGGTTATTTTCGTATATGATTGAAAATCATACAGTATCTGTACATTAGTTTGTTCATGTTATGGTAATTTACGTAGATGATATCATAAATGTGGATCTGGGGTCCACTCGGTGCCGAATCATATCTGTGCCACCGTTTGGCGTTTTAGCGGCAGCGTTCTGGCTTGCTCTGCCGCAGCACACACACGCAGAGAGAGAGAGAGAGAGAGAGAGAGAGAGAGAGAGAGAGAGAGAGAGACGGAAGCCATGGATCCAACCCGGGCTTTCGTCAAGGACGCCAAGCGCGTCATCATCAAGGTAAATTTGTCATCCTCTCTGTCTGAAAACAAATCAATCTTCTCCTTCTCTCTGTTCTAATACTTTTGTTTCCGACCGCTTTTTCTCTGTTTTTCTTTCACTTTCTCTTTGTCGTCATCTTGTTTTTCGTTCCGTGATGAAGCTAAGCTACCGGGGATTGAAGTTGCGTGAAAGGTTGTTCCTTTCTTTCTTGTAATCGTTTCTTCTTACAAGTTTTGGTACAGGCTTGTACTCAAGTTCGAGACTATTAAAGAATATTTTCGGCTCAATCATATTGTTCTTCAGGGTTGATTGGCGTTTGTATGGACCAGTTATTTGTAAGAAAGAGGGAGGAAAATGAGTTATTGTACTTTGCTCCGAAATGCAATATCCCAGACCATTATGGTTGCCGATTCCAAACCCCGTTGATAAATGGGCGAACGCGAGTAGGCGATGCTCAATAAAAGAGGACAAAAGTTATATGTGTACGTTACAAACACACATACACACAGAAGGGCAGCCAAACTAAACTCTAGTGAAATGGTTTTAAGGATGTTTATCTTTATTACTGAAAGTTAGTAGTGTGCGTGCCCCTTAGCAGATAATAACGACGACTAAGAGTCAATATAGTCTGCCCACATACCGGAAAAGACTTAGTTTTGGACCTCTTGACGAGCTTCAACTCTCTCTCTCTCTCTCTGTTTTAAATAATAATGTGACGAGAATTTCATAGAGTAGACTGGCATTCCGTTGCTTCTTTGATTTTGAGCATTGACTTTGCATTTACCTTTTCTTTTATGATGTCTGTCATTAGTCTCTCTATGCCAATTCTTAATTGTTTCGTCATCCCTCCTTTTCCACGTTGACATTGTTACGTGAAAAATAAGAGAAAGCAGCAAAATTCTTTCTGTAAATACATATATATTCAACAACAAACAACAACAACTAAGCCTTTTCCCATACTAGATGAGATCGGCTACATTGATTCTTTGTTTCTACAAAGGCCTAAAAAGAATGTAGAATCCATGGTAAATAAGTCCGACAAAGTTTTATGCTCGGAAGCCTAACGCAACCCTCCTCCTTTATCCGGGCTTGGGACCGGCCATGAAAGGGTGATTCCTTACATGGGCGGAGTTTCTCCTAAAAGATCCAATAACCTAAAAGTTGAAACATAGGACCAAAGTAAAAGATAAATGCTTCCAGGTGCCAAATCATTCAATAAGAAGTTTGAAATATAAAATTTCCACCATAGACAAGCATTCACCTCCAAATTTCAAGCTCTCTTTTACAAGGAACTCGGGCAAAGGGAAGGAGATCAAACCGGTAAATTAAGAAACAGATATCATCTTAAAGGATCAAAAGAAAGCTACACAGAAACAAGAAGATGAAGGTAGACAGTGTAGAACACAAACAACAAACAACAACAACAACTAAGCCTTTTCCCATACGTAGAACACAAACAACAATCTAAGGAAATCCCACCCAAAGAAAAACTTAAAGATGGCAATTTTCATGTCAAAAAGGATCCATTTCAAAGGAAAGTCCCGAAAAAATCTGCTCTTCTGTGAACCAGAAGAAAAACGCAAAATCCAAAGAAGTAAGAACCTGAACCAATCTTAGTGCAAAAGCACAAGAGAGATCAACAGGAAAACATTTCATTGGAATAGAAATCCTTCATAATAAACCATCTTCGTTAATGAACAATGAAGGAAACCAAGAACCCCAGCGCCATTACCTCACACGCACAGCGGAACGACTCCCAAGCATCTGAACCTGTAAATACATATATATTCGATTAACAATTTTTTGGCAAGTTTATGGGAGTTTGAAATTGACCCTTTGATTCTGTATCTTATGATTTCTGCTCATCTAGGTTGGCACAGCTGTTGTTACTAGAGCAGATGGAAGATTAGCCCTTGGCAGATTAGGTGCTCTATGTGAACAGGTACTGCATATCTCGTACTTGCAATTATTTTGCTTCGAAAAGAGAAACCAAGATTGATATGCACACAAAAACATATACATCATTTTGTATATAAAGGGCGTGTATCTGTGCACATCTGGCAGACATACCACGTGTTGCACAAGAACACAAACATACATGTCATTAAAGAAGCAAATGTCACCTTGATATATAGTTACAAAGCTATCATTTGTGAAGAACCTTTGCTGGAGGATTTCCATACACTATTAATAGCAGCTTCTTCAAATTCTCCAAAACCTTTTTGCAGGTTAAAGAACTGAATTCTCGAGGATATGAGGTTATCTTGGTAACCTCAGGTGCCATCGGCGTTGGACGCCAGCGTCTTAGATATCGAAAATTGATCAACAGCAGGTACACTAACCATTTGAGCTTGCGTCTTGAGTTGCATGCTAATTGACTGTAGGTCATGGATTGAATTAATTGAGGGTGCTAACTTGAACATGGCAGCAAAAATGTCTCTTTTAACACATCATCTGAAAAGTCGACTATGAAATGTTGGTAGTGAAGATCCATTACTAAAGAACAGCCATTGAAAATTTTCAACTATTTAGGTAAACAAAAGCGATAACCATTATCTTCTGGAAAATAGGGTACAAGGAGGATTCTGTAAGGAAGCAATGAAACTGTACATTTTTCCATCTATAAAGAATAAGGGATTTCCAGTAAGAAAAGATAAAGGTATTGTGTATAACTTGGATATGAAGTTGTTGGAAGAGTGATCCTGAACAGAAACACAGAATGCGTAACTTTTTTATTCCATTTATAAATAAAAGGGACTTTCTTGGGAGAAATGCTACTTCTCTTTGTGGTTCATGAAGAATTTTAGCAATGATTAAAACTGAAAAAGGCTGCTAATCACAGTCTAATTGGCATACCAGTATCAGAAACATCTTTCACCACGTTAAATTTTCAATACAAAAAGAAAAATGAATTATTTACTGTCTATTGAGTGAATCATAGGAGGACGATATTTTGAAAACATGGTGATAACGTTAGTGTTTGTAGGTTGCTGACATTAACTGCAAAAAATGCAATATTTTCTAAATATCTTGGTCGATATTGGAAATGTTATGATACCATTGCCATATTTTTATGGTACTTCAAATTTTTCCGTTTATTCATTATCTTTTCGTTGTAAACCCATTTTCAGTTTTTCTATATCTTGACTTCATAAACCTTCTCTAATGTTTTCTTGTAACTTTGAGAAATGTCTTAATCACCACTATTTCTTACATTTTTCCTTAATCTTTATGTTCAAAATGTTTTAAGGCCTCTAATATTTTCCTGAAAAGTATAATATTTGAAAATTTCTCGAGATATTATCTTTCCGGTGGGTAAAAGGGCACCATGGGGTGCTTCACATTGTGATGAGTCCTTCCCCAGTCACTTTGGAAGTTCATATATTTGTTAAAAGGAGAAGAGGAAGACCACTAACAATAAAGAATGATCTAGCTTCAATTGAGTTAACTGTTAACATGACACAAGACCGGACCTTATGTAAACAAAGAATCCATGTATCCGACCCCATCAGTAAGGGAAAACACTTAGTTGTTGTATTCTACCAGAAATTCATTATTTTTTCTAGAGCTGTACTCAAGTGGATTCTCAAACTGTATTTTTCTTTCTGTTGGTCGGATGGCAACCTTTCTCTTTTTCATGCAGCTTTGCAGATCTTCAAAAACCACAGGTTGAGCTTGACGGGAAAGCATGTGCAGCTGTTGGACAAACTGGGCTTATGGCTCTCTATGATGCTATGTTCTCTCAGGTGAAGATTCTTGTTATATTTCTTTACATTTTCCCTTGTTGTTTCCGATCGCCCTCTGTCCTGGAGGCAAATGGTGCTTCATTAATTGATTCAAGGCTTTCATGGTTTTCTGGCAATTAAATGTGTGAACGACATCTTATGCAGCTAGATGTTACTTCCTCCCAGTTGCTTGTGACTGACAATGATTTCAAGGATCCCGACTTCAGAATGCAACTTAGTCACACTGTGAACTCCTTGTTAGCTTTGAAAGTTGTTCCGATCTTCAATGAAAATGATGCAATAAGTACAAGGCAGGCTCCATATGAGGTACTTGTTTTTAGAGATCTTTCTTCATGGAACACTTTTGGCTGAATGTCTTGGCAAACATTTCGCTGTTTGTTGCATTTCATTCGTATTCTGAATATCTGTTATTGAACTGAATTGCTTTTCTATTTTGCACGTTTTTTAGTGTCTTGCCATGCATCACTTTTGTTTGTATGTTGTAATATTCACACGTATTCATTTATATGTTGTAATATTCACATGTAAAGGTGAATGGATGTATGCCAACATGGTCACATACATATGCACACGCACAAACACAGAAACGATAAGGCCACCCAAGATGAGAGCAATGGCAAATTGTCTGGTGGGTCATTGATATAATCAGGAAACTTTGTATCACCTGCCCACCATGCAAACCTATTTGACTATGTGATTATCTGAAATCTGCTATATAGTTTTATATCTTTTGTGAAGCAAAGACACTATGTTTACTTACATATTTTCTTTTGTAGGATTCCTCTGGAATATTTTGGGATAATGACAGTTTAGCCGCTCTATTGGCTATGGAGTTAAAGGTTCACCTTCTTATTCTGCTAAGTGACGTTGATGGCTTATACAGCGGTCCACCAAGTGATCCCAAGTCAAAGCTAATACATACATACATAAGAGAAAAACATCAAGGAGAAATAACGTTTGGAGATAAATCCAGGGTGGGAAGAGGGGGTATGACTGCTAAAGTAAAGGCTGCAGTTTATGCTGCTTTTGCTGGTACTCCAGTTATTATTGCAAGGTGTGTCAAATCTTGCATGTCGGTTTTATATTTGATGGGTAGGATGATCTATCTTGAGATATAGACTGTTCTCTATACTTAGCATTTCCATTAATTGCAGAGCCTCAGTCAAACTTGCTTTTTGCTGCAGTTTCCTCCAAATTGGTTTGCCTTGAACAGAGAAATCTCAGTTTCAGACCGAAGTTGAACCTTGATGTTTAAGCTTGACCTATTCCATCATGAACTTGCTTGATCAATACCCATTTCTGAGTCAAGACGTTCTATTAAAAGAAAATATTAGTTATATGAGAGGAGGTGGTTCTGATTCCACCTGTAGGGAAAGAGAAAGGCCCCAGCCTTATTCTAGGGAATGACTGTTGTATGTATAGTTAGTGTGTGTGTGGTATGTGTGCGTGCATGCTTGAGTGTGCTTATGCATACTATGTGGGTGTGTTCCTGCACATTAATCTGGATTCTAGCTTAATCGAGCATGTCCAGTCTAAAGGGTTCTCTCGTTTAGTCATTATGTGATCTGAGCTTTTTTAAGTATCAGCTGAAGACTGAGGTTCTGAGCTTATCTAAGAACTTTTGGCTGGTGTCTTGTGCATAGTCCTGTATATCTGCCCTTCACCGCAAGGTTGTGTGTATTGATGAGAGAGTGATAGACTTCAGGGGTTTCATTGGCAGAGGACTGTTATTCCATACCAACTGGAGGGGTCCATTAGCTGCTTCCTATATGGCATTGGAGTTGCAATTTACTAGATGTCAAGCATGATTATTATAGTTTGTCTTGTCTATTATTACGTGAAAGCTGTTTATTTAGTTAGATGCATATACTTGAAAGCATCTTTTATGTGACAAGTTTTAGATTATTGACTATATTGATGAACTCTGTTTTCTTTCATGTGTTCTGAAGTGGCTGGGCAGCTGATAACATCATAAAAGTACTCCAGGGAGAATGTGTTGGGACTCTTTTTCATCAGGATGCACATCTTTGGCTTCAAAGTAAAAGTGTTAGTGCTCGGGAGATGGCTGTTGCTGCAAGAGAATGTTCGAGACGGCTTCAGGTAAGTTATTCACATACTATAACCAGTATGGTCTTCACTTAGTGTGGGAAAAGGCTTGGTTTTGGTTCTCCAAATAACCAGTGTCCATCCATGCCATATCAGACACCTCTTCACTTTACTTTGTCATGTCGCTGGTTTGACACTCTTTTCTATTGCAACTTCACCCACAAGCTCATGCATGCTATAAAAGTGCCTAAAATTAAGGAAATTGTTGAAATTCAAGTGAGTTGTGTTTGTTATAAGTGTCTACAGTGGCACATATCCAGCCTCTATAGTCTATACACATGCACGATAACATTAGTCAAGTTCCTAACGGTTTTCAGTGATAGGCTTTGACTTCACAAGATCGAAGAAAGATCTTGCTGGATATTGCTGATGCTTTGCAAGCAAATGAGGATTTGATCAGAGTGGAGAATGAATCTGATGTTGCTGCTGCGCAACAAGCTGGATATGAGAAATCACTAGTCTCTCGCTTGATGCTCAAGCCAGGAAAGGTAAGCTTCTCTGCCTGAACTTTACTTATTGCTGCCAATTTAATCTTTTGGACTTCGGGTGGTATTCTCTTATTTAGTTTTTTTTAAGCTTTCCAGTTGCTAAATTGTGGTTGTTTCAATTTTAGGTCAGTACTAACTCTTTGGTTTGGCTTTTGAAGGCATTTCTTTGTTCCCTCAAGCATCACCCTCTTTATTTTTAAGGATTTCTTTGTTCACAGATTTCAAGTTTGGCAAAATCAATTCGCGTGCTTGCAGACATGGGAGATCCAATTGGCCATGTTTTGAACAGAACTGAGGTAAGACGGTGGTTTGCTAAGACAATGCATGCACCTGGCTTGTCCTATACAGTAAACAAGGACATGCTTGGAACTTGGTAGGTCATTTACATTGACGCCTTCTCTAGATGAACTTGATTGATCCACTGTACCCATTTACCGTACCTGGTTTATGGGATGAACGCCAGCCAAATCTGAAATATGTCACAGCCTGAGCCTAACAAGATTTCATTTGAGCTGCCAGTTCTCGTGTACGCTGTGCTGTTGAAGCTTTTAACGACTAATCTAACCTGATCCTCTTATATTTGTAAGTTGGAACAGTTCTTGATCTGAACCTGATAAAATATCCAGCCAGCCTGAGGCTAATAAGTGCTAGTTGCATTGCTGGTAAATGAGGCTTTCTCACAGTCATTGGCTTTCAAATGTGCCTGTACAAGGAGTGGCATGAACCAATGCATCATCCATGGCGTAACTTTTTGAGTTTCTAGATAGAAGAGAAACGTTTTGCATCAAGTGGCTACCCTAGGGTTTCACTATTCCTAGATTATGACCTGAATCTTATGTCCAGGTGGCAGATGGTCTAATATTGGAGAAAACATCATGTCCTCTGGGTGTTCTTCTGATTGTTTTTGAGTCCAGACCAGATGCACTGGTTCAGGTAAAAAATTAAGCATTTAAAACCTGTTTATATTTGCAGGCATCGCTGATAACCTAAAATGAGCTTAGCTTCCTAAGCTGTAATGTATGAATTTATATCTTTGCTATATGCTTATCTGTACCTTGTATTCTCGTAAATGTATTTGTATGTATTGATAATGGATGTGTGCATGCTTGCATGTGTTTGTATGTGTGAAACCTATCTTTTGACTAAGCAATAAGCTGAAGGATGTTGATGTTTTCTTTACTATACCAGTACGTGCTGTGATCTAATAAGACTAAAGAGTAATATTTGTAATGTTTGTCCATTGATGATGGTTTGATTCTGTCAATGACCATGATGGTAAAACAACGTGCTCCACTTGATATTACAGTTTATTTTACTAGATATTAGAATGCTGTAAGTTGTGTTTTTGCAAAATTCCCTCTACTGTTTAGGCGGTTTGATGGAAATAAATGCGAGTCCTGAGGATAAGCGTGCTAATGTATGTCTGTAATACATTAAAAGGTTCAAAGGTTACGGAGAAAAAACTGTTTAACCAAGGTCTTTGAAACTTTTGTTTTCTTTGGATTAAATAGAACTTCAGGTTATAGGATTTTGATATATTATATCTTGTTAAATTTTTGGGCTGTGAGCCAGTGGTTAATGCTTTACTTTGACTCCATGTAGCATTGGGTTGGTTGCTCCACTCACTGCTGGAGCAGTCATCATAATTAAGTCTTCTTATTTGGTTCATTGTATCGTATAGATCAGATAATTAGGAATTAAAAAAATATTGTAATAAATTTACGTGCATTATGTCATTATGAAAGGTAAATATTATAGAGCAATAATGAGACCTGTTATGTTTTATAGTTGAATGTTGGGCAGTGAATCATCATGTAAAAAAGTTGTCCATAGCAGAAATGAAGATGTTGAGATAGATGAGCGGTCACACAAGGAAAGGCCGTATACATAATGAGGTTATTAAAAATAAATTGGGAGTAGTATCAATTATTGAGATTAACGAGAAACAAACACTTTATAAATAATAAAAACAACTTACATCACAAGCTCCATCCATGGAGTGGTCGGCCACATATTTCTAGCCGCCTCCTTCCAATCACGATTTCTCACTTAAGACTCTAACCCTAATGACTCATTAATTTATACTAACAATCTAACTTGAAAGACAAAACTACCCCTAGTAAGTGGCTGGTAGGATACGGGTCCTAATGGATCCAAGAAGGATCCATTAGGACCCATATTACATTTATTTACATAACTTACTAGGTCTATTACGCTTACTTACATAATTAACTAAATTTACATATAAACTAAATTCTGCATCTAGACAATCAAGATTCAAGTTGATCTCCAACACGCCCCTCAAGTTGAATCTTGGAGATTTGTAATTTTCAGCTGTAGAAGAGTTTTTTGGAGTCCTCCTGCTAATGATGGTTTTGTGAGAATATCTGCTAATTGCCGTTCTGAACATACATGAATGAGATAAAAAATGCCTTGTGAAATCTTCTCTCTGATGAAATGACAATCTATCTCAATATGTTTGGTCTGTTCATGGAAAACTGAATTGAGTGCCATTTGAAGGGCTGCTTTGCTATCTGTGTAAAAGGGAACTGGAGTAGTTATTTTTAGACCAAGTTCTATCAGCAGAGATAATACCCATAATCCTTCGCATATACCCAATGCAATTGCACGATATTCAGCTTCTGCATTAGATCTAGATACCACAGATTGTTTCTTACTTTTCCAAGATACAATATTGCCCCCTAAACAGATAACATAACTAGAAGTTGATTTTCTGTCTGTCTTTGAACCTGCCCAATTAACATCAGAGTATATCTTCAGGTCTAGTGATGAATTGGAGGTATATAATAAGCCATATGTTATTGTAGACTTCAAATATCAGATGATATGAAAGACAGTATTCATGTGATATTTGGAAGGGTTATGCATCCACATGCTAACATAACCAACTGCGAACTAGATATCGGGACGTGTAATAGTGACATAGATAAACTTTCCAACTAATTTTTGGTACCTGCGAATGTCCTCATATGGTTCTGTACAATTGTTATCCTCTTCCTTGGGTATCTCCATAGGAGTTGAGCATAAGCGACAATCTTTCATTTTTGTTTCCTTTAATATATCCATGATATATTTTCTTTGATATAAGAATAAGTCATTTCTCCTATGAACAACTTCTATACCCAGAAAATAATAGTGTTGAGTTTCTTCTTTAAATCAATAATGCCTGCAGTATCATCTCCTGTAATAATAATGTCATCAACATATACCTGTAATATGATAATTTTCTGACCTTGTTTGATGAAGAGAGTATGATCACTAATGTATTGTGTGAAACCAAGGGTTCGAACCCCATCGCTAAATTTTTCAAACCATGCTCATGGAGACTGTTTCAATCCATAGATTGATTTCTTTAATTTACATACCTTCTCTTATTCCTGTCCACAACAATATCCAGGGGGTAAGTCCATATAAATATCTTCTGTGAGATCACCTTGGAGGAAAGCATTCTTCACGTTCAACTGCCATAGTTCCCATCCTTTGTTGATTGCCAGACTTAACAGGATTCTGATAGTATTCATCTTGGCTACAGGAGCAAATGTTTCTGTATAATCAATCCCATACGACTGACTATATCCCTTAGCTACTAACCTCGCTTTATATCTTTCTATATTCCCATCAACCTTATACTCGACAAAAAATACCCACTTGCATCCCACAGTTTTCCTTCCTGATGGTAGATCAGTTAAATTCCAAGTTTGGTTGCGCACAAGGGCTGAAATTTCCTCTTTCATAGCAGCTTTCCATTCTGGAAGTTGCTTGGCTTCTTCGTATGTTCTTGGAACAAATGTATTCTCTGCATTCATTACGAACAGTTGATATTCTCTTGGGAAATCAGAATAAGATACCATTTTTTCCAATGCATACTTCCCGACTGCACGTTTACCTTTCCTGATAGCAATAGGTAGATTATCCGATTCACTGTCTCGAGTACCCGGAGTAATTGGAGGAAGAGATAAATATGATTTTTGATGTAAATTTCTATCACCCATCGGATCTGGAAAAAATATGTTTTGGTTACCTCTATTATACACTTGCCACTCCTTCTCTTCATTAATGGATGAAATTTCAGCAGGAGGAAGTGGAAACACCTGAGTGGACTACATATCTGATGAGGAATCTTCTTGTATTTTATAAAATGGTGTGTCTTCGTGAAAGGTCACATTCATTATAACATAAAATTTTCTCTTTAATGGATCATAACACTTATATCCCTTTTGGGTAGTCGAGTATCCCAAGAAAATACACGTGACTGATCTTACATCTAATTTGTCTCGAGCCCCTTGATAAATATGAACAAAGCAAGTATAACAAAAAACTCTCGGTAGTACATGAAACTATTTTTGAGATGGACATAAAGAGTGGAAGGGAGTATTTCTACTAAGAATCCTGCTTGGCATGCGATTTATAAGGAACACAAATGTAAGAACTGCTTCACACCAATAAGATTATGGTATATTGCTTCCAATTAAGAGTGTGCGCGCCACTTCTAAGATATGTCGATTCTTCCTCTCAGCAACACCATTTTGTTGAGGTGAATGAGAGCATGATGTCTGGTGTAAGATTCCATGTCCTAAAAAATAGGAGTGAAGAGATTGAGACATAAATTCTCCACCATTGTCACTGCGAATTTTTTTTATAGTACTCTGAAATTGATTTTGTATAAACTTACAGTATACTGGGAGGATCTTCTTTACTTCATCTTTAGTTTTCATAAGATAAATCGTAGTAAATCTAGTACAATCATCAATAAATGACACAAAGTACTTATATCCCTGCACAGAAGTCGTAGAGCACGGGCCCCAAATATCAGAATGTACAAGATCAAATGGAATAGAAACTCTATCTTCATTTAATGGAAATGAAATACGGTGATGTTTTGCCTTCTAACAAGTTTCACAATTCAAGTTCACATCATTACAAGTACTAAATTCAGGTAATAACAACTTTATTTTTGAAAACGGTAAATGGCCTAATCGCCAATGCCAACGGGGTATATCTTCTATTTGCTTTTCTGTAATGGTAGATGATTGTAGTGCAGATCCCTTATTATCTTCGCAAAAGTAGAGGCCTCTCTTTATGTTACCCTGACCACAGATCTTCTCCGTCTTAATTTCCTGAAATATACATCCAGTAGAACCAAATGTCATTCTACATTTCAGATCCTGAGTTAAAGCAAATACAGATAATAAGTTCACAGATATGTTTGGAACATGTAAAACATTATGTAAAGTTCCAAAGGAAGTAATAACACTCCCTCTTCCCACAATCAGAGTAAGAGATCCATCTGCTAGTTTGATATTTATGTTCCCCTGTGTCAATTCATACGTATCAAGGAATTCTCTCTTGCTCATCATATGGTCTGTAGCTCCAGAATCAATAATCCATATTCTTGAATAGAAAGAATTTACATTACCCTGAGTCATAAAGGAAAATAGATAGGCTATGGTTGCTTGGGAGTCACTGTGAGAAGAAGTAGATGGCAATTGCGAATCAGTCAGGCGTGCCTTTAACAGTTCTATTTCCTTTTTCTTCAGTCTTTTGTTTATCAGTCTGATCACTGCTGAAATATACCTTAGATTTATTCTGAAAGTAAGTATGCTTTCCAACCAGATCCCAGCAAGTTTTCTTGGTGTGTCGAGATTTTCCACAATGAGTGCAAAGTAACTTATCCTTTTCGTCAGAGGTGTGGGCGTGGTTGATGATGATGAGGATCTGCAACAAGGAGAAGATGAAGATTATTTAGTTGATGATCCTGATTACAATTTGTAAAATGTAACATTATATGCAACTGTAGTGTACTGTAAAGTGTAAACTATATCTGTATTTTATTTTTTGGATTCAAAATATGTAAATTTGGATGCAATTGTTCAATGTTGAATGCTCAATCTGTACTAAACTTACATTATATGAATTTAAAGCAATTATCAGATTTTTCTTGATTTTTTCTTGATTTTTTTTTCGATTTTTTACTATTTTTATTAATTTTTAATTAATTTTTGTATTATTTTAATTTTAAAGTACGATACGATACGCCCGTATCGTGGAGCCCAACGATACACGATATGATACGCGTCAGACAACACTCTTCTAAAGAGATGCCCCATAGAAGATCAAACACCTTACGTTCTTCAAATTCTTCGTGTTGCTCTTGTGTACACGTTTGACATTTGGTTTTTGAATACAACTGTAATTCTTCCCACAAACCTTTGAGTTCTGCATAATATTCACTGACTGATCTACCTCTCTGTCTGTACTTTCTGATATTTTCAATAATATCGTACTTTTTACAATATTCTTCTTCTGTACATATGCCTCTTGGGCTACTAGCAAAATGTCCTTTGCTGAATCTAAAAACATAAAAGTGCTGCCAATTGAAGGTATCATAGATTGTATAAGCCAAGCACTAATAAGTGCATTTTCCCTACACCACCGAGAATACAAGGGATCTGTAGTAGGAGGTTTGGGAATTTCTCTTGTCAGATAGTCCCATCGCCCCCTGGCCATGACAGCAAGCTCCATAGATCGGGCCCATTAGAGATAATTTTTTTCATCAAGTTTCAGATTTGTAATTTGGAAGGTTTCTTCTTTATCTGAGAAATTGTCACAGCCTTCGGAAAGTTTGTTTCTATACATTCCTTCTTACTGTCTTTAATGTCACTAGTACAGATTACTTTCTCCACAGAAACTGGTACCCAGTTGGTATCTAATATAATCATTGGATCTTAATCAACAAGATAAACAAGCCTTTTTTTTTTTCGTCGTGAACCTGTCGCGGGTCTCGTATGCAACGCGTCTCGTCTTCAAGTTGTCGTGATCTTGATATAAATCGCAAATATAATATCAAATCTTCAACTTACCTTGAATACTTGTACTAGTCGTCCGAAAAAGGAATTCTGCACATCCACAATTTCTGCAACTTCCCACGGGACTTCCTTGCGGCTGATTTTCAAAGCCTTCCGCTAAACTTTTGAAAGAAAAAGCTCTGATATCATGTTGAGATTAACGAGAAACAAACACTTTATAAATAATAAAAACAACTTACATCACAAGCTTCATTCATGGAGTGGTCGGCCACATATTTCCAGCCGCCTCCTTCCAATCACGATTTCTCACATAAGACTCTAACTCTAATGACTCACTAATTTATACTAACAATCTAACTTGAAAGACAAAACTACCCCTAGTAAGTGGCTGGTAGGATACGAGTCTGGATCCATTAGGACCCATATTACATTTATTTACATAACTTACTAGGTCTATTACGCTTACTTACATAATTAACTAAATTTATATATAAACTAAATTCTGCATCTAGACAATCAAGATTCAAGTTGATCTCCAACATCAATAGAGGATAAAATGAGAGAAAATCATTTAAGATGGTTTGAACATGTAAACCCAAGGCGCTCCCGGAAGAAGATATAGAAAACTAGATTGTGAAAATGTTACGAGGAAGAGGACAACCACAGAAGTATTGGAAAGAAACAATAAAGAATGATCTAGTTTATATTGAATTAACTGCTAGCATGACACATGATACGGCCCTGTGGAAACAAAGAATCCATGTAGCCGATCCCATCTAGTATGAGAAAATACTTAGTTGTTGTTGGATTTGTTTATGATGGTCTGTATTATTGGTAGACATGAAAATTTCTTGGCAACATATTATGTTGTGGCAAGAGGAATGGTACTAATATCAGTAATTTTGAAGCTTTTGTGAGATCTTTATATAGACCACATGCCTGCCTATCTGAGTTTCTTAAGCATGTTCATTCGAACAAGCTTGCCACTTGCTTTTTCCTACAGAATGCATCGTGTGAGGAATACTGGGTTTCAGTGGTGGATAGTATAGTTAAAATTTAAAACTTGAAATTTTGTGAACTTCTTCACATGTTATTTTCTTGAAGGGTTTAATCTTTGCAGATAATATTGAAACAACATCTAAGCGATAACACAAACAGTAGATAAATGGCTTGTATCCTCCTTTGCTGGATACTTTCTTCTGTAAAATGTTTGAGAACAATAGGCATCTTATTAACAAGAAGCTCGCAGGTCAAAATGACTTGATCAGGAATGTTTTGTACTGTTGCATCTTTTTAATCCTTCGGTGCATAGTAAAAGCCTTTCCTGTCCAGGCCATGAGTTTTAAATTTCTTTTCCTATGATTGAATAGATAGCTTCCTTGGCGGTTCGGAGTGGCAATGGCCTTCTCCTAAAAGGAGGAAAAGAAGCCTCACGTTCTAATGCAATCTTACACAAGGTACTTGAAACACTAGTAGATTATGGATCTGCGTCCATATTGATTCTTTAAGACATTATTTGAGTTGTAACGGCCTGGAATGTTCCAGATTATCACTCAAGCTATCCCTGATACTGTGGGTGGAAAGCTTATTGGTCTCGTGACTTCACGGGATGAAATTCCTGATCTGCTTACGGTAATCTTCTTATCATTTCCTTATGCTGCTGTTTTCGCTGCTGCTATACTAACATTCTATTTTCTTATTAAATGTTGACTCTCAAATCCAGTTAGATGATGTGATAGATCTTGTGATTCCTAGGGGCAGCAACAAGCTTGTTTCTCAGATTAAGGAGTCAACAAAAATTCCTGTTCTTGGTCATGCCGGTAAGTTCATGTATATCTACTTCTGCTCATGTGTATTTCACAACTATAGCTCTATATTTTCTAAGATTATCCATAGCTACTTTATGAAATGGATATTTCTGCGCAGATGGAATTTGCCATGTTTATGTCGACAAGTCCGTCGACATTGGTATGGCAAAGTGCATTATCTTGGATGCGAAGATAGATTATCCTGCAGCATGTAATGCCATGGTAAATTCTCTGTTCTTATGCTCCTACTGAAGGAAAACTACTCCAACTTCAGAATTTATACAAAAGTGACCTTCAAGGAGCTCTCAGTTTCGATTCTGATATTGATTTTGGACATTTATATTTTGGCTCTGGACATTTATGTAGTCTTCTTCTACTGGCTCCTCAGGAAACGCTGCTTGTGCATAAACATTTACTGGATACAGGCGTACTTGATGAGATACTAGTGGAGCTCAAAACTGAAGGTCTGTCTATTGCTGTCCTCGTGTGGTTGCATATTTAGATTTGATTTACTGATGGGGGCATCTTGAATAAGATGATTGCTGAATGTCCATTCTGCTAATCATCTCAAAAAACCAAAATCTACTCATAACCATCAGAATAAGCCACAGAAACCAAATCTTTATTCTGATTGTAATAATTTAGGACCTAGAAACTTAAGTTTGTGCATAAATGGTGCCACTTCTTATGTCTTGGTTTTACCATTTTTATCTGCATTCTGCACAGCTTGTGCTTCTCTTTCTCTTTCCTACCGTTCCATTGAAAGGTCCTGGAGTATAGGTTTCTCTGTTGAAATTATCAAATCATGCGAGTTGATTAAATTGAAGAAGCAGGTAAGGTCATGCTTGATTTATGTTTCATTCAAATACAAAACCAGGTTGACTTCCGGAAAACCTGCTGGTTTTTTGTAGGATCCTTTTTCTTGCGTAGTTTTTCTTTTTCTTATTCCAGACTTTGTGGTATATTTCTCAAAATATGCTGATCAACTCCTAGAAACTTTATGAAGCGGCTGATCCATGAAGTGCTACATTTTTCAGATGCCTACAAGCTCAGGCCGTCAAATTAGTACTTAGTTGCAGCTTATGTTATCTGTCTATTATGGTTGTAGGTCTCATAGCCAATCCGATTTATTTGCTTTTTGGAATGCATTACTTGATTTGATTATCTAAGGAATTTAGCGAGTTAGGAGAAATATAATCTAACATTGGCGTCCATTGCAGGTGTCACTCTATATGGTGGACCAAGAGCAAGTGCTGCATTGGATATTCCAGCAGCTTCCTTCTTTCATCATGAATACAGTTCACTGGCATGCACAGTGGAAATAGTGGATGATGTCTTTGGCGCAATTGAACATATACATAGCCATGGAAGGCAAGTGTTGTTATTCTTTCATGGGTTGTCTTACCCAAAAGTGCCATGTGAAACTGAAACCTGACGAATCTTTCCACACCAGTTCTTTATCTTCACTCTTTCCGTTCCTTTTGCTTGTGGTATCAATTTCTGTGAGTATGAGGCATGACTACAGTAGGAAGTGGAAGCAGATACCAGTTTGGGAGTATCTGAGAGCAAGAAATGATATAAAAAAAGTATGGGGTAGAGGTAGCATAGAGAAGTGAGGTAATGGGTAACGAGATTTCTTGAAAAAATAGGTCATATAGATATTTTTTATCAATTAGTATGAAACTTTTATGAGCATCCATTTATGTATTGAACATGAATAACAAGTGGAATTGCATTCTCAAATAGTGAACTCATGCGAAGCTTGAGTAATAGACTGTTTTTGACAGCCACTATGGGAGATCGCACTGCTACCATTAGAGAGCTTCAAGTTCTTCTAGTCTGGCTCTTCTTCCAACAGTTTTCTTAGAGAACGTGCTTTAGCATTTGCAGGTTGTATGAATTTAAAATGCTTCACTATGTATGTGGGTATGGTGTCTGTCCGCGCATGCTTGAGTTTTGTGTTTGAATGGCCTTGTAATTGGGTGGATCTAACATGTGTGCGTTGGACGTTTTCCCAGTGCTCATACAGATTGCATAATTACCAACGACAGTGAAGTTGCAGAGATCTTTTTACGTCAAGTTGACAGGTTAGAACAATGCTTACTTTTTTCTTTCCCTCAGTCATGCCTAGGTGATTTATTAGCTTTGCGTAGCATGTTTTGGCATATGCATTGTTTGTCCTCCCTTTAGATTGTTTGCACGATTTATAAAGGGCAAAGCCACTGGTGCTATATTTCCCTTCTTGTGTTAGTTGTGTCGATGCTGGGAACCTGTATTGCCAAAGTGTTATACATCCAGTATCCACAGCCATTTGCATCCTTGACATTTAATTATTAGTCTGCATGCTTACCCAGTAATCAACATTCATCCGTTCTTTCATAATGAATAGTAAATTTTCTAAAATAAGATGACGGCCTAATGTGTACAAAAATAACCATCCATTTGGCTAGGGTGTAGGCGCCCAAGACTTCCAAATTTGAAGCTGAGTTCAATACCTTGGCTGGACATACCTTGCAATAGGGCCAAACTAGCACGCTTACAGGAAGTGAGGTGGGTGTAGTTTCAGTTTTATGTGTCTATCTAGAAAACAATGTCTCTTAACCTAACTGTTCTATGTTATATAAAAGGAGCGAGATGATGCCTAATAGATGTCATTAAGACCCATCATTTTGATAATGTATGCCAGGTGACACTTGGACACGAATCAGGACTTATGCAATAAAGATTTTAACCGAAGATCCACTTCAATATCCTTAGCCTTCATGAAGCCTTCTCCAAGCTAGCTAGGTTAGTGTTATCCGTATCGCACCGTATCGTACGATACTGGCGATATGCTCAAAATTTTTTTTTCAATTTTTTTTGCATGTTTCTGCCCTCTCTTCTCCTCTCTTCACTTTCCTTAAAGGCATCCTCCAATATGCTTATAATTTTGGTTTATAATTTCATTTATTTAATAAGAATAATGTATAAAAAAATTTTTGTAACAAAAATATTTCCCTTTCTGTTACAACTTTTAGGTATATTTTTGCTAACAGTTTCTAATTTCATGAGATCGTAAACAATTAAAAACATTTAGTTCTCTCGGTTCATTGAGTGGGGATTTCACAACTTCACTATTTTAGGGTTCACGTTACATGACTTCCATTGAGTTGAACATGATCAATGTGTGTGAGGCTTAACTCAGTCTGTGAAGTGAAAAATGGAGCTCAAGCATTAGTTAAAAAGCTAGTCTCCAATAAGAGAAAAAGGGGACATCATCAAGTAATAATATCACATCATTGAGGTGTCATCGACTCAATAATCAAAGAAATGGAGCTCATTGTTTTGCTCACATATGAAAATTAGTTAATTAGATGAGTGGATTATGGAAGATAACGAAGAAAATGCACTCCTAACTCCTAAGTCCTAACTGAAGAAGACATTGCATGAATTAATTTGAAGTGCAACAACATCATCAAGGAGAAGATGAAGATTATTTAGTTAATGATCCTGATACAAATTTACAATATGTAAAATATAAATATACTTCATTTTTTGATTCAAAATATATAATTTTGGATGCAATTGTTCAATATTAAATGTTCAATTTGTGCTAAACTTTGCATTATATGAACTTAAAGCAATTACCAGATTTTCCAAAATTTTCCAGAATTTTCTTGATTTTTTTTCAGATTTTTACTAATTTTATTGTTTTTTAAATAAGTTTTATAGTTTTTTAATATTAAAGTACAATACGATACCATACGATATGATACACCCGTATCGTGGAGCCAAGCGATACGCGATACGGTACGCGTCAGACAACACATGACTTCCTTGATGGTTGCCCTTTCTTGGTAATAACACGCTTAAGAGTCCTCACTGGGTCTGGTGCAGCACTTATTAAAGATCCGATAGTATTACGTTGGCAATCAGCTATCACTTGACACAACCCTCCATTCACACTTGGGACAGGCTATAGGAGGCTACTTAGAATATATATAAGTATCCTTCTCTACATGTAACTCCGCTCATGCAAGGGATCATTCTTACATGGTCGGTCTCAAGCCCAGATAAATGAGGGTTGCGTTAGGTTTCTGTCAGCCAGCATAAAACTTTGTCGGACTTATCTACCATAGATTATACAAATTACTAGCATTTCGTTGGGGCATTCCCTCTCAGCGACATACTGCGGAGCCCAAATACAGTGAAAAGTAAGCAAATACCTCTACATCTTCACCTGTATGCTGTGAATCAATCGCAGAGAGGGTTCCCACATCATAGACGGATGCGAATAAAGAAATTAGTCCTGCTACATTGTTGCCCGAATGAAGTGAACAAGTTACAACAAGGGTCTCTACATTTTTAGCATGGATGGATGCGAGGGGTAAGGAAGCTAGTCTTAGATAATAAGATACAGTTGGTACTTGGAATATCAAAACATTGACCGACAAATTGAGGTGGTACATGTTGAAATTAAACAGCAACAAAACTTTATTTATCATTGAGGCACAATACAAGATGAAGCACTATGTGCTGGTCGGCCACACACATGGCCGACTTCCATCATTTTCACGTTAAACCCTAATGGCAGCCCTAATGACTATTTATAGTGTTGTTTTAACTTGAAAAACTATAATACCCCTAGTAAGTGACTAATGGATTATCCATTAGGACCCGTATTACATAATACCATAATATACATGACTTAGACTTACCTATGACTCTACGTATACATCTATAACTAAATAATAATACTAATTAATCAAGATTTAACTTGATCTTCAACACGCCCCCTCAAGTTGAATCTTGAAGGTTTATAATTCTCAACTGATTTCTCAACTGTAATATACATGACTTAGACTTACCTATGACTCTACGAGTACATCTATAACTAAATAATAACACTAATTAATCAAGATTTAACTTGATCTTCAACACGCCCCCTCAAGTTGAATCTTGAAGGTTTGTAATTCTCAACTGATGAAGAGATGAAGAGCTTTCTGAAATCCTCCTACTGGAGCAGGTTTTGTGAAAATATCCGCCAATTGGTCTTCTAGGCATACATGAATCAGATTGAAGATGCCTTGTGTAATCTTTTCTTGGATGAAGTGACAATCTATCTCAATATGCTTCGTTCGTTTATGAAAAACAGGATTTGAGGCAATCTGGAGAGCTACCTTGCTATTAGTATAAAAGGTAACCGGAGTATTTACTTTAAAGCTAAGTTCTGTTAAGAGGGATAAAACCCATATCCCTTCACACATGCCTGAAGCAATTGCACGATATTATGCTTCTGCACTCGATCTGAACACAACTGATTGTTTTTTGCTTTTCCATGATACAATATTTCCTCCCAAACATACCACATACCTAGTGGTTGATTTTCTGTCTGTCTTCGAACCTGCCCAATCAGCATCCGAGTAAATCTTTAGATCCAGGGATGAATTTGCAGTGTACAATAAACCATAGGTTAGTGTAGACTTCAAGTATCTGATGATATGAAAGACTGTACTCATTTGATGTTTGGAAGGATTATGCATCCATCTACTCACATAGCAACAACAAAACTAATATCAAGACGTGTGATAGTGACGTAAATTAGCTTCCCCACTAATTTCTGGTACCTTCCGATATTCTCATATGGTTCTGCATTATTATCATCCTCCTTGGGAGTCTCCATAGGAATTGAGCATATACAACTGTCTTCCATTTTTTGTTTCCTTCAACAAGTCGAGAATATATTTCATTTGACTTAAGAATAATGCATTGTTGCTATGAATCACCTCTATACCGAGAAAGTAATTTAATCTGCCCAAATCTTTAAGTCAAATAAAATATTGAGTTGTTTCTTTAGCTCACAAATACTTACAGTGTCATCTCCTGTAATAATGATATTATCAACGTATGCCAGTAACATAATATTTCTCTGACCTTGCTTAATGAATAGTATATGATCGCTGATGCATTGCTTAAACCCTAGAGTCTGAATTCCATCACTAAATTTCTCAAACCATGCCCATGGGGATTGTTTCAATCCATAAATTGATTTCTTTAGTTTACACACTTTTCCTTGTTTGTTCCCATTATAAAGTATCCTGGTGGCAAGTCCATATAAATGTCTTCCCTGAGATCACCCTGAAGGAATGCATTCTTCACATCCAACTGCCATAATTCCCATCTTTTATTAACTGTCAAGCTTAACGAGATTCTGATGGTGTTCATCTTGGCTACTGGTGCAAATGTCTTTGTGTAATCTATGCCGTAGGGCTGATTATATCCTTTTGCAACTAATCTTGCCTTATATCTTTATATATTCCCATCTGCCTTATATTTTACTGAGAATACCCACTTACATCCTACAGTCTTCCTTTCTGATGGTAGATCTGTCAATTCTCATGTATGATTGCATACTAAAGCTGAAATTTCCTCTTCCATAGCCGCTTTCCATTCTGGATGGACTTTAGCCTCTTCATAGGTCCTTGGTATAAACATATTTTCCGTATTCATCACAAATAGCTGATATTCCCTAGGATAATTAAAGAATGATACCATTTTGTCTAATGCATATTTTGCAACTGCACGCTTCCATTTTCTAATTACAATAGGTAAATCATCCATTTCAACATTCGAATTATGAGAGGTTATCTGAAGAGGAGGTGAATCTGATTCACATTGGGAATTTTGATCTAGGGTGACAGTCTGATATGGAAAAATAATCTCTCGGCTTCCTCTATTATATACTCGCCATTCCCCTGCATTTTCATGAGTAGATGTAATTTCAGTTGGAGGAAGTGGGATCACTTGAGTAGACTGTATTTTTGTTGAAGGTTCTTCCTGCACTCCATAAAATGGTATGTCTTCATGAAAAGTGACATCCATAGTAACATAAAACTTTCGTTTGGAAGGATCATAACATTTATAACCTTTTTCAGTAGTCGAATATCTCAAGAATATGTACTTGATTGATCTTGCATCAAGTTTATCTCTGGCACCTTGATAAATATGAACAAAACATATACAATCAAATATTCTCGGTAATAAATGGAATTGTTTCTGGGAAGGACATAGGGAATAAAATGGAGTATTACCATTGAGAACCCTGCTTGGCATACGATTTATAAGAAAAACTGATGTTAAGACTATTTCACCCCAATAATATTTTGGTGTATTGCATCCAATTAAGAGAGTCCTTACAACTTCTAAAATATGCTGGTTCTTTCTTTCAGCTACACCATTCTGTTGAGGAGAGTGAGAACATGAGGTCTGGTGTAAGTTGCCATGTTGTAGAAAATATAAATGAAGGGATCAAGACATAAATTCTTCACCATTATCGCTGCAAAAAATCTTAATGATACTCTGAAATTGATTTTGTACAAACTGACAATATACATGAAGAATCTCCTTCACTTCATCTTTAGTTTTCATAAGATAAATTACAGTAAATCTAGTACAGTCATCAATAAATGATGCAAAATACTTATATCCCTGCATAGAAGTTGTCGAACTAGGGCCCCAAATATCAGAATGCACAATATCAAAAGGAATGAAAGATCTTTCTTCATTTAAAGAAAATGAAATACAATAGTGTTTTGTCTTCTGGCAAGTTTCACAATTTAAGTTCAAATAATTACAATCACTAAATTCTGGTAATAACATCTTTATTTTAGAAAATGGTAAATGGCCTAGCCGCTGGTGCCAATGAGGTATATGCTCCTTCTGTCTCTCAGTGATAATTGTTGATTGTAGTGCAATACCTTTATTGTCCTCGCAAAAATAGAGGCATCTCCTCACATTACCCTGACAAAAGATCTTTCATCTTCAGTTCCTGAAAGACACATTCAGTGAAATCAAAGATTATATGACATTTTAAATCTTGAGTCATAGCAAAGACAGATAATAGGTTTACTGATATGTTTGGAACATGTAAAACATTTTTGAATGTGCCAAAAGATGTAACAATACTTCATTTTCCCACTATTGGTGTAAAAGATCCATCTGTCAGTCTAATATTGATTTGTGCCTGCGTCAATTCATAGTTATCAAATAAGTCTCTTTTGCTGACCATGTGATCTGTAACACCCGAATCAATGACCCATAACCTTGAATAAAAAGAATTTATATCTACCTCTGTCTCTACTATAACCTCCTCTTCCTCTAGCGAAATGGTGAATATAAGTATTTTTCCCGACAAATGCTGAGGTCTTAGAATTAATTTTGGTCTCTTTTTTAAGAAGCTTCCTGTCTTCTTCTCTAAGGAGTGAGTATACTGTACTCAAAGATGAGAGTTCTTCCCTGCTGAGAATGTTATTCTTTACAGATTCATATGTTGATATATCTCATAGAAGATCAAACACTTTACGCTCTTCAAACTTCTCATTCCACTCTAGTGTGTAAGTCTGACATTTAGTCATAGAGTATAGATGTAGTTCTTCCCACAGACCTCTGAGCTATGCATAACTGACCTTTCTCCTTGTCTGCATTTTCGAATCTTCTCTATGAGATCATATTTCTTCACAATATTTTTTTCTTTGAGCATAAGCTTCCTCAACTGCCAAACAGATATCCCTAACAGTGTCTAAAAACATAAAAGTACTGCCAATGGAAGGAGTCATGGATTGAATTAACCAAGCACTTACTAATGCATTTTCTCTGTACTATCGAGAATATGACGGATCTGAAATCGGAGGTCGAGGAATATCACCTATCAAATAATCCCATCGCCCCCTTGCCATAATAGCCAGTTTAATAGATCTGGCCAATTGTAAGTAATTCTTGCCATCTAGTTTTAAATTTGTGATTTGAAAAACCTTCACTTTTGTCAGAAGAGAGTTCATTACTCTACTCTTAGCTCTTTCCATATTTAGATTGATTTCTTACTTACGAAATACCTTAAATCTGCCCCAATAGTTTGAACACCGAAAAACTCAATTTTTTTTTGAGGAAACTACTGTCTCACTTAATTTCCTTCTCACCAATGGTTAGAAAACAATAATAACCTTGATATTGGCAGCCAAGAATCATCAAAAGATCACGGTGAGTCCAACGAGATTTGTTATAAGGTGAGAAATGTACCCAATCACGATTTTGTAATAATATCACACAAATACTGATTTAAAATGAACAAGAAAGAAGAGAATTTGCTGCCTTGCGGATTCTTCACTGTGCCAAGGTCTTTTTTCTGTTTTTTTCTTCTCTCCTTGATGCTAAACGGTCACAATAGGCTTTGATACCATGTTGAAATTAAACAACATCAAAACTTTATTGATCATTGAGGCAGAATACAAGATGAAGCACTTTACAACCAATTTCCATCATTTTCACGTTAAACCCTAATGACTACTTATAGTGTTTTAACTTAAAAGACTATAATACCCCTAGTAAGTGACTAATGGATTACGGTTCCTAATGGATCAGAATCTGATCCGCTAGGACCCGTATTTACCATAATATACATGACTTAGACTTACCTATGACTCTACGTATACATTTATAACTAAATAATAACACTAATTAATCAAGATTTAACTTGATCTTCAACAGTACATACTATGATTCGGAGAAAGATTCACATTCTATGTGTAGAAGAGAAAAAATGACAGGAGAAAAAGCAAAGGAGATTGAGAATACATGTTTTAAATCATGGTACTCAAAAAAGAAAAAGTTCGAAATGGAGTTAGTATTATTATAAATAAAAATTTAAAAGGATAGTATGATAGACATAGAACGATATGTGATTGAATTATGATAGTAAAATTAGTGTTAGGAGTAGAGACTTTGAATATAGTTTGTGCTTATGCACCCCAAGTAGGACTAAAAGATAATATAAAAAAAGTCTTTTTGGAAGGAGTTATATAAAGTAATTCAAAGAATTTCATTAAGGGAGATGATTTGTTTAAGAAGAGAATTAAATGGACATGTCAGTAAAGATGCATTAGGATATCAAGGTATTCATCAAAACTATGGTTTTGGGGACATAAAATGAGCAGGGTAGGGAGATTTCAAATTTTGTTATGGTGTTTGATCTCTTTATATCCAATACAATTTAAAAAGAAAGAGATAAACATTTAATTACTTATAAGAGCGGTTTGTCACAAACACAAATTGATTATTTTGTTTTTAGAAAAAAAGATAGATCGAGTTGTAAATATTGCAAGATAATTCTTGGAGAAGGCTTAACTACTCAGTATCAACTTTTAATAATGAATTTCTAAGTAAAAAAGTGGATAAAGAAGAATAAAGTACATAAAGTTATTCGGATTAGTTGGTGGAACCTCAAATATGAGAAATAAGATATATTTAAACAGAAAGTTCTTTAAGGAGATGCTTTAAATTACGTAGAGACACCTACTGATAGAAAAATGTCTATACATATTAGAGAAGTGACAAAAGATGTGTTAAGCGAATCTAAGAGGGGTGTACCTAGTGTTATCCATATTGCATCATAGCGTACGATACGTAACGATACGATAACCTGTATCGTAAGATAGAGGTTATCGTGCTGTATCATACGATACGTCCCGTATTTTTTTTAATTTTTTTTTCAAAAGTTTTTTTTTAAAATTTTTTTCAAGTTTCTGGCCTTTCTTCGCCTCTCTTCACTTCCCTCCAAGACATCCTCTGATATGCTTGTAATTTGGGTTTATAATTTCATTTATTAAATAAGAATAATTTATGAACAAATAAAAATTGTGACAAAATCATTTCACTTTCTGTTGCCAACTTTTAGATATATTTTTGCTAGCTGTTTCTAATTTCATGAGATCGTAAACAATTAAAAACATTTGGTTGTCTCGGTTCATTAAGTGGGCATTTCACAACTTCACTATTTTAGGGTTCACCTTACATGACTTTCATTGACTTAAACATGATCAACATGTGTGAGGCTTAACTCAGTCAGTGAAGTGAGAAATGAAGCTCGAGCATTAGTTAAAAAGCTAGTCTCTAGTAAGAGAAAAAGGGGATATCATCAAGTAATAATATCACTATCACTAAGGTGTCATAGACTCAATAATCAAAGAAATTGAGCTCATTATTTTGCTCACATATGAAAATCAACAAATATGACAACTACATGTACAAAGATAGCAGTTTGTTAATTTTGATATATTAGATTATTGGATTATGGAAGATAATGAAGAAAATGCACTCCTAACCGAAGAAGTCGTTCATGAATTAATTTGAAGTGCAACAACATAATGAAGGAGATAAGATTTTCATTTTAAAGCAGAAGGTGATGAGAAACTTTGAATCTTTATCAAGGAGAAGATGAAAATTATTTAGTTAATGATCCTTATACAAATTTACAATATGTAAAATGTAAATGTATTTCATTTTTTGCTTCAAAATATGTAATTTTGGATGCAATTGTTCAATGTTGAATGTTCAATTTGTGCTAAACTTTACATTATATGAATTTAAAGCAATTACCATATTTTTCCTGATTTTTTTCTTCAGATTTTTACTATTTTTAAATTTTTTTAAATAATTTTGTATTATTTTAATATTAAAGTATGATACAGGCGATATGATACGATACGCCTGTATCATGGAGCCTGGCGATACGCGTCAGAAAACACTAGGCGTACCGGCACAAAAGATGTTTGGTGGTAGAGTGAAGTGGTGCAAGATAAAATCAAGGCAAAGAAGGCATGTTATAAATTGCAGAAAATATGACTATATATTAGAGAAGTGACAAAAGTTGTGTTAGGCCAATCTAAGGGAGGCGTACTGGCACCAAAGAAGTTTGGTGGTGCAAGATAAAATCAAGGCAAAGAAGATCTGTTACATATTACATTATGCAAAGAAGACTAGTGAAACTTGAGACTCTTATAAAAAAAGTAAAGAAAGAAGCGAAAATGACCGTTACTGAAGCAAAAGCCAAAATTTAGGAGGATTTATATAAAAAGCTTAACGCAAAAGAAGGTGAAAGAAATATTTTTGGGATGACTAAGGCTAGAGATAAAAAAATTAAGGATCTTACTTTGTCGGATGCATAAAAGATATGGATGAGAAGATTCTAGTGATAAATGATGTTATTAAAAATAGATAGAAAAATTATTTTTATAAGTTTTTTAATGAAAATACATAAGTAGTATTAGCTTAGTAGAGTTAGCTAAATTAGAAAAATATATAAATTGCAATTTCTATCGGTGTATTTAAAAAAATGAAGTCAAAGAGACTCTTAAATATATGAAGGTTGTTAAATCTGTAGGACCAACCAATATTCGTATAGAAGTACGAAAAATTATAGGAGAGATGGACTCACTTGGCTCACAAGACTATTTAGTGAAATATGGAGTACTCAAAAGATATTTGAGTAATGAAGAGCTAGTACACTTATACCTATATATAAGAATAAGGGAGATATTGAGAATTGTGCAAATTATCGAGGTATCAAGTTTAGTCATACTATGAAATTATGGAAAAAAATATCGAACGTAGGTTATGACAAGTATCAAGTACAACATAGAACCAATTTGGATTTATGTCCGGTAGATCTACTATTAAAGCGATTTACCTATTGATATTTATTGATCTAGAAAAAACTTACGATAGGGGGCCAAGAGATGTTCTTTAGAGAACTTTGGGGAAGACATATATTCTATTGACATACATAAACATGCACGAGGACTCATGAAAGAATGACATACTCCTTTGAAGTTAAGATTTGGTTGCATTAGGGATCAACTTTAAGTCTATATTTATTTATATATAGTTAACAAAACATATTGAAGATGGAGCACCTTGGTGTATGTTATTTGCATATGATATTATATTAGTGGATGATAATGAGGAAAAAGTTAATAGGAAATTGGAACAACGGAGAGAAACGTTAGAAAGTAAAGGCTTTCGACTTAGTAGAACAAAGACAAAATATATGTAATGTAATTTTGATTATTTGGTTATTTCAGAAGACAAAAATTAAGATTGACACAAGTGCGTCCCATAAGGAAATTTTTAAATACCTAGGGCCAATTTTTCAAAGTGATAAAGAAAATTGATGGAGATGTTACACATAGAATTATTGTCGGTTAGTTAAAATGGAGAGGGGTATAAGGTATTCTATGTGATAAGAAGATGCCATTAACGTTGAAAGATAAATATTATAAAGTAATAATTAGGCTTGCTATGTTTTATAGTTTTTTTATGTTGGGCTTTTGTTCATTAACATGTGAAAAAGATGTTTGTAGCAAAAATGAAAATGTTGAGATGAATGGACTGTCAACCATATACATAATGAGGTTATTAGAAACAAAATGGGAGTAGCACCAATAGAGAATAAAATAAAAGAAAATCGTCTAAGATGATTTGGACATGTAGGACGACCCAAGGATCTCCCGGAAGAAGATAAAAAAAAAATAATTTGTGAAAATGTTAAAAGAGGGAGAGATGACCACAAAAGTTTTGGAAATAAATGATAAAGAATGATCTAGTTTATAAAAAAACAAAGAATCCATGTACATATATGGGAAAAGGCTTAGTTGTTGTTGCTTCTCTACATGTGAACGTAATAATGCTTATTCCATAATATATTCCAAAGTATGTGTCCTTACTTGTCAGCCAGGTTCGCGCACCTTTATGTTCGAAACAAATGTGCACTATTTTGTTCCATGGGATGATTTTCCACCATGCTTAATTGTTTAATCCTTTGAATATACATTCATATGTATCCCTTGTATCCTTGAAGTGCTGCTGTATTTCACAATGCAAGCACACGCTTTTGTGATGGAGCTCGTTTTGGACTTGGTGCGGAGGTAAGCGTCTTTCTCACATAAAGAGTTGTACTAATTTAGAACTCCAAAGTTACAAAATCACGTTATTCTATTTTATATTGCTGTACAGGTTGGAATAAGTACGAGCCGCATTCATGCACGAGGACCGGTTGGTGTGGAAGGACTTCTCACAACAAGATGGTAAGCATAAGAAACATATCGATACATGGATGTGAAACTTATTGTAGAAATGCCAGGAACTGATTCACATAGATGAATAAAAGCCATCTTCTTGGTCATTTTGATGTGAAAATAGCAGAATTAATGTAATAATTGAACTTCCACCATTTATTGCTCCATCTTAGTAATTATTTTCATGGGCTAATTTCTGGCATCTTTGGGAGCAGGCTTCTAAGGGGGAGGGGCCAAGTGGTAGATGGTGATAAAGGGGTGATTTACACCCACAAGCAGCTTCCTCTTTAGTTTGCTGTTTGGTTTCCTACATCAAATGTTCGAACCAGAGTTCTTAGTAATAAAAGGCATCATAGTAATAAAAGGCATCATAGTTCATCTTTCTGGGGCGAATTTTCTTCCTGTTATTGTTTCTTTTGACAGGACTCTACTTGTTACTTGGATTCACTTTATCGTATTGACCTTTCCCCTTTATTAGCCTTGAACTCCTCAGTTGCATTTTGAAGATAATTTATTGTTGTTTCCTTGAGCTGTTCTTTTTTATATATCTTGTCAACTACACAAGCGCATATAAGCCCAGCCGTGATTGTTTACAGCTGGTCTGATCAATAATATGAGCTTCGTTCGTTGTGACCAGAACCTGAGAACGGTCACCGTGATCGGAATCTTGACGGCGTTCATTATCATGATGACCGGCAGCAGGAGGAACCTTCAGATGATGTGTTGCTCAGATTAGTCTAAAATGTTCATTTTGCTGTCAGCAATTGCGTTCGCATGTCCACCAGTAGCTCTAGTGACCGCCCTCCGCTTCATTAGTTAGTAAACGGTCCAATTTTGTCGATGAATGGCCATGGACGATGGACGTGCAATAACCAGTCCATCTTCTCATTCGGAAGAGTTCATCCGGCGCCTCACGGACCTCTCTTTGATGGGAAAATGCGCATGAGCATAGGCACAGATGAACACTAATTTGGTTTACTTGCATTTGTGTCATTCTTAGCAAACATGGATGTATAGTTTCTTGGCCGCACCAAATGCAACGTTGCAAAGTTTAGACAATCTGTGTGTTCAACCAGCTACAACAGAAACCCCCTGACTCGTTCACCAATCATCTACAAAGAGATCACCGACAGCTCTGAAGTACACAACGATTGGCTTCAAGTTAAGTTTGGGTGAGTTGCACTTTTGTTCATGTCTTATGAAATAAATAGATAAAAAATAGGCAATTTTCGTGCCTTGTAGAACTCACACGCAGAGGTAGGATCCGTCCATATGTAACAACTTACAATCCATCGAACAATACCAGCTAAAGACTGGGAAGGAACAGTACGTCCTCTACTGCAAGCGAGCGTCAGTATTGATAAAAACTACTGACGCACACGGAGCCGTCAAAATAAAAGGGGTTTATATGACGGAGAAAATGCAAAATCTGCTTTAACTGACGCAGTTCAACCTGTTTGAAGAAAAAGAAAAAAAGATGTTGCCGCCCTTCTTTTTATATATAATAGTTTACACAGACTGATAAAACTTTACCTGACTTTCAAAAACCCTTCTAACAAAACTCAAACCAAATGAGCATTTTATTATCCCCCCCTCCTATCTTCTATAGTCTTCTTAATCATCAACAAACAGCTGTTTGTATATATATAGTCGTACAATTTTCAACATCACCTTGATGTGATAACTGCAAAATAGAACATTCTATGTTATTTCACTTTTATAAAATCAACTAACACAACACATAGATCACAATTCAAAAGAAAGAATGCCTCGTTTGTAAGTTAACAGGTTCTTGCAAAACATTATGCCTTTTATATTATTGCACTGGAGCGATTGGTTTTGGAAAATCACTGCCTTTTTATATTGTTGTAGTAAGTAATGTTCCATGAAGGTTATATATTAATAATATACATCCATACTTGCAACAGAATAAGATATGATACAGGATGAATCATATTCTGCATCAAACATGAAAAGACTTGTACCTCATGCAGATGAGAAAGTCTTGCAGTCCATTCTGGAACTTTCCTTCTTTAGGCAGAACACCAACATAACATAGTGTGATTCCCACATCTTGCCACCAGGTTGCAAATACAATTGTCTTAAAGCTTATGAATTTTGCAAGAACCCTTATGTAATGCAGTTTCTTACGAGTTGCATCGTAGATCTTCACAAGGCAGTAAAGAGCCCACATTTAACTGTAAGTTCAAAACTGCTGCTATATATGGGTACTTACAGGTTACAGTTTTCGATTCTCAAAACCTAGCAGTCAAAGCAGTAACAAAGAATATATATATATATATATATATATATATATATATATATATATATATATATATATATATATATATATATATGGAGAGAGAGAGAGAGAGAGAGAGAGAGAGAGAGAGAGAGAGAGAGAGAGAGAGAGAGAGAGAGAGAGAGAGAGAGAGAGAGAGAGACGGGACGGGTCATACGGCCGTGTTCTGAAAATGACCCAGAAATGTCTGGCTGGCACTACATTTGTCTAGGGCAAAGCCCATTTTAACATCTGTAATCACCGTATAATAAAGTTTTAGTGTAAATAAAGCTTACCTCATAAATTCTCCAAAGGTAACAGTAGAATCAGTATCACCTATATGTAGTAAAAGAAAGAAGCGCAGTTGATTAGCTCCATCTTGAATAAAACTCAGCAAACCTGACCTCACGATGGCAGAAAAAGCACAGGTCCAAGGTTTGATTTAAAGGCTGGTTCTACTTAAATGGGTTCCTATTTGAGCAAGTCTAACTCGTGAGATATTTTACTGTTTTACAACATTCACATTGCATGTCCGGCATTCAGGAGAAGGCCATATCACATGCATATTAAACGGAACAGTTCAATCTTTAGATCTAACCTTAATGTGGTGAGTATAGGTTTGGGTTCTTTTTCCCAAAGAATATGGGGCAAACACATAAAAAATTATAACTGCACAAATTAAAGCTGGAATTGGCTAAATCTAGGTTGATATTTCAAACCCAACCTGAACCTATTAATAGAACACTTGAGGTCTAGGTCGGTTCTATTTAATTCCACCAAACCCAAATCACTTCTGCCAATTCATGGCTCAACTAAACTGAGATGGGGTCATTTATGGTGTCGCACTCGATTTATGTAAAGATTGATTCCTGTCCCAAATCCACTGTTCTCAAATCATGGTTTATGTATGCATCTGCATGTATAAACAGAGACGGGTACCTGTTCACCAAGCACACCTCACCTCTTAGCATGTGTGGATGCATCCTCCAACAAGTGCATAGACAATCATTAACCCAATCAGACACGTCCACAAATTACATAGGTGCTTACTTATACATCGAAATACCAGGTGAAGTACAAACAAAGGCATCACAAACAACGTATAGACACTGAGAAGCCCCACTTTATGCACTCTGTGAAAACCTAAGTAGATCTGCTACAACTTGGTGCGCTCCCTACTTGTCAAAAGTAACCATGTGAAAGAGAATACAAGTATACAAGGCAGCAAAGCCAAATGAAGCCCAAGCTAGAACGCACCACCAAAATGAAAACATCGAGTAAAAGGGAGGATACATGAGAGCCTTCTATTACTTTAGATTGCACGTTACTCCAGCTGGGTGCGGCACAACTGGACTTCTCGTGCATACACCAACGGGATATATGTGTATGGGCTTCGATACGCATTAGTGTGTGTTGGACCAACCCAACAATACAACTACTACAACAACAATTACTAAGCCTTTTCTCATACTAGACGGGGTCGGACACTCATAATTTGTATAATCCATGATATAAAAATCAGAGATGATCCGAAAACTCTCAGACACTATTTGGACGAATCAATTGAATTTCACCCAAATGAACTTTGCCTCGTCTTCAAAATTGTCTAGGTCCACCACTGCCACATCGTGTTAACCACCTGAACTAGACCTAACCTGAAAATGGTGACACGATTTTACAAAGGAATGACCTGTTTAGGTATTCAATGGTTTACTTGAGCGTCTCTCTTTCTCCAACAATGCTTTTTTGTCTAACCAAAATCAGCACCTAGACAAGACCACTTTCAAACTAGCCTAGCAGTTCCAACGAGAACCAAATCAGGCAAGGAACCAGTTGAAACTGAAACCATTGAAATCAGACAGAATCCAGGAACACTTTGATTCCAGTTTCCACCTTCCATAGAATCAAATCCAGGAACACTTTCAAACCACTGTTTTCTTACAAAATTTTTATTTTTTTGAATTTAAGAAAATAATTGGTCTATTTCTAGATCAGATTGATTTGTTCAAGTCTATTTCTATTTCTAGATCAGATTGATTTGTTCCTGACCCAATTCAACTCCGATTGAAATTGTCGAGCTGGCTCGAAATCGTCCATCTAGTCTCTAGCTAGTACCATGTGAATCAGGTATGGACCCATTTTCATATTTGTCTGTAGTTTGATATGTATGGTTCTAGGTAAACCGTAAATGAATCGGCTCATGAAACCAAACGAGTAACACACTAAACCAACATCGCTTGCGTCAATCTGCCATAATATTAGTACTTTATAATGCGTGGCAGAGAGAGGTTAATCTGCAGCACAAACGGTTCGAGGAATATGTTGACTGATTTCGGAAAGTTGCAACAGAAAATAAGTTTGCTCATTAAATTCACAAGTAGAGAAACGTGACGATTTCCTTGGGTTTTCACGCAAGATTAAGCAAGTCTCATAAGGATCTCAGGAATAAGATGCGGAACTCGAAATAAAGCAAACTAAAAAAACAGCCACGAGGTGTAAAAGTCGTCAGAAAGTAAAACCAACCAAGAGCAAGTTGAGAGGTGATCTTTGACATAAGCATGAGCATCTGGACACAAGGTAATATTATCTATTCCTAGAATCATACGCTATCATATCAACTATTAGATCTTTTGATACTTCAGTAGAACATCTTGAATATACTATGAAGTAACTGAACGAAACAATTCTCAACATAGTTGTGTCGCGAAATTTGAAGTTACAAAAGAACTATACTTTTCTCAACCATCAATTATGTGAAGCACTGAATCTTGTGCAGACCTTTCAACCTCCTCTTGTTCCTTTTGTTGACAAAAGCTTCGAACACATAGGGTTCAGAATGCCAAAGGTTAGATCATATACGATAATCTTTTTCCCAGTCGATTTCTGATAACGTGGACCACAAGAATCTGAGGCATTAAACAAGATCGGATCAGAATGCCTCTGTGGCATATAGTTTCTTGATCATTCCATGACATATAAGGTACTCGAGAAAAAAAAAGAACATCCATGCTAGTTTCTTTTGCCTATCACCTCCTTGACTACAAATTTTTCACTATAACTCCTAAAACTTCAGTTGAAATAGAAACTAATACTTCAAGCGTGAACTACAACCACAACGCGTTTTTTAACTCAATCTAAAATAGTACAATTATGCGGAGATGATAGAGTCATATATAGAAAATGTCCGTGTAACTTGCGACCACTCATGAGCTCAACCTTATGCTTAAATATAGTTTTTTTGATAAGATTATCAAGTATCAATCCATTTTAAAAGAAACTGGACATGAAAAAGGATGCCACATTTATTGTCGGCCGAGGAGACGATGAAGGAGTATTTATGGAGATCATTTGGAGGAAGTTATGAAATCATCAATAATGTGAGAAATTTGTTAAGATGTTGGATGAACAATTGAGTTATAAATACAATAACTTATAGGAACCACCAATTCATCATCCTAAAAGGAGACCATTTAATAAATCTATTAGGAGGGACTTGTCAGCTTGGAAGCATGTAGTCAAGGCTATCTCATGTAAAGGAAGACATGGGTGTACATATGATCGAGGATGCAATGTGTTTCTTGGGATAGGACGATCCTCTTAGAGGAGTTGTGATTCTCTCTACCATTGAGAAAAGCATTTTTAAGAACTTCACTTCGAACCCCACTTATAAAACGACAATACTATAATTTATGAGTATCTTCGTAAATGCTTGGATAAAAGTTATAGGAGATGGAAATTTCAGGTATAAAGTCGTTGGTTTACTTGCAACACAAGGAGAAGAGTGGTGGCATGAAACTCATCGAGAATGCTTGAAGGAGGTGGTACGTAGGTATCACATATTTGCATAGGTTTTTATAGAGTATGGTGGTGTTGATGATGCTATTCAACATATTGCATACATAAGAGATGAGTTATGCCCTAGTCAATATTGGATGACAATACAATATATACTTAATGAAATATAGCATTATACTCCTTTATATGATAGGGTCAACGGCATTTCTGTCACTAGTATGAGATACTCAACAGTCTACTATAAGGGATGTGTGCTACACGTGTTATCGTCATACTCCACGATCTTTTCTTGTGGTTAGTATAATATCTTTATATTATATTACGTTATTATGATAGTTCATAGATTTAAGTAGATATTAATCCTTTGTTTTGTTTACATTTTTTTATGGATGCACATGGTTGATAGTTCTCTAATACCTCCTATCTTCTTATCATGGTAGTATTATTGTGATAAAAGTATTGGAAATTAGTTAGCCACGATTTAAGAATTTATCGACTTATATCTACAATTGAGAGAACCAAAAAACAATGTCATACATGATATCGATAACGATGACTAAGTGTCAACTATTGTCTATTTGTATATGTCATTATCAATTATTGTTCATTTGAATGGATAATATGAATTATATTGATTGGTAGAGAACGACATTTCACTACAATTATGTATGTATCAAAAAACATAATTGTCTTCCATTATAATCGAGTATGATATATACAATATTTCAAATTTAAAAAATAACAACCAAATACAATGTTTCAATTTCACTAATCATCACAATCATCATCATTAAGTGTCAATTGATAGATTCTTGTGTGACATTGCTCATACTTCTCTAAGAGGCCTAATAATAATAGATCACCGACCAACGGTTGTAGAATAAGCTTTAAATATATTGAAGCTGCTATTAGTATCTCATGTATTGCACTCATACGCTGGTATAAGATATTAAGCAAAATGAGTTAATTTAAAAAACAAAAAAAAAATTAATAGAATTACAATCATTCATTTATTTATATATAGAACAATGTATCATGTTGCCTAACTGGAGTATTTTGAGAAAGACGTAGCTGAGTGAAAGAATCCCGCAAAATAAATTGATGCATCCTTTGGATTTATCACTCTATGTATAACTCATTACACTCGTACGATATAGCATTGGGACTCTAAAATGCTCAAGATCAAAACAATGTAAGTGTTAGCTTTTCATGTCGATTAGCGTGGATCATATTGTACCTTATAAGCATGTGGCTTCCCATGCCTCTTTGCAATGTAAGGTCTTTATTGTTGCTATCGAGATACCTTGACACCGATCAAACTGATTTACAACTCGATCTGGGATATAGGGCTCTACAATATCTATGCATTGAATGCATCCATGATATCTCATTAACTTGTACGCATTACAATCAAGGTATTTTAAAGAAGTATATAACAACCAATTAATCTCTATTGCACAAAATAACATGTAAGCATACATAATATCCAAATATAACATACAAATATATAACATTAAAAAATACTTGATCTGCACTCATCAAGTCCAACTACTTATAATATTGAGTTAGCCGATCAATAGGAGATTGCCTATGACACACACTACCCATCCATCGGCCTATTTGTAGTTTTTCATCCTTTCATTCTTGTCACATAAAGACTTTAAATATGAGAAGTACTCATAAAAATAAAACATATAGTTAGTTAATTTTGAACACATAATAATAGTAAAAAAATTAACTCAAAAGTAAAGAAGTATTTCCACTAAGTTGTGTTTATATCCGAGATGACTTCTTTAGTTATTTGTATAAATACACTAATGTGGTTGCAACCCATTAATAACTGTCAATCCTCCTACAATCGTATGCTAGCAGATTTACAAACGTTTTGGGCACCCTATGTCTATACTTATCCATATACAAGGCACATCTTAACTAATATAACAAAAACTAGCCCCAAACATAATCTTACATACAACTTCATCGATATTCATTCTCAACATAACACCTAGAATTTCTTCCCTACTACTAACCATCATCTCATTTGATAAGCCAACTAGTTTCCCTCCTATTGAAAGACCAAGTAACTCGTGGATATGAAAAATGTTTGTTTCTAATTGCCAACGCTTAATAAAAGAAGTTAGCAATCTATGGTCTATCATCTCATATAATAACTACGCCTGTCCAATCAGCCTACTGCACTACCTATAGTGTAATATGTATGAGCTGTTATCACTTTTCATATTGTGTAAATATATATTTATATAATATATTAGAATAAAGAATATTGGTATCAGTATGTATATATAAAATATTTACATAAACTTTAAGTGCAGTTTTAAAGTATCTATTCCTCCCAAATCTTATATACAACGTGACCTTCAAAACCAAAGAGTAATCCTGACATATTAGGACATCCCTCAACCTCACTATCTTCAATATCAATTTCAATATTTGAGGATGATGTATCCTCTTCGTAGCGTGGAGGGTAAACTTCTTCTTCTCGTCGTCTATAAGGGCATTCTCCATACGACACTGCATTGTATTGTTACAGCCTCGTACTCATGTCTTATTATCTTCGTATAAAAAAAAAAATTATGAGGTTACACTTAAAGTGGGAGACGTGTCCTAAACACATCTCCTACCTATGCGACACCGAATTTTTTTGAGTTTTTTAGTACCCAAAAACGTCAAAATATGTTTAAAAAATAAAAATTGGTAAAACAACTCAAAATCAACAACATACCTCGATAAATCGATGAATCTACTTCGAATTGGCTAAAGAAATCACAAAACCCCTCTTTTTTTCCTTTTGATTTTGATTCTTCTAAAATCGATTGATACAACGCATTTTAATCCTTTTTTTTGCTAGAAATCATTGTATATCTCCTACTACATTACTAAAATGAAGCGAGAAGTGAAGAATGACCAGAGATGAAAGCTGTAAATCGGTTCACGCGGGAGATAATCTCATTTTTTGTTGAAAGAGCATTTTCATAATTATCGAAAATGTTCAGGAATATTTCAAAAAAACAAAAAATTTGGGGTGTACATGGTAAAAGGAGTGTATATCAATCCGAGTATGCGGAGTCATGTCCGGCTCATGGACAGAGCGCACACATTTTGCTTCCATGGACACACACCAGAGGAGAGGTTAATTATTGTAATGTGCACTTATACAGTTTTGAGCAAACATGAATAGTCTCTCTTATTCACACTTGCACCAAATGAATGTTGCAAAGTTTGGACAAATTATTTATGCAACCACAGCTTAGCACATCAGCTGCTATACAACAGAAAGCCCGACTCGTTTACCAACCATCTAAAAAGAGACGAGACAAACAGCTCAGATTTCCCCATCCCAGATTTCCTCCACGCTTTTGAAAGGTCCAAGCTCATGAACAAAAAAATCAGCTCTAATCAACCGACTCTGTGATCAAGAGAGGTAACAGATGCATCAATAAATTGGTTCCAAACCAACGGCAAAAAATAAACATTAGGCCACAGAATATTTCAGCACTTCATTTTGTAGTAGCTAAGCAAAAAGAAAAAAGAAAAAGAGTGTCATAAGATATATGAATAGATAGATTTCCTTGTATTCTAGAATCTGAGGGAATACGTAGCTGGATTAGCAAATAATAATGGTGAAAATGAGACCAAGCCCATGTGATGAGATTTGACATTGCCAAGCTGATACTGAGAGTGAACTATTTTCGCGATAGGTTACTTGATCCACAAGGTTCACTCAAAGACGATGGGCACAATTTCCCATTTTCTCATGACGTATTACGCATGTTACTAGTCCATAAAATTGGAATCAACCACGAAAGAAGGCTTGTTACCTGTTCAATGTGACTGAGATCCTTGAACAAATCATCTGGAATAGACCAATCCAATATGTCAAGATTTTCCTTGATCCTTGCTTCTTTGGTGCTTTTAGGCAGCACACTCTGCCCTTTCTGCAATCCCCATCGTAGAGCCACTTGCCCTGGTGTCTTTCCCAGGCATTCGGCGACCTTAGTCAGGATAGGGTGCTTTAGCACATCAATTTGCAGCCCAGCTGTTCCTGGTGAACCTAATGGCGAATAAGCCTGCATGGAACATTAACATGTTAGAGGATCTACTGTGATCAAGTTTTAAAACATTGTTTAGCACTTGAGACGTACTTATGTCTTATAGTAACGACCCTATCATCAGAACGGTGTGGCTCGGCAGTGTGCAAGGAGTTTACCAAGATTGATTTTGAAATAGCAAAAATATTAAAAAGCATTATGTGGTTTTCCGAATTTTATACTTTTGAGATTTAATTTCTCTACATTTTAACAAGGTCACGAGGTTTTCATGATTAATCAATTAACAACTTAAAAAATTCAATTGTTAAATCAAATAGGAATATCATAACTAACAACTTTAGTTTTTTAATACATGTAAAATCCTTAGGTACCTAATTTGAATAACAATATAAACCTTATCTTCCTATTTAATTAATGAGAAAACCTCAACGTTCCTTATAAAAAGATAAGCTGATAAACTTTAGATCTCGAACAATACAATTTAAAAAATCAACAAGTACTTTTGTGAAAATTTCCCTTCAAACTATGAAATACGCATCACTAGTTTGATGGAGTACCTAATGGCTCGCTGCACTAGGCCCATAGAGGGTAGTTTATCGAGCCAGGGGCGAGAGGCCAATCAATTCAAGAACCTATTGAGGCCTCGATTAGTAGTTGCGGGTGTTGACAGAACTATCACGAATGACGGTCTGTTCCTCTCATCTCGTCGCCCCTTGACCGTCACTAGCACCTATTGATGCTAGGGTCTAACAAGCCAATAACAGGTTTCTAGGCGTCAACCTAAAGCAGAACAGCAATGGGAGGAGCACTCTGCTGATTGTAAATCGTTCTTTCAGGTCTTTCACCCAAACATCGCGTTCTTAGCCTTCGGCTTTCGTGGATTCACTGAGATACATGCTAGAAGATGTGCTAAAGCACTACAATCAGAAGGATTCGCGAACTTACAGATAGGTGAACACCGTTAGCTTTGCAGAAAGCTCGAAGCTTCTCCTGTTGCCACACGGGGTGGCATTCTACTTGAACGACAGCTGGCGGAACCCTTGCATATTCCAACAGATCTCCCAACTTCTTGGTGGAAAAGTTGCTCACACCGATGGCACGTGCCTTTCCGGAATCGTATAACTTCTCCATTGCTCTCCAAGTATTAGGAATATCACCAGGAGCCAAGTTAGTGGGGTTGAAAGAATCCTCAAACGACGTCGTCCGCGTCCGAATTGGCCAGTGGATCTTCAAAGATAAAATAACTCTGTTAGGCCAAGCTTATCAACAAAATCTAGCATCAAATTTTCATGCAAACAGCAAACGTGACAGTAGATACTGTAAAAACTTGCACAAGGAGCTACGGCTCCCCTGTATAGGGTGTTGACTCGAAAGAACCTTCAAGTTGAAGGTCTCGAGATCGATACCCGTCTTTGTGCAAATCTCATAGGGATCAGCCTAACCCCAACTTCCCAAACCAAAAAAGAAGTCGAACACATACAAGATAAAGGTCCACATAATCCAGCTGCAAGTCTTGCAAAGTCTTATCTAGTGCTGCAGGAACATCCTCCGGTGCATGATCGTTATTCCTACAGTTTCATTATAATATGTTAAGATAAAAATAGTAATGCATCTTATGGAAAAGAGGGGGGAAACGCTCTTCAGGGAAAAAAGGGAAAGCAAAATCAACCAAAGTTTGGAGGTAATCCACACATCTTCACGCTTTACTATCCCTTCTTCAAGTAACTTCTTCAAAGCAATTCCGATCTGCATATATTCATGTGCGCAAGATCCATTATCAACTCAAAATGATGTATTGATGAGAAAGAATCAAACTTTGAACTAAACCTTCAAATTCAACAGATCATTAATCAGCTCTACTGAGGACATGCCAATGCTTATTAATAGCAAAAGAAACAGCCACTCCTATTTACCGAATGAGAAAAGAACAATAGTACTAAATTATTAATTTCAAATAATCAAATGCTTACGTAAAATCAGAAGTAGAGAAACCTGAGAATTTCCTTGGGTTGCTGGGTGTAATCGATTTTAGGTACTATAAGAGGTCTCATGAATAAGAAACGGAAGTTGAAAGCAATTAGGTCACAGTGCATATAGAAAGCTAAATAAACACCCAGAAAGAGGACAAATCCACAAACAGGAAAGCCGAGGTTGCCTTGTGAAAGTTGACAGGAACTGTAGATATAAAGCACACTGCGAGCAAGTAGAGAGGTGATCTTTGACATAAGTAACAGGATTTTCAAAGCCGTCAGACGCAGGGTCATATATTTATTCATAGTCATAGGTCATCATGTTAACTGTTAATCTTTTGATACTTGGAGTAGAACATCTTGATTATATACTAGAGTAGAAGATAATAAAAGAAACAATTATCTACATAGTTGTGTTGCAGAAATATGAAGTTGCAGAAGAATTATAAGTTTCTCAACCATTATCTGCATGAGTTGTTTCAGACACTTATTGAAACAGAATCTTGTGCAAACCTTTTAGATTCGTCTCTTCTCTTCTGCTAACAAAAACTTCGGACTCTACAGCATTCAAAGCTTCTCGCGGTGAGCTTCCGAAGGCCAAAGGTTAGATATATTTCATATATAATAATCTTTTCTCTTCACGATCTTCTGAATAATACGGTTCACAAGAATCTGAACATTAAAGAACGTCTACGAAAATGCCCCTATGGCACATACTCTTAATCTTACCGTGACATATAAGGTAACCGGAAAGGATAAAACGTTATACTTCCTTTTGCCTATCACGTTCTTTTATCAAAAAATTTCAGAATAGCTCTTAAGACTTCCACTGAAATAGGAAGTAATACTATGTATAAAACATCAAGTGCCAAAAAAATTCTGGATCGAACCAGAGAGAAGTGGACTATAGTTTTACCTCTTTCTCATTGCAATAGAGTCGAGCACAGTCGATGTGTCTATACCCAGCCTGCAACGATGTCCAGGATCCAAGTGATAGTGAATGAGAATTGAATACTCTCTTGATTGTTTAGAAGATTGAATAAAGCTGGCGATATAAAAAAAATTGAAATTTCAAGCAGGTGATGGAAAAAAATCTTAGCACATGATCCTAGATGATGCATCACAAGGACATATTTATCCATAAACATCGAGTAGTTCTTACAGTCGTAGACGGCTACATGCACATGTAAGCAACTTAAAACAACAAGATGAGGAAAATCTCAGCAGGAAAATTATACCTCCGTCATGCGTCAGTGCCACAAACAGAAAATGATTATTTTCTCTCTCTTGTTTTGCCCTCAAACTTTTCTGTACATTGAAATTTTAAATGTTGTCTCAAGTCAAGTACCGCTAATTGCACTGAAGAAAACTTTCTTCTTCAGAGCATCAGCAATAAGTAGCTAATAGGAGCCAATCTTTTATCTGATTCAATGACATACGGACATCTAAAGGGACTGATTCGATGAATTTCGCAAGAGTCTGGTCTGATATGAAATGGAACTTAAAACTTTTCTTCCACGGTAATATATCCGAATTAGGCCAGATAAACCAAATATCAGAACGGAGTAGAAATGACCAGAAGAGTCTCGAGGAGGGTAGATTCCATTATAGATTTACTATTTTTTAACTTCCTTGCTCGTCGTTCTCTTTATCAATCTTAACGTTTTCTTTAGAAAACAAGAAAAATCCACGAATTCCTAGCATCAAGACCAAATCTTATTCTCTTTTTTTCTAAGGGAAAGAGAAAAAGATCGGACATCGGAAAGAAAATCTCAGCAAACAACAAATTCAAAACCAAACATCCAAAGCAAACGAATAATTAAAAGTAACTTTGCAGCCGCACCATATATACAAGAAAAGGCATACCCTGATAGCGACATCTACAGCATTACCAACAAGCCCGGCCTCCGCTTGCCAAGTCCCGAGACCGATCGACGGCATCTTCGCCCGGGTGTTCAACTCGAAGAAGAGAGGAGCCTTCAAGTTTCCCTCCGCCATATCAGAAACCCTAGAGAGAAAGCAAGATCCGCAGAAAATCAAAACGACTCACAAGATTGCAGCAGCATGGAATCCGAACATCCCGCTTGCAGTAAGCAACGAGTCAAAAGCTTTTCTCAGAAAAGAAAATTATGGTTCTTATAGAAAGAGGGCACACCTTTTCTGATAAAAAAAATCGCAACTCGAGATCGAGAGATCGAGAGATCGAGAGAGAGAGAGAGAGAGAGAGAGAGAGAGAGAGAGAGAGAGAGCTCTATGATCTACCAGCAGTTCAATCATGCATTTGGTTTTATAGGTTAGAGACGCGGGAGACCGATGGTAAATGCATTTGCTTAGACAGCCGGTTTCAGGTAAACTGAAACCAACTATTCCAAACAATCGGTTCCAATTTTCTTGCAACCAGGAACCAGAATCCAATTGGGACCAAGGCCAACTCTGATTTCGATTCCACGTTTGGTTTGAGTCCTAAAACCACCGCGAATCAAAAGAAATCAATAAAAATTTTGAAATTGTGAAGAAAAAAATGGAACTGGAGTTTGGAACCTTCGCTCTCAGTTCTAATCCGGTTCCGGTTCAATAGAAAGTGGAGCCTGTGGACTTATAATTGGAAAGTGAAGTTATGATTAACATATCCAAGAAACGGATTTGAATAGTTCAGATTCACTTATAATTCGAGAATAGGTGATGCTTTAAGTCCAAAAGGGTGAAAAAGAGATTCGATTTTCCAATTATAAGTGAATCTGAACCACTCAAATCAGTTTCTTGGATAATAGGTGATGCTTTGAGTCCAAACGGATTTGAACTGGAAACAAAAAGCACAAGCACCTTGTATGTGAACGCAAAATACAGGGAATATGCCAAGTTGATAATGCTCTCTCACCACACATAGCAATCAGGTTAAATTAAGAATTTTGGGTTTTGCTCATTGGACAGTTGTGGCTTCAACCCCGATCGAAACCTGTTGCATCACCTATCTTTCTTGTGGACCATGACCCTGCATGCCATATCCATTCATAATCTCATCCAGAGCTCATACCCACTCATTTAAGTAGATGAAGATATTTTGGGATTCCACTCACAGATCGATCTATCATATGCAGGTCGTCTTCATAATTGATTTTTGCAGATTCAAGCTTACAGAGTTTGAGTTTGACTTGGCCAATTTCTTGGAACCATCTGAAGATGATTTGATCCCAAAACAGATTATGACCACATTCGTCATACCAAAGATTACGTCACCTTATAAGAGAACTCCCTAGTAACATTCTAGTTTTGGAAGCCATGCTTTTAAGACCATAAAGCTTAGCTTGCTTTGCAAGGCTTTTAATAAGCCTACGAAATGATTCTATGGCACTCACAAGCAATACTACATGTGCCTAGGACCAACACTTCATGACAAATCTAATCCTTACAGTAATAGTTTACAAGGAATTCAGCTAGACAACAGAACAAATGCAGGAAAAATCACAAAGGAACTTCCCTCTTTCCATAGCACAGAAAAATCAATGCTTTGTAAGATACGCCCAGATGTCCTTGATTGAATAGAACCTTGCATTTCTGCGAGGTTTTTAGCTTCCGTTTGTGTTTTCCAGCATGTCAAAGATAAACTTTTGACTCACCTTGAGGCATCTCCAATGGTTTTGGAGGGTCTCAATACCATCACTTCGACAATGATAATACTAACAATTTGGTGGTTGTGCTATATTTTTTTTGCTTTTTCTCTTTGTATTTGGTATTTTTTTATTATTTATGTTTTCTTTTTTTGAATGACAATATATGAACTTATGAAGTACGTGAATATCCTTTCGTTATATTTGTGAAGTGGGAGATACTCTATTTGAGTGTTAGTGTTTTATGAAGTTAAGATTAAAGATTTATGAAGTACTTTTATTTTAGGTTTTATACACATTGAAGTGTTAAATTAAGATAGTAGGAAAGGGTGTTAGAGACTCACAATCTCGGTCGAATGATCCGGTATGATAGTGGTTAGATGTGTTTTTTAATGAAAAGGCGATTAGTGGTGAAATTTCTTCTTTTGAAGCATCATCTAATAATGATTAGAAAATAGGTTATTCTTTGCATGAGAAAAGTTAGAAAAATATAAAAAATAATTAAATAACAATATGTACAAATAATTAAGTTAACTCCGCCCATGTAAGGGATCACCTTTGCATTGCCGGTCCTAAGCCCGGATAAAGGAGGAGGGTTGTGTTAGGCTTCTGACAGCCAGCATAAAACTTCGTCAGATTTTTACAACATGGATTACAAAAATTATGAGCATTGCTTTGGGGCGTCTCCGCCTAGCGACGTGCTGTAGAGCCCGAATGCAGTAAGAAGTAAGCAAGGGCCACTACATTTTCGCTCAAATGTAGTGAATCAATTGCAGAGAGGGTTCCCACATTATGGACGGGTGTGGGTAAAGAAGTTAGTCCCGCTACATTGCCGCCCGAATGTAGTGAAAAATTTTCAAAGAGGGTCTCCTTATTTTGATTATGGACGGATGCGGGGGGTAAGGAAGCTAGTCCTAGATAATAAGATTCGTATTGGTTCTTGGAATATCGGAACATTATCGGGTAAGCTAATGGAGGTGGTAGATACTATGATTCGGAGAAAGATTCATATTCTATGTTTACAAGAGACAAAATGGGTTGGAGAAAAAGCAAAGGAGATAGAGGATACAGGTTTTAAATTATGGTACTCAGGTAAAGAAAAGGCCCGAAACGGAGTTGGTATTATCATAAATAAAGATTTAAAGGAGAGTGTAGTAGACATACAACGATATGGTGACCGAATCATGACATTGAAATTAGTGTTAGGAGCAAAGGTTTTGAATATAGTTTGTGCTTATGCACCCCAAGTAGGACTAGAAGATAGTATAAAGACAGTTTTTTGGGAAGAGTTATATAAGGTGTTTCAAAAGATTCCACAAAGGGAGATGATTTGTTTAGGAGGAGATTTAAATGGACATGTCGGTAAAGAGGCATTAGGATATCAAGGGATTCATGGAAACTTTGGTTATGGGGATATAAACGAGGAAGGTAGGGAGATTTTAAATTTTGCTATGTCATTTGATCTCTTTATAGTCAATACAATCTTCAAAAAAGGAGATGAACATTTAATTACTTATAAGAGTGGCTTATCACAAACACAAATTGATTACTTTATTTGTAGAAAAAAAGATAGAGCGTGTTGTAAAGATTGTAAGGTAATTCCAGGAGAAAGCTTAACCACCCAACATCGACTTTTAGTTATTGATTTACAAATAAAAAAATGGACAAAGAAGAAAAGAGTGCATCGAGCTATTCGGACTAAATGGTGGAACCTCAAAAGCGAGAAAGAAGATATATTTAAATAAAAAGTCCTTCAAGGAGATGCTTGGAATTATGTTGGCACACCCTCTGATATGTGGAACAATATGGCTATACATATTAGGAAAATGGCGAAAGATGTGTTAGGTGTATCTAAGGGAGGTGTACCGGCACAAAAAGAAGCTTGGTGGTGGAGTGAAGTAGTACAAAATAAAATCAAGGCAAAGAGAGCATGTTACAAATTACATTATGCTAAGAAAACTAGTGAAACCTTAGAAGCTTATAAGAAAGCAAAGAAGGAAGCAAAAAAAGCCGTTAATGAAGCAAAAGCTAAGATTTGGGAGGACTTATATAAAAAACTCAACTCAAAAGAGGGTGAAAGAGATATTTTTAGGATAGCTAGGGCTAGAGATAAGAAAACTAAAGATCTTAATTATGTTAGATGCATAAAAGACGAGGATGAAAAAATTCTAGTGGCAAATGATGATATAAGAAATAGATGGAAAAACTATTTTTATAATCTTTTTAATGAAAATAAAGATGATAGTATTAGTTTAGGAGATTTAGCCAAGTCAGAAAAGTATATAAACCACAATTTCTACCGACGTATTCAAAAGAATGAAGTCAAAGAGGCTCTTAAACATATGAAGAGTGGTAAATCGGTAGGACCAAATAATATTCCTATAGAAGTTTGGAAAATACTAGGAGAAATAGGAATCACTTGGGAGAAATAGGAATCACTTGGCTCACAAGACTATTTAATGAAATATGGAAAAACCAAAAGATACCCGAGGAATGAAGAGCAAGTACACTTATACCTGTATATAAGAATAAGGGAGACATTCAAAATTGTGCGAATTATCGAGGTATCAAGTTAATGAGTCATACTATGAAATTATGGGAAAGAATTATCGAACGTAGGTTAAGACAAGTATCAAGTACAACAGAGAACCAATTTGGATTTATGCCAGGTAGATCTACTATTGAAGCGATTCACCTTTTGAGACGTCTTATGAAACATTTTAGAGCAAAAAAGAAAGACCTTCATATGATCTTTATTGATCTAGAAAAAGCTTATGATAGGGTACCGAGGGAGGTTCTTTGGAGAACTTTGGAAAAAAGAGGTATCCCATTGACATATATTAACCTTATAAGAGACATGTATGATGGTGCAAAAATATGTGTGAGGACTCATGAAGGAACGACAGACTTCTTTGAAGTTAATATTGGGTTACATCAAGGATCAACTTTAAGTCCATACTTATTTATAATGGTGATGGATGAGTTAACAAAACATATTCAAGATGAAGTACCTTGGTGTATGTTATTTGCAGATGACATTGTATTAGTGGAGGAGTCTAAGGAAAAAGTTAATAGAAAATTGGAACTATGGAGAGAAACATTAGAAAACAAAGGCCTCCGACTTAGTAGAACAAAGACAGAATATATGGAATGTAAGTTTGATCATTTGGCTATTTCAGAGGACATAGAAATTAAAATTGGCACACATTGTATTCCCCAAAAGGAAAGTTTTAAATACCTAGGGTCAATTTTTCAAAGTCATGGAAGAATTGATGGAGATGTTACACATAGAATTAATGCTGGTTGGTTAAAATGGAGAGGAGCATCAGGTATTCTTTGTGATAAGAAGATACCATTAAAATTAAAAGGTAAATATTATAGAGCAACAATTAGGCCTGCCATGTTTTATGGTTCAGAGTGTTGGGCAGTTAATCATCAACATGTACAAAAGATGTCTGTGACAAAAATGAAGATGTTGAGATGGATGAGTGGTCATACAAGAAAAGACCATATACATAATGAGGTTATTAGAAACAAATTAGGAGTGACACAAATAGAGGATAAAATGAGAGAACATCGTTTAAGATGGTTTGGACATATAGAAAGAAGATCAAAAGAAGAACCTATAAGAAGGTTAGAAAAACTAAATTTGAAAAGTATTAAAAGAGGTAGAGGACGACCACAAAAGTGTTGGAAAGAAACAATAAAGAATGATCTAGCTTATTGGGAGTTAACTGCTAACATGGCACACGATAGGGATCTGTGGAAATAAAGAATCCATGTAGCCGACCCCGTCTAGTACGGGAAAAGGCTTAGTTGTTGTTGTAGTTGTTGTTTTGAATTGAGAATATAGTTGAAAAGAGAACGAAAGAATGATATAGAGATGTTTGAAGAAAATGATGATGTTGTTGGACTTGCTTCTAATACTAGGATATAGGTTGGTAGTTGTAGCTCTCGACCACCAACCATAATAAAGAGGGTTGTCGAAGAGGTTGAAGGTGGTAGAAGATGAAGGCCTACATGAAGATCTTATCTAACATACAATCATTTTTTCCTCCTAATTTGTACTATGGATTCAAAACAATTGTATGAGCAAGCATACCTTATAAGGAGATAGTTTTATGATGTATACATTCTATTTAATGTAATAAATTCTTTTTATTTTTAAGCAATAATAGATATCATCACTAACATTGGTTTAGGGTATAAGATGTCATCTTATCAAAAGTTAAGGTAAAAATTATTGGATAAGACTGTTCTTGAAGTCTAAGAGTATTGTTCGACTTTGATAGAGTTATAAAAGAAAATGAGATGCACTATCATGGCAAATGGATAAACAGATATGCGGGAATGACTTTGTTAAATTTCTTTGTCTATCATCCTAAGAATTTATATTTTTGAGATCACTAGACATGTTAGAAGAGCGGCATCCTACAAAGATTCTAAGACAAAAATTTGGTAAGGTGATATTCGAGGTTAGGCTTGAGAAAATAGTTCAATTAATTACATATAATACAACTAACTATAAAGTAGTTTAAAAAGAGTTAAGTGATACTTATGAGACTCTTTATTGGACACGTGCAACCCATTGTTTAAATCTCATCCTTGATAATATTCAAGAGATTAATGAGGTAAAGACAATAACTCAATGTTGTCAAGATATTACAAAATTTATCTATAATCATGCTTTTATATTATGTATGATGAGAAGATATACAGATGGTACAGAGATACTTCATACAACTGCTACTTGATTTGTAATTAATTTCTTATCAAGGCAAAACATTGTTAAAAAAAGTAGTCTTAAAAAAAATGTTTTACTCAGATGAGTAACAATTGTTCGTAAAGTTTCCTAAAAATAAAAGGAATAGAAAATTAAATGAGATTTCAGAGACAATTTTTAAGGGTACATTTTGAAACTCCTGTGCTAGACTATTAAGGACCATAAGTTTTTAGTCAAAGTTTTGAGATTTGCTGATAACGAAGAGAAGTCATCTTTGGTCTATCTTTATGAAGCCATAGATAAGGGTAAAGAAGTTGTTAGAAGCAATTTTATGAAATAAAAAGAGATTATGTGCCCATATAGAATATTATTAATAATAAATAGAATAAAAAGTTGCATCAATCTATTCATGCAATAGTTTACTACTTAAATTCAGTATTTATGTATTCTATAAGCCTTAAAAGGGACAATGAGGTTAATTGAGGTATCATTAATTGCATAGACAGATTGATCTCTGGTGAGAGTAGAGCAAATGTTATACATCAATTCATAGAGATCTACGATAATACTCTTCACTTGATGGGCTTGCTTGTAAATTCACAACTGTACTAATATGTGCCTAAGTAAACTATTTATCTTAATATTTAAGTTTCTTAAATCATATATTTATTATAAAATAAATCTTTATGTTTGGTTTTTCTATTAAATGTTTGGTAGAATAGGTTTGGAAGTTATTATCCAAACTTAGAGATTTTACGATAAGAGTTCTAAACCAAACGTGTGGTGCAATCGGTTGTGAAAGGAATGAGTGTTTTTAAAAACATCTATATAAAAAACTTAATAGGTTGGTACATAAGCGACTCAATGACTTAGTTTTCATCTATTGGAATATGCGGCTCTGACAAAAGTAATAAATGATTAATTACTAATTAAGTATTCAATTCAATATTTTATTTTATTTTATTATTAATATTATTTGCTTATCTTTCTTGTAGACAATTTAAAAAGTTAAATTAGGAGGACAACCAATTTAATTCGATAAGTATGGATAATTTTGATATGTTAGAAGAGTGGATTATGGAAGATAACGAAGCAAATACACTCTTAATTGAAGAAGACATTCAATAGATTAATTTGGAAGGAGCGCAAGAATATCATCAAGGGTATAATGATTTTGATTTTGAAGCTTAAGGTGGTGGTGATCTTAAACAAGAAGGAGAAAATAAAGATTATTTAGTTGATCTTTATTACAATATATAATTTATTTTTTCAATTATGAAAGTTATAATTTTGCTAGGGATGTACTGCCTAAATGCTTTATACAATGAAAATTGAATGGTGATTGATGAATATTTACTCAACTTATGAATTACATGAATTGTTTTCAATTACCATGATTTTTTTGAATTTTTATGATTTGTTTTTTATTTTTTAAATATTTTTTAATATTAAAAATGATATCGTAGACAAAAATGATACATGATACGATACGATACACTACCAACAACTGCTATAATCTGCCTGTGTATAAGCAAAAAGTGCCATTTTATTAAAAGAGAAACATAAAAAAAGAGCAATACGCTAAGTAAAACGGTAGTGCCACCAATCTCCTCAAAAAGAACCTAGCAACCTAACATCCAAGAAATTTCATATGAAAAATTGGGGTTTTATGCACTACGCCCCATTTTCTACGGGCAAAACATAATCTAAAGAGAGCAATTCTTTAGAAATCAAGAAGATTAAAAGCTCAATAAGAAACAAAGATGTTATGAAACTGTTGTTGCTTGGAATAAATAACTTGAACGACATGTTTAGTAACTTTAGTTTCTGTTCCTACCGAGCAGTAGAAATGCCCAATGAACAAATGTTGTTCTCTAGAACAGTTTCATATGTCGATATAGAAGATGAAGAGAAACTACTATCCAATAAGCAACTCCGTTTCTAGGTACGCGTAATTCCTATCCTATAATCAACGACATAAATCGCCATTTCGCAATAAAATTGCGGGGTCTACCGAAGCATTAACATCTTAAACAAAATGGAAATGGCGCCACCGAAATAATTTTCCAGCAGTCATATGAGAGAGAGAGAGAGTACCGTTCTACAGGAACAGGAGCGGAGATACGCTCTGAAATCAGTAGGGAGAGAACAACATCTGCTATCCGGCTACGTCGCATCCAAACAACGATTATTTATTGGGATTTTGGCATCTGTTTTTTTCCAATTACAATGCCCGAGAAATGCACTCACGGCCTTCTTCGTGTCTAGAGCCCAGCCAGCAGTTAACGCTCTGGGTGTTTTTTTTTTTTAAGAGCACGGACACAAGCTCAAACCTATCAAAAGGGGCTGCAATAGCGCAGTTACATATTCTAATAAAATAGATAACTGAATTGGAAATTCACTTTCTTCTAGATAACACGCCGAATTCCTAAAGTTTCGTTTAACTAGCCAATCAGCATGTTTAACTATAACTTTCCAGTCTGTTTGTATCCAGTTTTATATTTGATAAATCAATCTTTGTGTTCTGGTGGTGACGAGTTTTACCACTTCATCGGCATCATCACTTTGAAAAAGAACTTTCCGAAAGCCCATGTCCCAGACCATTTCAAGACCGAGGAGGATGCCCCGGAATTCTGCTGTGAATGCTACGCAGTCACCTAGAAATCGACAAAAACCCTTGTTGAATTGCAGGCTAAGCCACCACATCCCGCTCGTCTGAGCCTTCCTTGGAGCTTCCGTCTGTTTTAAGTTTGGTCCAGCCTATGCTAGGTGTCACTCATTTCAAATTACTGTTCCACTGCTTCCTGTTTTGAAAGGAGACCATAAGGTGCATTGCCTCGAAAATCTGGTGTGTGACTACCAATGATATCTAATTTATTCCTTGGCTCTTTGCAATTATCAACACTTTGTTCCTCCATTGTTATGCTAACCATGCAGTCACTTTAAACGTGGTTTTCCAAACCTTATTATTTTGCAGGCCGTTCACAGGTAAGATTTTGTCTCAACCAATCTTGGAGGTTCCATGTGAAGAAATTCTAAAGGCATTCAGGTTTAAGTAGCTTGGCTCATAGGTAAGCAATCTTGTGGCAGTCTTGAAGCACATGAAATACATCTTTTTTGTTGTTATAGTTGTGTACTTACATATAATGCACATGAACATTAAACGTATAATGATTCGAATATCTACCGATCTCAAAAATCAAAATGTTAGTAAAAGATCATGCACCAAATATATATATATATATATATATATTATAACTGTTTGGATGTCTAAAATCATCGAAGCGGTAATGATAGCATCTTGTACCTGAACTGGTTGGCCAATTTCTCTAAAGAGAAAGAGGACCAAAATATGCAACCAACAGGGACTGTCAAGAACATATACGAAACAAGACGGGCAGTGGGTCAAACCTAGTGTGGTTTGTACTAGACGAAAAACAATTGAGAAGGAACCAATTTGATCTTATTAATTATTCAACATCCTCGCATGAAACGTTTACTATGCATAACATCTTCCGGTGCATAATCTTGTATAATCAATGATGAAGATTTGAATTATCCATCAATTCTAAAGGATCGAATGGTGGAAATGTTTATACAAGATTATGTACCGAAAGATATTGTGTATTTAAGATGCTCTTTTATATATATATATATATATATATATATATATATATATATATATATATATATATATATATATATATATATATATATAGAGAGAGAGAGAGAGAGAGAGAGAGAGAGAGAGAGAGAGAGAGAGAGAGAGAGAGAGAGAGAGAGGGTTATATATGAAACCACTTTCCATGCTTGATTGTTTGCTATCGATGTATATAATGCCATTGTTTAAGTCTGAAAATGTGAAGTTAATGTTTTATTATTTCCTTCTAACAATTCTGACTTTTAATGCTCAATCTATCCTCTTGTGTGTATGCACTAGGTACCATTTTCTTTTTGGTAGAATGGGTGAAACGAAGAGAGACGCCCCTGGGTATGAAATTCATGCCTTTCAATTTCTAGGTAATTCCCGTATATTGCTCTTTGTACACGCGCAGCTAGGCACCATTTCGCTTTTTATTTATATAATAAAAAACACCTTCTCAGTACTTTTTACAGTTTATCTTCTATTTCCGTCCATAGTGGTTTATGATTCTCAAATCATTTTCATTAAGAGCAAAATTATCATTTGATATACTTTTTAATTACTTCTGTTTGATGGAATTTTCAACCTCGAGACCACCACCTCCAAATATACCAAAGGTGAGACTGACTTTGTCATTTATCACAAGGTGGTCGTATGGTTGACGTTAGCATAAAGAAGTGGGGCACCTTGAAAGAAAGCGCCCGCGGTAAAGGTGAGAAGAAGCCGTTGCCGACATGCTGCTTTGGATTCGCAAGTTTGGTAGTCCAGCAATTAAACACTCGTGTGCAGTCTGGCACGCCGGACCGAATCCAGCGTGTATTGCCATCTTTAAATGAAATCTCTCTCTCTCTCTCTCTCTCTCTCTATATATATATATATATATAAATGTAAATGCTCAATTCAATCTGTGATTAAATTTACGTGATCAACCATGAAGACTTAAATAAAAAGAAATATGGTTGTATGGTTGTGCATTAAAGACAATACAAAAAGTTTTTATTTTGGAGATTTATGAATATGGTGGGGGCATTTGAATTGGAGCTTTGGAATGTGGAGCCTGGGACAACATTTTAACCCCAAAGGACAGGCAAAAACACTGCACAAGCTTTGGCAGAAGCAGCTTGGCATCTTCATCTTTTTGGCTCAATCAACTCAGCAACTGCCATGGCTCACATCATTAACCAAGAAAGTGGTGAAACCAAATCAGTAACTGCCGAACACTAACACAAACACATACACATTCAAATCAAAGCTTTATAGATTAGCGAATTGAAGAATTTATTTACAATTAAACCGATAGAGTGGGATGAACTCCTTGATCCGTCACCATTGTTGACGGTACAACTTGATTTCATCCGAGTTCTTATCATCAATATCTATACAATTACAAATTTACATACATGCATATGGTGTATAAAAGCATAACTTTGCATATGTCAAACACAAGTGGGCGACCAACAGAAACTGAGTCAAACGGTTTCATTCACTCAGTTTTAACAAGAAAAACCAAATTTTGTTTGCGAATAGAATAACCACAATGAACAATGTTTATTTCATAATTTGTGAAACAATCGCGCTCTCTCTCTCTCTCACACACATATGAACCCTAGCTTACAAAGTAACAAAGAACAAGATGGAAGCGACCAGACCACCAACCAGATGGAACCTTTGCTACATTTCGAATGAGAGAGCTACTCTCCCTCTCCTCTTTCTCTAATATGTTTGTTTGAGTCCATTAATCTACATAACAATGTCGGGCTTCAGGATGTTCGATTTGATCTCCTTGTGAGGGCAATGTCCATCCAGAATCCTGGCAGGACCATTGCATATAGTTTTTTCTCTGCTGCAATCATTGGAAACACCTCTTCTCTCGATAGAAGTGGGCCTTAGTTCAATTCGATCCAAAACTGAGGGGTTCAATAGGTAGATTCCAGCATTGATTTTGTTACCAACAAACAACTTCGGTTTCTCCACAAATTTCTCAACCTGTCCAGTGGTCTCCTCCATCACAACCACGCCATATTTTGATGGCTCATCAACCTACACAAGTAGATGAAAAAATGATATTGAATGCTCTAACTTGTCCTTAAAAAGTCTCACATGTTTGCAATATAATTTTATTTTTTTTCAACTCTATTACCTTTGTCACCATTATGGAAGCCTCTCCTCCATGGGCTTTGTGGAATTCGATCATTTCTTTAAGTGGGTACTCACTAATAACGTCACTGTTGAGAACAAAAAATGGCTCTCCAGAGTCATCTATCAGCTTATCCCTGGCAAGAGCCAAGGGACCCGCAGTAGTCCCCAGTGGTTCAGTTTCTTGAGAACATGTGATTTTGATAATTAAGCATTACCTGGAAAGAAAAAAGAATAGCCAGCGCTGAGGTGCACTAGTTAAACAATCGGCAATCAAGAAGATCAGAACTCAACGGATCCTCTCTTACCTCTGGTTGGTAGTTGATGGCCAAAACTACTTCAATCACTCCAACAGCTTTCAGAGCCTCAATCTATTATTATATCAGAAAAATGAAAAAGGAATTAGGAACGTGATAAAGGGAATCCACAGATGAAATGTTGTGAATTCCCAATAAATACCTGATGAAGAATCATGGGCTTGTTGGCGAAATCAACAAGAGGTTTTGGAAAACTTAGAGTAAGTGGACGTAGACGAGTTCCAAAACCTCCTACAAGAATGAGGGCCTTCATGGTGACACTTTGCTTCTTTGTAATATGAGACCGGTGGATTCCACACCAAGTTATCAGAACTTAAAGGCCTACAAGAGAAAAATCAATGTCAGGAAGATATAAATCAATATAATCAATGACAGAAAAATCAAGAAATTGAAAAAATATCCTTTTAGGCTGCCAGATATACAGAAAGTTTCAGTCAGAGAAAATACAATTCAAATCTTCAAACCCAGAGAGTAGTCAGTAGAGTCATGACCGGGAGCTCGTGTTCCAGATGATTAGAAAACAATCGTAGAAGAGGCGAATAACGAACTAAAGAAACAAACGATGCTCACACGGTACATATGAGTGCCAAAAGTAGAAGCCTAGCAAACCGGCACGAAATCAAACAGACTCCGACAGCAAAAAGAATTGCTAAAATTTTATAAGCTTAACTAAAAAAACTCACGCTCATTTAAGGGATGTAAGGAATCATCCTTGCATAGCCGGTAAGCTCGGACAAAAGAGGAGGGTTGCATGGATTCTACAAGATATGGCTCTGTAAAAACAAAGAATGCATGTAGCCGACTCATCTACCCATCTAGTACGGGAAAAGTTTTACTTAGTTGTTGTTGTTGGATCCTGTAAAAAAAGACCATTAATGAACAATCAGCAACTACAAAGTACTTATCATTAACCGATCCATTTTCAACAATTGGAGATAAAGTTTCACAAAATCCCGATGGCTAAATCGCCGGAGAATGCAGATGAAAGGGTCCTGAATTGCACCGCAAAAACCATACGACAAAAAGGCTCGAATTGGCGGAGTCCAGTGAATCAAAATCACGATGCAAGGACGGCAGATCTGCCTAAGCGTCGCAAAAATCTCCAGAAGCGCACAAAAAGCAACCCGCAGGCCGGTTTTAGCTGGTCATACAACAATTCCCACCAATCAAGGATGGAAACCAACGCCTTGCAATAAATCAACCTAACATCTCGGAACGCAAAAACAAAAGGAGAAAGATCAAATGACCCCGAACGCATCGCAAAATGCAACAGAGAAATAAAAAAATCCGTGACGGGTTATCCCAAAACCAATGCATACGACCATAAAAAATGCAGATCCATATAGAATATTGAAACAAGTGGCAGAAATTCCGGAAAGATCGTCAGAAGACGGCTCGTAGACGGTTATCCGCCTGATTCTTACCGAGCGGACGAGAGATCCGAGACGCAGTCGTCGGGAGAGGAAGGGCCGAAGGCTTTCCTTTGCCCGCTCCCTTGTCTGTCTCTGTCTCTCTCTCTCGAGCGAGGTAGCGACGATTGAAGGCGAGGAGAGAGAAAAAGAGAGCGGTCGACCTGGCGAAACGGACGACGGCGAAGGGGATTTAAAGTAGTCGGTCGGATCTCAAGACTCTCGCCTTTTCCCTTTGTTCAAGTACGAATTCGCGCGCGCAAGTCATCGTCAGGTCAACCCGAACCCCTACCTTCCTTGGACCCATATCAGGATCCAATCCGATTCCGTCTGGTCCTGCTTGGTTTGACTCATGACTAGCTCGTTCGTGTTAAGTTCAGCTCTTAGTGAAGCCGATCAAGAGCCGCTCCATCAACCCGTAGGAGATGAACTTGAGAAATGCATGTTCGGCTCGGCTCTGATCATATTAGCTCGTTCGTGTTAAGTTATTTTCTGTTGTTCGCCTCACCTAACAACGTTCATAGTTCGGAATGTTCGGCTCGGATTATATGGGCTAACGAGCTTAACAAGAAGACGATCTCAAGCTGATAAACAAGCCATGAAAAACGCTCATATACCACCAACCTGAGGTCGTAGTCTCAGGTATCCGTTAGTGACAATTATATGACTATGACATCATGAAATGGACATAATAGGCCCGTGGCCGACCAGGTCCACATTAACAACCCAAAATGGTGGCCGTGTAGACCTGAAAGGCCGTGGATCTGGAACTCATTGATAACCAAATAAAAAACTTTAATGAATCAGGAGAATCGAATCCATTGTGTTCAGAATATTCCAAAATGAGTAAATTAAAAATTTGAAGAAAAGATAATTTAATTACACTCGTTAAGAATCAAGATGTTGTCTCTCAGTCACGGCAAGTTGCTGGTTCATGTCACACTGACATGGGAAAGACTTGTTTATAATAGAGCACCGGGTCATTAGAAATCTATAACTTACAATCAATAATTTAACACACGAGCAACCTGTTGGAATTATCGACCTTATGTCAAATTGTCCTAAAGTGACAAAATTGATTGAGTAGGACACACACCACACATATATATGTATGTATGGTTTAGGCCCCAAATTTTTGGGCCTCGGATTTTTTGTCATACTTAATAAATCCCCATTTCAGTGTTTAGCATAGCACTCAACTCGTGTCAAGTCATTCTAGCAGTTTAGGGTTCTTCGTCATCCAGAAGTTACAAGTGATGGGATGTAAACATAGAAAATATCATGACTTACTAATTAGGTGAGATTTTTGAGCAAATAAAAATACTTTAAAATTAAGAGAAAAAAAGAAAAATTGCAAAATGCTATGGAGAAGCTTTATGTGTATATTTATGCCGGAAAGATCAAGGGCCAGTATGCATTTAGTGAGATGGAATGGAAATGAATCATAACTGGTGTGCCACAAAAGTTCATGAATGTCAACGGGTCATTCTGATCGGATCCCACTCAAACTCGAATTGGCCTAATTGGATTTGGCGCCGCAACCAAATTGACATTTGGGTTTCACTGACTTTTCAGTTTTGAATTAATCGAGTCGCAATATTTGGCATGTAAATATGCGGTGGGATTCATCATTGCTGACAGATTCAGATATGGATTTGAGCACAGTACTGGACCCAAATATGACTGTGGATTGGATCGTGTTTCCCTTACCAAATTTGACTAACTGGATTCGAGAATGCAAACTACGATACAGTGAAGCAGCAGCATTACTTTGACTTAATTAGTTGCTTGAGTCACATGCAAATGTTGTGGTGTTGAGTCACAGACCTTTTGGTGCAAACCGCGAGGTTTAGCTATTGGCGATGATAAACACAAAACAAAAAGTTTTAAATTAAAAGACTGAGATTCAAAGCACCAGTAGTTGAATAATCATGATCTAACTGCGGTTTAATCAACAAAGATCTCACCGACATTGTGTGACCACATTTACTATTATTGTTGATGCCGCAATTCTAGAGTTTCCTAATGATCGATTCATTGTACTATACAACATTTGGATGTGTGCATTTAGGGTTTGCTTGATTACAAGGCCAAGGCTGAACTGTCACTGCAGGCAGTTCCAGTAGCCCACTCCAAAAACCTCATAATAGAAAAAGAAGAGGAAGAAGAAGAAGAAGAGCAGCCTTACAACACACTCATATTTGTGTTTGATTGCAAGGCTTGGGCCTATGATAGTTCAAGTTATGAACCACCTCTTAACCCTTTTATCACAAACTATCACTACAAGAAAAGCTCAAAAATCTATGAAACTTAGCAAGGAAAAATTCTCACAAGCAATCTTTAGCTAATTAGTAATGTATTAACTAGGGTTCAATAATTCCTTGATAAATTGAGGAAGGGAGGGGACAAATCTTTTTTAGATTAAAAGCAAGGAGCAGAATTGATACATAATATCCCTAGGTAAATATTCTTTTGTAGCTAAATCAAATAACTTTTGGATTATTCTTTTATAATTTATTTTTAAGTGAAATTGCAAGTTGGCGCTAATCCCTCACTATTTGACAGAACATGACCCGAATAGCGTTTCGAATCATCTTTCTTGGAGAGAGATGTGCGCATGCCTGTATGTGTTCTTGATAATCAGATTCAGTGCATTTAGACCATTGATTTGAACTCTGCATAGAACGTTTTACACATCAAACCTATTTATCTATGTCTCGAACTTAGCAAATCATACACATCATATAAAAAATTTAGATTAGCATAGAACTACTAAAATATGAGGGGGGAAACGCTTATTTGCTACGGGAAAGTTGGTGTTCACTAGTGCAGCAAATATTTATCGATAATTATATCCAAATTAAACTAGTTATGGCGGAATGCATTGGTTTTGATGCTCACGGGTGCAACATATACTTATTCACAACCATATTCAGTATTAAACTAGTTATCATGAATGTCGAATGTATCACCGAAGGCTTATCTTTGACACGCCAACTTTGACACGCATTACCAGTGCACAGTGAGCAGTGTTTTGTAGGTTGTAAAGCATATATCCGGTAAGTGATTAAAGAAAGAGGCCAACGAGAAAGGTCTCTCTCTCTCTCTCTCTCTCTCTCTCTCTCTCTCTCTCTCTCTCTACTTTCTACAGAAATTCCTGTTAGATATGGTCGGTGTGTGGGATCCATGAAACGAAGCTCACGGATGAAGCTTTGACACTGTGAGAACGGGCATCGTATAAACACGGTTGATGGTCTCTACGTGAGAACCACCAAATGTTCCAAATCTTAATTCAGTACAAAGTACCATGTAGATTATCCAAATATAGATAAGTACGGGCAACGATAGTCTTCTACTAAAACATGTTCCTACACGCTATTATTTTCCTAAAAAAATCAACAAAACCATTTAAAGCTGATAACAAAATAAAATTGTGAATATTTTTATTGACTTTGGAAAACTTGAAAGATTATCGATTATGTCGTAGGGCGCTACACCCTCACAGACATTCAGAGGTAAGAGCCGGTCAATATATATGAGGGTTTACTGTTGGTAAATGCACAAAGCGGCCTATAGTTTGGGAACGTTTGGCTCATCCTTGGCTTGTTCATACTCGGTTTGTCAAGCCATCGGAGCAGAATATGTGTTCATCTCATTAGAGTATTTAAAGTAAATAAAAGGTCATTTTTCTTTTAGCCTTTCTCTATAAAGAAAGTGTAGGTAAATAAAGGACCATTTTATTTAGGGTATTTAAAGAGATCTTTCCAGCTAAGTGTAGCTAATCCCGATTCAACCCTTGCAGTTAGTCTCTCAAAGAGAAGAAAAGATGATATGCTGTATGCCTTCGTGGGAGCAACTATTAGGGATATTCATGGGGAGGGGATCCCCGCTTCTTGCGTAGACCCGCTTCGAACGGGGCAAATTTGGGGGAGTGAAAACGAGGATGAGGATGGGCCATACTGGATCCAGATCAAAAAGGAATCCTGTTGACTTAATTAGATATAGTCTGGAAGTGGGTCAAAAGAAAAACATAGCAGACATTATTAGAAATTTCTTTAATAATCGTTAGAAATAGTTTATGACGTATGTTTTAGAATGTGATTCGGTTGGATATCTAGTTGATTCCGAAAAGTAAAACTGATAGTAAATCCAGCAGCTTACTCGGTTCTAGATCTGGCTTGACCCAATGGCATCGCAACTCCGAACCCTGACATTTGGCATCAAGTCATCGACTATCAAAAGTGACACACTTTGATCCATTTCCTGCACTATCAGAGCTCAATACATGAGGACCTGAGGTTATCAACCCGTTCCAAACACTGTCATATGAATGTGCCTGAGCATGTTCACAAATCAAGGATGACTGTGCTTCCAAACCAAGAGCAGCGTCCCAAACCCAGGATGACCCCCCAAGCACGTTCATTTCTGGCAGATTCTCACCGATGCATGCGAATATAGCCTTGAATAAGATTGCTCTTCACAATCAGCTGAGATAATAGACAGAATGTTCCGATAAGAACAACTTCAGTTACCTTATAAGGCATGGATAATCACGGAACTCCGAGCGCGGAAGCCAACAGAAATTTTATGATAGGAGCTTATCATGCATAACCTAGACCCCTTGCTGCTTCCTGGACCGAGACCAAGTCCAAATTGCCCACAAGGGGTAGTGCGGTGGTAAGCCGCTGGATACTACCAATAGTAGGACAGAAGTTCAATGCCAATGGACGGACGCCTAAAAATCTGTAAGGGGAGTCCAAATTGCCCACAAGGGGTAGTGCGGTGGCAAGCCGCTGGATACTACCAATAGTAGGACAGAAGTTCAATGCCAATGGACGGACGCCTAAAAATCTGTAAGGGGTAGCCAAAACAAAAAAACAAACGCTGCTACATTAACGGCCGAAGAATCTCATAATCTGTTCACAGCAAACCAAGTGAAAGGACAACTGTACCTAGGACCCTTGAGTAGTGTCTGAAAGGAGTATCCAAGGACCAGTACCCGGAGTCTCAAAAAAAGAAAGACCATCATCCGGTTTCATGGAGAAAGATGCCGTCTCCTGACCAAAAATGCCCCATTTCATCACGACCCCACTTACACGTGTATAGCTTGGTTCGTGGGATGCAAGCCACTTGAGAAACTGAACGATGCTTATATCTAGTGTAGAATGTAATCTGATGGGCAAGCTAAACGGTACCCAAACCATGCCTTACCTCACAATAATAATGGGCTCAGCTTGTAGCACATCTAAGGCGACCAACAGCGCTGATAAGCCAAGTATACAACGTGCTTGCCGGTTCCATTCTGCCTCAGTTGTAACTGTGAGAGTTGACGAGCCAAGCTGACTCACTGCCATTGGTCCAACAATCGAGACATCTGTCACCAACTCATCAGCTCATGTAAAACCCAGCCAATATAATCTTTTGCCAAGACGAGCTGACGGATAAAATATAAGCCAGGCCGCAATTCTTCAAATTACAAAGTTCAACCTGTTTCTGATCATCCTGTCAAACAGTATGACGGGAGACAAAACACGAGAAATGACAGAACAGCTCTCAGCTTAGTCTTCGTGGTGACACACGAAGCTTACCTTGAAGAGTTCCTCTATTAGAACAACCAAAGACATCATGAAACAAGTTGGACTTGGTCCCCTGTAAATCTATGAAGGCACTACTACTTTCCGAGTGGTCAAAGACGAGAAAATATAGTAGCTATGAGATCACGACTGCTCCCTCTAAAGCAATTGGTAATAAAAGGAAAGGAAACACAAATAAGATGTAATGACAATCCCAAATTACTTGAATTCATAACAAGTGAAGCCGGTATCTATGTCTTAAAAATGATACTGAAATGTTGTAAAGATCATAAGCATTGAGGAAAGCCTTTGGCAGTTTCATCATCCCACACAAAGCAGTAACAGCCAGGTAGACAGACCTAATGATCAAAATCTCAAGAATGGTACATCATGTAAAAAAGGGGCCCATTCCTCCTTTTCTAACTACCATTAAAGATAGACAAGCAACAAAAAGTTCACTTGGAATGGAGACCAAAAGCACTGCCCTATCTTGAAAACTTCCAAAACGAACCTGACCTAAAACAATACAAAAAAGAACTGGAACAGAATACATTTCTGCTTCTGCATACCCGTCTGCTAGTTGGTCTTTGCCTTGGGGACCTTCCTCTTGGGTTTCTTCGGGAATGCGTTCTTCATTCCAAGGAAGAACACCAATGCACCAAACAGAGCTAAGTACTGTAACGATAAAAAGGGACAGGTTAGCAGGCACTTCGAGTTTTAAACATGACCAAAATCAAAACTAGAAAGCAAGCGCTTGAAGAAGGTACAAGATAACTATATGTTCAGTTCAGCTTACCTGGACAAATTCAGAAAAAGCAGGCAGAAATTCAGGCTTCTCAAAGTCATAGTTGTAGAAGTTGTAAAGAATAGGTGTTGAAATTGCCAGATAAATAAGCTGGAGCACCAGAGATAAAAAATGCATTAGAAAAGTTGAGAGGTAATACCCTTACAAGGTGAAAACGATTATAACGAAAAAGTTTCTTTTCCCTATATCTGTACATCCAGACATGATGAGAAAAAGAATCAATTTCAGACATCCATTCCCCAACCCCGCATGCATGTCCGCACACACTCTTCTTCCATTCCATTTATTTAAGGGAAGTGAAATTCCAAGGAATTTGTTTTCAGAAGCCCAAGGAAGGAGATGCATAATATCAAGGTGAATGTGAAATCCAATTGCAAGAGAGCATTGAAGCACACAAGCACCTACAAGTATTAAGTGCTAGATAGGATTAGATTTAGACATTTCTAATTCTAAACATCCGAGATGCTAAAAGTAGTGAACAAAAGACATCCGAGATGCTAAAAGGAGAGCAACAACAATGATGAGCTTGAAATTGCAACCGTTTTCGACTCACAACTCTTTGTCTAGTCTGGAAAGATGGAGATGAAAGGTAATCCAATGGAAAAGAAAACGCTACCAGAAGAAATGCCCCCAAAGAGCTGCCAAAGATGAACAGAATGCCACCAGCTCCCTGCAAAGCAATAGCTCCAGCAACGAGATGCTTAATCTGCAAAAGAAGAAAAACAAACAAGTATCAAAACAAATGCAATTTCAACAGCTCAGAAGGATTCTGAAGATGCAAGCCACCTCAACTGGGGGGAGTTCAACTCCAAGAGATTTTGTAACATGGCCTTTAAACAGATTGTACTTCGGTTCAAATTGCTTGACTGGAGGCCCACCATCTGTACCGAATTCATTCAGCCTGGAAAACAAGTTGCTCTGAACATTTAGACACAGTTTCAAGAAACTGTATAATCCAGTGATTCTCTTACTCGCAGAGCTAGAATATACCAAGAAAAGCAAAGGTTGGATAACACAACCAAGATAGTTCTCGTATAAATTTTCAGTGCAAACTAATCTTCAGAAAAAGAAAAAACATGAATACGAACAAGAGGTTGGCCATTAGAGGCATTGAGAAAACAGAATAGAAAGCCACATGGTTTGACAACCCAAACTCCGGGAAACAATTCAAGTAGTTTAACCCAAGCTACATGGTCTTCAATTGGACCTTTTCTATTCCCATGCTTCTGACTAGATTGAATCACGTGTGCACATTGCTACATACAGTAGCAAAATAATGAGCCAGAATTCAAATAAAGATTCGAAAACAATATTTCTGCTAGCAGCCAAACGCAACAGTTCGTAATTACTAAATGGAAATAAACTGTTCTAAGGGTTACATATGGTTTCCTGATAACTTCTTTCCATTTTTTCTGCTTTGATTATTTGAAACTGTTTTTCTAAAGAAACTTGTTTCTTCTTACCTTTCATCAAGATTTTCCCTGTTGTAAAAGGTCCAGGAAAAAAAGCTCATATAGCAAATTAATATGGCCATCATGTGATGGCAGATCAGATGAGGTAACAACATGTCTGTGGAGCATAAAACCTGCTTTCCTGATATCCAAAAATCTGATTTTCTATTTTAAGCCCATAGGCTTATATTTGCCGTTTAAAGGACAACCATGTGCAGTTAATTTTTATGAATGCCTTCGCTATCAGTCTCAAGAATGCATCACCCAAGACAGAATTCTGCCTTCACAGCACGTCCATGGAAAAGTACAAATAATCTCGAGAACAACAAGTGGAGATATATAGTATATGAAGCATCCATAAATAGAAAAATAAAGTATGCATCAAGGTTGTAAGTAGCATATATTGACCCATAATGGTCAAGCCCAAGTTGCATTGACCCATAATGGTCAAGCCCAAGTTGCATTGACCCATAATGGTCAAGCCCAAGTTGCATTGTGTATAACATCTTTAGAGAAAAAATATCTTATAATAAAAAAAAGATATAGAGAAAAGATATTACCAATTCAAAAAACAAAAATCACACATTTAAGATGATGGTATGCTAGCTCAAATTTTCCTAAGAAAAGTCCTTTTAAATCAATTGCCAAAGTTGAATGGCAAGGTACATATTTGTAAAACAAATACAGTAAAGAATGCCGTGTAAAGAATACCTTTGTGCAACTAATTTATACAAGACATTTTCCTGCATTTTTAGAAATATAAGTAAATTTTCTACCAGATTTTTTCTGCATATTTTTGAGAAACTAGACACGCTACACAAATATAAATCACAAGAAGAAAAGCAGATACAAGAAAAGAACCAAAACCTCTCGCAAATATGGTCATATTTTCAATGATAGGCCACAAATATTTAAGATAGATAATTAGTAGAAAATAAGAGATGCTAAAACAATTTGTCACAGACAGAGAAGAACACACCCTACCTTACCTATAAACATCATAAACCTCAACTTTTGCAGTTGAATTAAGATGCTTCATTTTGGTTGAATTACAACTGCCCAAATACTTCTTTTATTGAAGCAGAATCTTTGGACCATGGAATCTACATCTTTCGTACTAAAGCAAGGAAAAGCACTTCTAACTGCAGGTCCCAACGAAAGGAGAAATATAATATTCCCTGGGCGTAATTGTTGACATATTAATGAGAGACGAAGTCAGCAATTTTCACAATGCAGACAAGCTACCATAAAGCGTTCCAAGTTAACTCCGACTCGTTTTCCTCATGGACGAACCGATCCACCATAACCACTTAAAGTACAATAGTATGGCTCAAGAAAATCTTCTATAATATGATCCGTTAACTAGCATTTAATATTGTCAACAACTCAACCATGATGGTATAGTTCCATCCCTTGTCATCCAATACGTTTCTTAAAATGCATAGCTAGAGGAATGAAACAACATTATGCGTGGAACAATCCTCTTACCACTTCGGGATACGTATGTCTCGGTTTTCATATAAATGTGCCTACTGTTTCAGCCTGGCTGCTTATTCAAAATTTTGGTACATCTCCAGGGTTCACTCAAGAGCATGCAAGAATAATACGAAGTACATGATCTGAATAAATGTTTATGCCTATGGCATCTTCCAGTACAAGTCTCCATTTTGGTCCCCAACACATGAGTTTATGTTCCATAGACACATCCTTGCTTTGTGGTCTTTTAACATTTATAAAGTACATACAACAACAACTAAGCCTTTTCCCATACTGGATGGAGTCAGCTAAATGGATTCTTTGTTTCCACAGAGCCCTATCATGTGCCATACTAGCAGTTAACTCAATATAAACTAGATCATTCTTTATTGCTTCTTTCGAACACTTATGTGGTCGCCCTCTTCCTCTTTTAACATTTTCACAATCTAGTTTTTCATATTTTCTTACAGAAGCGTCCTTTGGTCATCTTTCTACTTGTCCAAACCATCTTAAACGATTTTCTCTCATTTTATCCTCTATTGGTGCTACTCCCAATTTATTTTCAATAACCTCATTATATACGGTCTTTCCTTGTATGACCACTCATCCACCTCAACATCTTCATTTCTGTTATGGACATATTTTGTACATGTTAATGATTAACTACCCAACACTCATAAGTCATAACTATAAAACATAACAGGTCTAATTGTTGCACTATAATATTTACCTTTCAACTTTAATGGTATCTTTTTGTCATGTAGAATACCTGATGTCCCTCTCCATTTTAATCAACCGACATTAATTCTATGTGTAAGATCTCCATTAATTTTTCCATCACTTTGAAAAATTGACCCTAGGTATTTAAAACTTTCCTTGTGAAGAATGCAATGTGTGCCAATCTTAATTTCTATGTCTTATGAAGTACTCAAATGATCAAACTTACATTCCATATATTTTGTCTTTATTCTACCAAGTCGGAAGCCTTTACTTTCTAATGTTTCTCTCCATAATTCCAATTTCCTATTAACTTTTTTTAGACTCATCCACTAACACAATGTCATATGCAAATAACATTCATAAAGGTACTTCATCTTGAATATGTTTTGTTAACTCATCACTAACCAATATAAATAAATATGGACTTAAAAATTAAAATTGATCCCTGATGTAACCTAATATTAACTTCAAAAGAGTTTGTCATTCCTTCATGAGACCTCACACATGTTTTTGCACCATCATGCATGTCTCTTATAAGATTATGTATGTCAATGGAATAACTCTCTTTTTCATGATTCTCCAAAGAACATCTCTTGGCACCCAATCATAAGTTTTTTATAAATGAATAAATGTCATGTGATTTTTTTTTATTCTTAAATGTTTCATAAGACATCTCAATAAGTGAATGACTTCAATAGTAGATTTGACAAACATGAATCTAAATTGGTTCTCTATTGTACTCGATACTTATCGTAACTTACGCTCAATAATTCTTTCTCATAATTTCATAATATGGCTTGTTAACTTGATACCTCGATAATTCACATAATTATGAATGTCTTCATTCTTCTTATATATGGATATAAGTGTGCTCGCTCTCCATTCTTCATATATCTTTTGTGTTCTCTATATTTCATCAAATAATCTTGTGAGCCAAATGAGCCTCATGTCTCCTAGGATTTTTCATACTTCTATAAGAATATTATATGGTTTTACGGATTTACCAACCTTCATATATTTAAGAGTCTCTTTGACTTCATTCTTTTGAATATGCCGATAGAAATTATGGCTTATATAGTTTTCGGATTTGGCTAACTCTCCTAAACTAATTCTAAATATGTATAATTTCATTAAAAAACTTATAGAAATAATTTTCCATCTATTTTTATATCATCATTCACATAATTTTTCCATCTATTTTTTATATCATCATTCGCCACTAACAAAAAAAGTAAGATCCTTAATTTTCTTATCTCTAACCTTACCATCCTAAAAATATATCTTTCGCTTTTGCTTCCTTCGAGAAAGTTCATAATGGATGTGAATATAAAACCATTAATTTAAACCATGTACTAGGTGGAAGGAGAATCCTATAAGCTCAATTAATTTAGTCACATTGAACAAAGTTGCAACAGTTGAAAAAAGCTCCAACCGCATGTTCCCTAGCTTCCAATATGTCCTACAAACAACTTATTCCTAACATATAACTAGAGAAACGAATGTTTCAAAAGCAAAACGGAAACGCCTAACAAACCCAAAAAGCCAAGTTGTAAAAACAATATCAAACTACGGAACAAAAAGGACACTCAAATCAACAAGCTACTTGGCACCAAAAGAATTGAGATCCCCCCAACCTAACCGAGAAGGACGTGAACCTCGTAACTTTTCATGATTTCAGTCAGTAAACATTGAAAGGAGAAAGATCTTTCGGAGGGAGAAGAGAAAATTATCCTATTTACAGCACACGGCATACTTCCGAGGACATTTCTTAACCACTCCAAAAAAGCCACCTAGCACAAAAGGGACGGATATTTCCCCAAAACAAGCATCACATATCCACAAACTTCAACCTTTCCCCGAAGTAAACAGTAAATAGGTAAATAAAAAAACCCGAAAACTCATAAACTCATGGCTTCAACATCTTCAGAGAAACGACAGAGAGAGAGAGAGAATCACATCTGCCACGCCGAAAGGATGAACAAGGATGAGAAGAGAACTCGGCCGGCGAACGAAGTGAAACCCATAGCTTCCTGCCGGAGCGTCACCGAGAGATCCGCTGTAGAAGAAAGCAATCCCGCTGGAAACCGACTCCCGATCTACGGATCTACGGCGACGCTTCGACTTCGGATGGATCCTAGAAACGAAGAAGCCGGAAAGATTGTGTTATTAGGGATCCGCGGGTCTCCCTCTTGCAAGTAAAGGCTGTCTCTCCACCACAGCGTCTCCACTACGGATCTCTGAAGTCTCGTCAGAGTCCGCCAGTTTAAATGCCCGCTTCCTTCTCGTGGGTCTCCGCCCTTCAGAGATGGACGCCATCCGCGCCGTTGATAGGCTCGGACAGCAGGACACATCCAACGGCCCCGAGTCCGCTGCTTTAATACTCCGTGGCAGGTGACGTGTTACTCTCTTGTGACTCGGACTCAAACCCTATTTCGAATTGAATAAAGAAGAGTCCACGAAAGACTTGGATCGGCACGCGTCATGTATTGTCCCTAACACCAGCGAACGGGTGGGAATGAGTATCAATACTGGATCCAAAATAATCGTCCGAACCAGTCACATTTTGGGTCTGGTTCGGCCTTCTCATTGTAGGAAAAGAATAAAAGAACCCGTGCCATATTCTTTGTCTTTTCACAAAAATGGGGACTCTTGAATGCATTTACATGATTGCTCGTTGATGGATGGTTAACTCTTTGCTAGTTTCACCCACCCCGAACTCAAGCCAAGCACCCAACTCAAAGATTTCAGTTTTTTTTAAAACAAACAGTTCGATAACATTAAAGATTGACCTTTAATTGACACAACAAAACGAACTTCACCAAAACTAGCCCACATTGCACAAAGAGAAGCTGCTTTTCGAGTATCATGTCTTATTTCTCTCGTTCATTTCTTTATAAAGAGGATTGTATCATGAGTTGAGGTTCTAGGGGACCGAAAAATTTACGTACAACATCACAACATATAACCTAAGGAAACAATCTAAATAAAGAATATAAACAATGAAAAGAAGAAATCAGTTAGATTTCACTCTCCAAACTGATTTAGATCAATTCGCTCCAAATCCAAAATGCACACACTCAAGATAGTGAAAACCATTATCCCAAAAAAGAAGAAAACTCGGCTGAATCTTCTCGTACCATCTTCAAGTTAAATGAAAAGAAAACTAGGGAAGATTTTTTGAGCAGGTACAAGTCAGCTCAATGCAATATAACAGATGTTGGATCAGGACCAAATACAGGTAAGCCTGAGCACAAGCCTATGCGAGTCACTTTAGGTGGAGACGATCATGGACTCACGGTCTTGTTCATGTCATGTATGGATTTGCCAAGAATGCCATGTTTTCAATATATTATGTCATACCATCATGCGTTTTTGCCAAAACTGTTCTACCTCAATATGATTTGATATTTTCTTATCACATGTTTGGACACAAACACAAACTTGTAATCTTCCGTTCAGCCTTTCTTGTGGTGTTTAAAATTCATGCTTTTATAATTTCGTATTGTGTGTTAAATGTAAAATAAAAAATATATATTGGTACTTTTAATTTAATTCTCCGCCATTAATCATGTCAATAAAACAGTAGAAAAATGTTTGAAATATTTACCACTACCTCTCTCTATATATATAGATACACATATATATCAGGTATGTATAAAGAGTATAGTTTATGTGTACCTTCATTCATTCTCAAATTTACTTTAAGATTTTAAATAAATTATTATATTTAAAGAAAAATAGTAAAAAAATGCATTAAATGCACCTGGTATAGTAGTGCTTTTTATTTTTTTAAATTAAAACTCAACCATTAATATCATTGACCAAAATTTTTTAAGGATGTTTAAGCATAGATGAATGTAAACATTTACCAAAAGAAGCCCAAAATATTATTGAACAAAAACATCACATGATCTTGTTTTTTTGGAGTTAAATGCTAATATGACATGAGATCAAGTTCAACAACCAGAAAGGTTCTATGTTATGGACTCCACTAGTGGATGCGTGCATCTGAGAGAGAGAGAGAGAGAGAGAGAGAGAGAGAGAGAGATTCTTTTCTATTTATCAACTAGCATGCATGCCTTAGCTTTCTCGTGTCATTTTCGGGCAATCATTAAGGTTCATGCGGTTAATTGATGGCAAAATGGGTTCGAGATTAGCTTGTAGGGGAATCGAATCACACATGCATGGCGGATGAAAGCTTATGAAGAATCAAAGCAAGCAAGCAAACTTGACTCGATACTATGAACAAAGGGCACAAACCTAACCCCACCTTCAACAGCAACAAGACATAACAAAGACGAAAGCAAGAGATTCCGTGGGAGATAAAAAGGTCAGATTCACCCGCACATGACAATTACCCGATGTCTTCCATCAACCGTTGGATTATTATATAATCTCCCAGATTTTTCATTTTCTACAACTTAAAAAACACCAATTTTGGCTTAGAAGCTATTTTCGAATATGTGTCTAATATTCCAGCATGACCCTTTCATCTTCATACACAGGGGATTGCCCAATCATGCATAGTTGTTTCTTTCTCACATGACTACTTTCTCATTTTTCTTTTAATTAATTTGGTGTTAAAAAAACTACGGACGTTCATCATGCTAATGATATGCATGGATAAGAATGTTCTCCTTGTTGATTATATATATATATATAGAGAGAGAGAGAAGTTGGATCCTGCCCACTAATATCTACTTATTTCCTTTTGGTGGCATGAGTTTAATTTAAAAAGATTTAAAGATTTTTAAAAGAAGATGAAGGACATTGTTATTAGAATCATGTATTCAAAAGACAATGGTCGAACATAAGTGGGCATCTTCTCTACTGAACAAGATTCAATGTATACATGTGTATATATGCATATATATACATATATATACATATATATATACACATATATAGTATATATACGAGGAGTTGGTGTATGCAAACAGATGCAAATCACACCTGACCATCTTATTAGACACGATGAATGACTTGGATTGAAACGACGATATGCGGATCAGCACCTAGACTTGGGTGATTGCCAACAATGGATTTGTCTGGCGAGGTGTTTTATCCTTTCTAGTATTGCTCAAGCTACAGACCCTGGTCAACCAAAATATCAGTTAGGAAATATTAGTGCCAATTTCATGATTTAGGTTTGTGTCTGTATCATGTTACTTGGCATCCATGTCCAACAACAGGTCAACCCAAACATGACCCATTTTCTCGTGTCACTTTGGGTGCACAAGAGAAGGGATTCTTCGGCTAATATTTGATTCAGGTTTCCATGGTTCGACATGTTCAGGTCCAATCACTTTGTTGCTCAGGTGTAAAAGAGTAAGTTGGGTTTTCGAGTTGTATATGAGATATCTTTCAAACACCTTTGTACCTTTTCTTTACTTCTTCTAAAGTATTCACTTCATTTTATCTTCTGTTTTTCTCATGGCCACACATTCATTTCAACAATTCCATCGTTGCGATTGCCATCCTTGTGTACATGTTGATGTATGACTACCCTATGCTCATTATCCTTCTTGGTAATTCAATACAATATACACACACACATACACACGTATTGTATTGCCAAGAAGTTTTACGACCATAGGGAAATACGTCTATGAGTGTGTACCAATTTTAGTGTTTGTTTTGTTTCAGTCAAAATATTGAACTTCCATTCAACAACAACAACAACTAAGCCTTTTCCCATACTAGACGGGGTCGGCTACATAGATTCTTTGTTTTCACAGATCCCTATCGTGTGCCATGTTAGCAGTTAACTCACAATAAGCTAGATCATTCTTTATTGTTTCTTTCCAACACTTTTGTGATCGTCCTCTAGCTCTTTTAATACTTTTCAAATTTAGTTTTAACTTCCATTCAATATACAATTTTGTCTTTATCATGCCACGTTAAAAGACCTTCAATTCTAACACTTCTCCCTACAATCCAAGTTTTCTGCAACTCTTTCCTTCATCTCATCCACATCACCGTATCTTGTGTAAATATATAAGATATCGACACTCGATCTTGAATAGACTTTGAAGAAAACTTAAAGAGGTATATGCTCAGTAGCAAACCTTGGTATAATTCGATATTTACATCAAACAAATCAGCTATGCGATCATGAGTTCCAACAAGTTGCTGCTGCTCCATCATTTAGGGTTAATGTATATAAAAGGTTCTCAAAAGTATAAATCTTAGTACCATGTCGTTATCATTCTTTAAATAAATGAATATGGGAGGAAGGTTTTATTGACCTTGTTCTATTAGATGTCTTAATAGGTGAGAAGGTTCAATCATAAATCTCCCGGATTATGTTGTAATATATATATATATATATATATATATATATATATATATATATATATATATATCTAAACTTTTTTTGGTGACTCTTTTTCATTGTTTCATAAGATGTCTTATAACTTTTACTACATAGATATCTCAGTTGTTCCTTTTTTTTACAGTGATGTCTTAGTTGTTCTTGTATGAGTATCCTTGTACTTTTACTTGAGTTTGGAGTATCATGTTACTCACTAACTAAATTTCATAATTTTAAGAGTCAATCTTACTCCTTCATTTGGCATGTATGTGTGTGTGTCGCATACATACTGAAACACACTCTCTCTCTCACACACACACTATATAGGAAAAGTCTAATATGCTGGCCAAGTTATGTATGCTATGTTGTAATCACTAGAGATATTTACTTTGAATCAAAAGATAAAAAAGTATAATTTTTTAATAATCAATTATCGAAACGAGAAACATCTAATATATATACATGCTTTTTATAGAGTACATTAACTTAAGAACATTGATCGGTTCAGGTTCATAATATTGTTAAAAGGCCTTTTTGAAAACTAACCTAATGAACCCGCCTTAAAGGTTAGAGAGAGAGGCATCAATTGTCTCCAACATGACCATCCTTTTCTTGTAAAGAAAGGGGCGTGTTAAATTTTGGTTGGTGAACGGGGAAGCCATTGGCACAAGGAATCTTATCTTGGCTTTAGAAGTCGGTTCTCCAAGAATCATACCATCCATCCACTCATTCTTCTTTTTAACTGGTCATTTTTTATGCCTATATATACATTCAGCCAACTACATAGGCACATCAAATTTCACACTCAATCAATCGGCTTCTCTTAGGAGCATACTTGCCTTTAGTTCCAAACGCATGAATTGCTTATTATTAGCTTGGAGCAGGTAATCTGCATCCTGAGGTTTGGATCATAGTCACTGAACAACTTACTGAAAGTCTCTCTCTCTCTCTCTCTCTCTCTGGAGACCCCCTATTGAAGAATGCTATAGATGACTTTGGTTTAGATCATGGTTATCGTAAGGCCTAAGCCTCTGGATGCAGGTTACCACCTCCTCTAATCTTGATCTTCCTTTTGACATGACGGAAGAATAAGTAGAATAATTAAACGAAAGAGTGCAATGTTTTGCATTCTAAAGTTTACGGGTATGTTTTTATTCATGTTCAGTTAAGGGGTTTACTTCTTTTTCCTTTTACAGTTGTGCGTTTGAGGATTGTCTACTAACAAATAATTGGCTGCAGAGCGAAGAAGATTAACACAAGCTGCGTTAGTCCAGGTGAAGAAGTTTAACACTTGATGTGTTTCAGTCAAGCCAAGCATGAAGTGAACATTACCTCTTAGTAAAAGGTAATACTTTAATTTTACATAGTTTTTACTAAAAGATGATTTCATCATACTTGAAGCAAATTCTTTTTTCTACAGTTCTTATTGTAAAATTGAAACCATGACTACATGTGTTCCACCTAATTAGTTGAGAGAGAGAAAGTCCTAGCCAAATCGACCATGCCATGTTTGTGTTCAGCTCGAACAGAAACTAACAAAGGAGCAAGCTAGGTTCATGTCGATCATGAAAAGAACATAACAAGCTTAGCTTGAGCTGAATCATGAGCAGTCGCATGTGCAGGATTTTTGCATCAAGGTGACCTATTCCATTATATAGCCTGCCTGCATGCTACGGGTTCAAAGTTCCAACGAGAGGCACGAGGCTTAAGTCAAGGAGGCCTGAGAGGTGGTGGTTAAGGCCGATGTCAGCTGCTCGAGTTCACTTATCCCCAGCTCGTGATCTTAGCCAAAGGTATATGATAACACAAATTCCATTTTTCTGATTCGGCTCTACCTTTTTTTTTTCCTACTTAAAAACTTTTTTTGTGGACGTGCATGTATGTAGAGTTAATTGATAGAAAAGTCACTTTATGAACTTGTGATATTCTCGTCACACTCTTTCTTAATTAATCCATGATCATAGTTAAAAGGCATAAGCTTAGTTTTGATCCATGGCGCGATCCAGTATGAACATAAAAATAATCAATTATCTCCCAAAGCTCATCATAAAGAAATAAATGTTTTAAACTTGACTACATTTTTCTTGAGAGTGGTTTGCGTCATTGATCATGAAAATCCTCAACAAAAATACATTTTATTGTGATGTTATCGCATGGACGATATCGATCAATGGTCCGGGGTTATCCTCGCCGTAAAAGATTTTCTAAGAATTAACTTTGGCATAAGACATAAATGGGGGTTAAGCCCCGTTATGGAGGATGTTCACTTAGACTAAGTATGATTTCTTTTGGTTATAGCGGGAGGCCAAATCCTAAAACATACGCACCCATGAACACCCCAGCGATCGAACTCATCAACAGCCATGGAGGAGTCCGAGAGTCCTGCCAGATGAGCGAAGGCTCTGCGTACTGAGTCGGTGTGGTTTGTCCAAATTATTTTATTCACAATATAACCAACCGATGAGGGTCTGCCCAAACCCAGATTTCCTTTGGGAAAAAGATGACAATTTCCTGTTAGGCGTAGAAACAATTTTGGATTGTGTTCGTGGCATGTCATTTGGTTTTCTATCTGGTACAAGTCGGCTCGAATCTGCCCCATCTTTTATGACACCAACACGAACCCAGGCCTTTTGGGCCATGTCACTGTTGTACCTGAAATTCCTAGAATTTTTTGGTTTCGAGCCGTGTAAGACTGAAACTCCTAGAATCTTCAGTTTCATGAAGTATTCTTTTTTGTATCAAAAGCACTTACCGTTGGTTTCTTATTATAGTCGTAGTAGTTGAAATCGTCACCCAATCCTACAGTGTATTTGATTCATGGTTTTAGGTCCATGGTACTAGAATTGCATGCTAGGCTCACATAGACTTGTAATCATGAGTCCTTTGGCCAAGTTCTTTATAGTCAATTGTTCACTCTCGTGTGTCGAAGTTTTTTATTCAAATTGAACGTGTAAACCTATTTATTCAAGTGGGTTATGCATTTGATACACAATAAAACTTAAAACTGTAAGAACAAAAATTAAGATCGAATTCCTATGCTTGGACCCCTAAAGGTTCCTATTAGTGCTGGTTATGTGTCAAGGCGAAGTGAAAGACATCTCACCCGGAAAAACTCAAGGGTTTTCGTTCGGCTAGGAACCCTTGTCTCTGGGCGTATCGCACGATACGGTACGATAACTTGAAAATGGCGATACGGTATAGTGTATCGTATCGTAGTGGTCTGCGATACAATACGTATCTTACCGTATTATACGATACGGCGCGATACGGATAACACTGGTAGAAGTGTTCTTGGCCAGAGGGCAAATATTATGGTTGAGTCTAGGAAAGTTGGATCCTTTGTAGTTGCCTGTCCTCGTCCTCAGGAAGTTTCTTTTTTAATTTTCCTCATAAAGGTAAATATGATACCAAACACAAGGAGGTGCAGAAAATAGTACATCAAGGAGATAGTTGGTGGGCTCTATGCACTCTGCAAATTCGAAAACATTCTGAAAATAACTGTCTCTCTGCGGAACAAACTAAAAGACCATACCACGCCTCCAGCAATTTGAGAAGATTCCCATTGTGGAATAACTGAGTTATGCTCATGGTTTCAAGAATTTGATGCGAGTCTAGTGGATGAGGATCTTCTCGCCATAATAGTTCCTCGCTGCTTCCCAATGTACAACACTATGTGTTTATGAGTTGTACCAAATATGACTGTGTTCACAATAACCAAATTTAAGGCAATATCAAGCTTTAATAACTGATAGTATCCATTTTATATTTTGATTCAAGCCTTGTAATTAAATGTCCAAGGTATTTATGGAGCTGTCATGATGTGGTGTGTCTTGCCAAGTCCAGTTTGACTCACTCAAATATGTCCACATATGATCTCTTCTAAATCGTGATCATTATTGCAACCAGATTGGATCTTGTCCTTACCCTTTCTTGTGTTTGATTGGCACAATTTGTTTCATAGATTATGGACAAAGAATGATTAATATCACTTCGTTTGGGGATAAGGTACGATTCATATTACTCTAGGTTTGCGTCATGTAGTACCAGTTGATTTTCCTTAGGGAAGCTTTATCTCGTATTATGAGATCATAATGTGTGATCATCACATTGAATTTTCCTTCACCAGTATACTCTTCCCTTAGTGCCTTCCTTTCAACTTGACGACCATCCTATAGAACAGCAACCACACTGGATCGAAGAAGGCTTCAAGATTAGATGACAAAATAGAGGTGAGCTGGAGACAAATTCAAGAAAGCAACAAAGAAAAGAAAAGAAAAGAAACTAAACACACCCAGGGATCACTCGGGCTGAAAACAAGCAATTGAAAACGATCTTTTGCAAAGCTAATATTGCAGTGGACTGCTATGTGTTATGAGCACCATTTCAAAGGTCAGAGGCTTCAAGCTTTGAAACTTTCAGAATTGAAAACATCATACCTTCAAAGTTAGTCGCTAAAGAGTAAAACAACTCAAATTCTTGCCTAAAATTGGTCTAATAAAAAATAGATGCCACACAAGTGAACAGAACCTAAGAACATAGAAGCAGGGCAATTAATGAAGGGAACAGTTCACGGTAAAGGTAAAGAGGCTCTAGGGTTTTACCCCACTCCTGATAAATGGAGCATGCCTTTCCTTTCTTATCATGAATGAAGTATAAGAAAAAGTACAAGAAAAAGGAGTCAGGACAAATTTGCACACCTAGGGGACCAGGTGGCGAATTCATTAGCCCAGTTGGAGAGAACAGCCTTTGGAGCTACAATAAAATGCGGTCCAGACATCCCCTTGTTCTCTATTAGATATGCAATTAAAGCAATTGTCTGGATAGTCTTTCCAAGCCCCATTTCATCAGATAAAATACCATTAAGGTTGTTGTTGAAGAGAGAGAGCATCCATTGCAGACCTTCCAGTTGATAGGGCCTAAGCTCACCACCTTGAAGCATTACTGGTTGCTCTGTAACCTGAATCATTAAGACGAGGGTCAGATCTGAGGCAGAGTTACTGTTAGATGTACGTGCATCCAACTGGCAATAGCAAAACCCTTGATTGCTGACACAAAACCCGAGCATTCTTGCAAAGCATAAAACTAAAAGGGCAATGTAGATAACAACTAGATTCAAGAAATATTATACAGGGAATCAATAAAAAATAAAATATCCTGATGACTGCCCAAAGTTTAACTCTCATCTTTATGTTCTTTTTACTCGGAAGAAAATACAGCTTATAGGTACAGCAACATCTCAATTTTCCTGAAACACAGAAAATGAATAAGCAGATTTCCTAATCTCACCTCCATCACCATGATGATTTAAGAGTCCATCTGCATGATAACATGCACTTATAGACACAAATAGAAGAGCCTCTGAAAGTTAGACCACCAACAACATATTTAAGGAGATTACAAATCCCTTGCCTGAAGCTAGCCGCATAAACAAGACCAACCGTGCATTGGTTATGGTGAGAAAATATTCGAACTCAAATTTTCAAGCAATTTATAAAAACTTATTAAAGCACTTGTTTGGTCTTCAACAAAGAGCGGAAACCATAATAAAGGCTTCATTGCCTCAGAAGCCAAAGGACCATGACACCCGAATGCTGGACTTATAAACCAAATCATGCTTACTAATTGTTTAGACAAAGAGTTTCCTGAAATTCTTGATATGAATAAATAGGAGCTGGAAAAGACCGCATAGAGAAGGATACCTGATTGAGGAAAAGATATATTCATGTATAATCAAGAAATCAAACTACAAACACAATTGATAGTGTGCGTGTGTGTTCAGTTAGTAGACAGAAATAACGTGTAGACATGAAAATGGTGGTCTTAATCACTTGTTAAGATACCAAACGATAGATAATACCTTTTCTTGAATGGAACGGATAACTGAATTGTACGTGCGTTGGCCTTCAAGCAAGTCACTTGTCCTCATTGGATGGTCAGAATCTATATCAAGCATGTCTTCATCATCCATAATCGTGTCTGCATTGGATAGAGACGTTTGTGATGGATCATCAGTTTCTGAATCTCTTGGGGGATTAGGCCTATCAGCATCTTCTGCATCCTTCTGCTTTTGGACAGCAGCCTCAAGTCGAATAAGGAGCTCATTGGTTTTCCCAAGGAGGGTGGTCAACCTTTCATTTTTGCTCTCTTCAACCATCCTCAGATATGCCTCTTGGTCATCTGCTTTCAGCGCTTGGAACCTAAGCCGTTCTGCTCTTGTAGCTCGCTGCCTTTGCCTTCCATGCCATGCCTAAATAATAGTGAGATTACTTCCTTTTATACTCTATCAATTTACATTACTGAATAATAGACATATAATTCTGTAAGCATGAGAAAATCTGAAAAGGAACCTGTATCCCATCGTTCCTTTGCTTTCGACGTTTTAGAGCAGCCTATGCTTGATTTTGGAATTCACGATATGAATTAAGCAACTCATTGAAAAACTCTCTTTTTGGTTTCAATTCGGTTTTTCTCTTCCTCTTCTAATCTTGACATCCTCTGGAACAATCACATTCTCATTAAATGAAAGCAAAACCACTAAATGTGTTTCTGAGAAAACGTGAACGTATAATTAAACTTGAACATTCAGATAGAACTGCAACCTCCTCATCTCGTCTTTTCCGCTGTCGATCATCAACTTCCATGTAAGCCTCTTCATTACCAAATAATGGAAGAGTACGCCTTAGTCTCATCATTCCCTAATCAAATAAAATTTTATCCAGATGTGAACATTTCTCTTGCAGCCAGTACTCAGAGCTCACACCAGATCGTACCCTCCTCTGCAGGTCCACTAGCTGCTAGAAGACCAAAAGTTAAAACTTGTATCTACCATAATTATAAAACAGGAAAACAAACAGCTAGAAATAGCTAAAAAGCCACATAAAGACCCGCACAACCATTCAAAAGAGGACAGAAAATAAAATAAAATTGAATATTTGCAGTACACATGAATAAGGGACAAATAAGTTGGATCCCATTTCCTTTTTTTTCCTACCCAAAGAGTTGTGAAGGTGTACACTTGGTTTTGGTAGTCACCAATCTAATTTAATCTTCACACAACCTACAATGCAGTGCCATCTTATCTTACCCCTTCTCCTTTCTAATATAACAAATGATCCAAAATCTTGAGATGCAGGTCACCAGCCTTAAGTTTTATGTTATTTATTAGAAAATAAAATAAAATAATCTCTTCTACATAGTTGAAAGATGCTATAAGAAATTATGGCATTCACCTTTACCCCATAAAGCTCAAGCAGGCACTTCATCTGAACCCCTTCTCCTCTACTTGGAGGCAAGTCTGAAGCAAATGCAGACAAGCATATAAACAGGTGGAAGCAATATAAAACTCATATAAGAAGGCAACAAGTAGATAGCACAAAGAAGAACAAATTTCTACGTCCCGAGTCCTTTCATTCATTGTGATTCAACAAAGCCAAAACCTAGAGAACCCCCAAAAGAAGGTCACGGGGAAGAGAAGAAATGAGGAAGAAGGATAAGGTTGGCACCTCATAGATGGAGAAGACTCGGTCCAAGAGGTCGGGAGCATGGGGTAAGCCTCTGGAGATGAAATTCAACGCGGATGTGAGCGTCCGCATATTGTGCACAAGATCGCTGGGAGGGCTGTTCGCCGTCTGAGCCATCACCGCATCGGTGGCTTCTGTTACAATGTAATGGCCATTCTCGGCTTCGGGTAATGGCTGGACTAGCCCTGAGGAGAGGTCGGATATGTAACGGACAGTCATTACCGGAAAATCCGGTAACGGCCATCCGTTACCATTCCCAGACGAGGGAAGCCACGAGAGGAGAAAGCTAGAGGACGGGGGAGCGGGTGCCTATAAAAGGGCAGCCACTTACAAGGTGAAATATAGACAGAGAGTTTTACAGATTAACAGAGTTTAACAGATTCACTGATTCACAGTTGTCTCAGAAAACCCTCGTGTGGAAACCTCGCGACCTCAACATCCACTGCACCCACTGACACTCTGGCGACTCGAAAGACAGAAAGATAACAGCCGAAAATCTCCTACAGTGATATCAGGGCCTAGTTCCCTGCAAAAAAAAAAATAGAAAGAAGAGGGTTATAATTTTTTTTTTGAAAAGAGAGAGAAGTCGGCGGTCGGACAGGGAAGCCAGAGGCCAGCCGGTAGAAAGCCCCAAAGGAAAAGCCAGAGGTAAGTCGGCAGAAAGCCCCAAAGGCAAAGCCCAAGGCAGGCCGACGGAAAGCCCCAAAAGAAAAGCCAGAGGCAGGCCGGCGGAAAGCTCCAAAGGCAAAGCCAGAGACAGGTCAGCGGAAAGCCCCAAAAGAAAAGCCAGAGTTAAGCCGGCAGAAAGCCCCAAAGGCAAAGCCTGAGACAGGCCGGCAAAAAGCCCTAAAGGAAAAGCCAGAGGCCGGCGGAAAGCCCCAAAGGCAAAGTGAGAGGCAGGACGGAGGAAAGCCCCAAAAGGCAAAACAACGGCAAGCCGAAAAAAGCCCGAAGGCAAGACAAAAACAGCAAGCGACGAATAGCAACCGGCTGGAGTGCTTGGAAGAAGAAGAACCCGACAGCCGATGCCGACGGTCGGCCATTGGCCGAACCCCTCTCTCTCTCTCTCTCTAGAAAAATCCAGACTTGTAAAGCCTTTTTTTTATTTTTCGCTCTTATAAGCGATATAAATAAATAAATAAATAAATAACCGCGGTTTTTAGAAAACTGCGGCGGGGAAAACCAGCGGTTTTCAAAACCGCCTCAGGTTTTGAGAGAGAAAGACAGAACTGCCCCCCGTCTTTTTTTATTATTACGAAATTGCCATTGAAAAAGGACAAGTTTACCCTTGGCCTTTTTTGAAAATTACAAAAATACTAGGGGTTGTTAATTTACGGTTTTATCCAACCCGGTTTGGAAAATATCATTTTTGCCATTTAATCAAAAGACAGGTTTACCCCTGTTCCTTTTGAAAAATTACAGATTCGCCCTGAGAATTAAAATTACGATCAGTTGCGAATTAAAATTACGAATTTTACACCTTGGTCTGCCCCCCGATCAGTTGCGAATTTTACAAGAATATCAAATAGTGATTTTATGAGTTTGTCCTCGTGATTTTTACAAAAAATACAAAAAGAGACAAATAAGTAAAATTACAGATTTATCCCTTGGTATTCGTTTAAGGGTTTAGAGGCAGAAAAACCCTTAGAAAAATTATTAATTCTGCATCAAGTTAACGTGTTTCTTGCTCTGTATTTTTTTCTTGTTTCCTTCAGAAAGAAAAAGACCACTTGCTTAGTATTTTTGCCAAACAAAACTGAGTTCTAGGATATGTGTATCCGAACTGGCAAAAACAGAAAAACTAAATGGTATGAACTTCCAGACATGGAAGAGAAGCATCCCGTTAGCTCTAATACTAGAAGGTATAGAGTGTGTGTTAAAGGAAGCAATGCATCCTCCACCACCGGACGCAAATCAACAACAGTTAGAAATGTATAAAACATTTCTAAAAGACGATACCATAGCAAGAACTGTAATATTAACTTATATGGAGGATGACCTGATTAGAGTCTTTGAAGAATTTGAGACTGCAAAAGAGCTGTTTGACTCATTAACAGCTAAGTATGATACAACTACAAAGTTGCATGTGCAGTTGCTACTACAAAAATATAACTCTTTTAGAATGAAAGAAGGAGAAAATGTAGTCGAACATGTAAATCATATGCTAGTAATGGCTAGGGATTTAGCTGTAGCAAAATCAGTCATCCCCGAACCAATGCAGATATCAACTATACTGAACAGTCTACTTCCATCATGGAATGTGGTCACCACTGCCTTAAGGTTAGGGCCTAAAATCAACCTTTCGGAATTGCCCCTAAAGCTAGCAATTGAGCAAGAACACATGCTCAAAAACAAAAGGGAAAAACTACTAGTAGTCCAGGATGAGTTGGCATCTAGCTCCAAATCCAACTAGAAAAAGAAACCAAATAAAAAGTTTGGCAAGAATAACAAGAAAGGCGGTCAAGCTTTTAAGAAATCACAAGAAACCGCTTCCCAGATCAAGTGCTTCAACTGTGGAAAGATGAGGCACTATAAGAGGGACTGCCGCAACAAGAAAGGTGGAGGAAACAACCCACAGCGCGAACAATCGGAGAAGTAGGACATAATTTATGTAATTTCAGAATGTCTATACTTGGACCGCCCAGTTACAGGTTGGTGGATAGACTCTGGAGCTACAAGGCACATCTCAAAAACCAAGGAAGGGGCAATTGATCTAAAGGAATATCAACCCAGAGAACATCGTGTGTACATGGGAAATAGTACTTTTTTCGATGTTTTGGGTATTGGATCCTTTAGGATATTTGTACAAGGCAAACCAATTGTACTTACCGATGTGTTAATTGTGCTATCTATAAGGCACAATCTGGTCTCGGTCCCTGCCTTAGTAAAGAAAGGTTTTGAAGTTAGGTTTAAACCTAACAAGGTGACTATGGGAAAACATAGGAGAATCTTGTTCTCAGGAGAATTTGATGTAGAACATGGACTATTCAAGTTATCCGATAATAAAAATCATCAATCTTCTATTTATATAGAAAGTGTCTTTTCTATTGATGTGAATATGTGGCATAAACGCCTAGGGCATATAAGTCTGGAAAAGTTGACAAAATTATCCAACTTTGACTTATTACTCGAATTTGAGGAAAAGACTTTTAACAAATGTTAAGCTTTTATACAAGGAAAAATGATAAGAAAAGTCTTTCTCAAGGAAACAAAAAGGGCAACAACCCTGTTAGAGATTATTCACACAGATTTATGTGGACCTTTCAGAGTAAAGACACATCGAGAAAAGGGTTACTTTATAACCTTTATCGATGATTATTATATATATATATATATCTTTTAACATATAAATCAGAGGCACTTGAAGCATTTAAAGAACAAGAAGTGGAAAATCAATTGGGACATACTATCAAAGTCTTGAGATCAGACAGAGGAGGTGAGTATACCTCAGCAGAATTTTTAGAATTCTGTAAAGACTTTGGTATTACTAAACAAAATACAATGCCTAGAACACCTCAACAAAATGATGTAGCTGAAAGATACAATAGAACCTTATTGAATATGACAATGTGTATGATTATTGATGCCTCTCTACCAAGGGTCTTTTGGAGAGAAGCGATAAATATAACTGTTTACGTGCTCAATAGAGTACCATGTAAAGTTGTATTCACTACACCATATGAGATATGGTTTGGGAGAAAACCCAACCTAGGTCATCTCAGGAGATGGGGATCAATTGCACATGTCAAGATCCTTGAACAGTCTAAAGATAAACTAGACAGTAGGTCCTTGAGGTGTATATTTATTGGATATCCAAAAGGTTCAAAAGGATATCGGTTCTATCATAAGGACCAAGGACTCATTGAAAGCAGAGATATTGAATTCTTAGAAGATTCTAAGAATGACATCCTGGAAAACAATGAAGAGTATGTTAATGATTTGGTAGATTTTGACCAATCATCTTTTGAGCCCATAGAAGAACTTCCTGAAACTACCGATACCTTAATTGGACATAAGAGGCCAAGAGTCACTCCGTCCTATTTAAAGGATTATCACACTTATCTTTCAGAAGAAGTGTGTAATTCGGTAGATTTAGATGAATTGATTGATAACTTGACTTATCAGCAAGCAATGAATTCATCAGAAGCAACAGATTGGGAGAAAGCCATAGATGAGGAAATTGAATCCATTGAGAAAAACCAAGTCTGAGAATTGACTGATTTGCCAAAAGGAAGAAAAGCTATAGGCTGTAAATGGATTCTCAAAAAGAAATATAAGGTCGATGGTACAATCGATAAGTTTAAAGCGAGGTTGATTGTAAAGGGTTTTTCGCAAAAGGAAGGGATAAACTATGTTGAGACATATTCCCCAGTTGTGAAATTTGCATCCATACGTATAATCCTGGCAATATCTGCATATTATTATTTGAATTTACATCAGTTAGATGTGAAGATCGCCTTTCTAAATGGCGATTTAGAAGAAATCATATACATACAGCAGCCCGAAGGATTTGTGATTGAAGGCCAAGAAGATAAAGTGTATAGGTTGAAAAAATCCCTATATGGCCTAAAACAGTCACCTCGCCAATGGTATTTGACTTTTTAAAATGCCATTATAGAACTTGGGTTTGTGGCTAACAAACTTGATCACTGTGTTTATGTTTGGAACAGTGGGAGCCACTTTGTCATCTTATCTTTATATGTCGATGACATATTGTTGATTGGAAATGACAATGAAATGATTGTCAAAACCAAGTCATGGTTGAACTCCAAGTTCGAAATGAAAGATATGGGAGAAGCATCCTATATCCTAGGTATAAAGATCTCTCGAGATAGAGGATCTAGACTCTTATGCCTGAGTCAAGAGAGATATATAGACTATATCCTCAAGAAATTCAAAATGGGTGAATGCAAGTCTGCAGATACACCTGTTGCAAAAGGGGTGAAACTAAGTAAGGCTGATTGTCCCGGTGAAGGAGACGATAAGCCTAATGTTCCTTATGCTCAAGCTGTTGGCAGCTTGATGTATGCTATGTTGTGTACAAGACCTGATATCAGCTTTACTGTTGGTCTTGTCAGTAGATATCAAAGTAATCTAGGTTGGCAGCATTGGATAACTGTAAAAAGGATTCTAAGATATCTGAAAGGAACAAAGGACTTAAAACTATGTTTTCAAGCAAATGAATTAGAAGTGGTAGGATACTCAGACGCTGACTTTGCTGGGAGCAAAGATGACAGCAAATCAACCTCAGGACAAATATTCTTATTTGGAGGTGGTGTTGTTTCTTAGGCATGTAAGAAACAGGATTGTGTAGCATTGCATACACAGGAAGCTGAGTATATTGCTTGTTGTATGGCTGCAACAAGTGCTGTCTGGATAAGCCGCTTCATACGTGATTTGAAGCTGAAAATAATAGATGAGCCGGTGGTTATCTATTGCGATAACAATACAGCAATTACTCTTATTAAGAGTGGAGCAGATTGCTCAAAAAGCAAGCATATAATGGTAAAATACCACTATGTTCATGATATGGTTATGAGAAAGGAAATATCCATCTCATACATGCCAAGAAAAGACATGTTGGCAGACCCCTTAACCAAAGGCATAACGAAAGAACTCTTCTCAAAACATGTTAGAAACATGGGTTTGAGATATGTTGTTGTATAGGTAAATAACCATACAACGGATGATTTGTTGTGTAGGGAAATAACCACACAACAGGTTCTGATTGCAATAGTAATCAGGGATCGACATAACTAGGGAAAACCCCAGGAAAGTGGGAGGAAAACCAGTATGTCGATACACTTGGCTCGAATGGCCAAGTGGGAGATGTTACAATGTAATGGCCATTCTCGGCTCGGGTAACGGCTGGACTGGCCATCCAGCCATTACCTGAGGAGAGGTTGGATATGTAACAAACAATCGTTACTGAAAAATTCGGTAACAGTCATCCGTTACCACTCCCAGATGATGGAAGCCACGAGAGGAGAAAGCCAGACGACGGGGGAGCGGATGCCTATAAAAGGGCAGCCACTTACAAGGTGAAATATAGACAGAGAGTTTTACAGATTAACAGAGTTTAACAGATTCACCAATTCACAGTCGTCTCAGAAAACCCTCGTGTGGAAACCTCGCAACCTCAACATCCGTTGCGCCCATTGAAACTCCGGCGACTCGAAAGACAGAAAGGTAACAGCCGGAAATCTCCTACAGCTTCTTCGCCGTCAACGACCGACGCTTCCGGCCGAGAGGCGGGAGCGGGAGGGACTAAACGATTCAAAAGTCACGAGATACTCCCGACTCACCGGACCTTGAACACCGTCTGGGGTTGAGGGTGCAGCCACATCGCTCGCTACCTCAAACGTGTCGGACCGCACCTTATTTTTCGAGTCCGGTTTCTTATTGATGCTAATAGTCTTCGAGCTGGTAGTGCTGATGATCGGGATTCAGGTTGGATCTCAGCATTACCCACCCCGAACTTAAATTCTTAATGGTTGGAGTCTGGATGGAGCTTTTTTTTTTATCATACTGAATCTAAGCCTGAAACAAGAACTCCAAATCCAGTTCTAAACCCAAATTTGATTCAATGTTTAGAATCTGGATCTGAATCCAACCCGATAGAAAACCTATGGTTCATACGTATTATAAGTTGATGGCATATTGTCATATAACATTACCAATCTGGAGTTTTGGAACATTACCTCCTTACTTTGAGGTCTTGATGCCTCTCTTCTTGTTTATTTTAATAAAAGGAAAAATGTATTTGAAGGAAATTGCAGTGCATAAAAATTACACCAGCTTAACTTACCTTCAACGACGAAAATGTCTAGAAACAAAGGAGAAAAATCTTCTTTCTTATTTTTGAAGAGAGTACAACTAAACCTTTTCTCATACAAGATGGAGTGGCTACATGAATTCTTTGTTTTCAGATAGTCCTATCATGTGTCATCCAAACACTTAACTCAATCTAAACTACATTATTTTTTATAGTTTCTTTCCAACACTTTTGTGGGCGTTTTTTTCTTTTAACATTTTACAATCTAATTTTTCATATCTTTTTATGAGATCGTCTTTTGGTCATCTTTATAAAAGTTCAAACCACACTTAGAACTATAAAACATGGCAAGTCTAATTTGTTGCTCTATAATATTTACCTTTTAACTTTAATTGTATCTTATTGTCACAAAGGATACGTGATGGCTCTCTACATTTTAACCAACTGACATTAATTTTATGCATAATGTGTCCATCAATTTTTCATCACTTTGAAAAATTGACCCCAAGTATAAATATGGACTTAAAGTTAATCCATGATGTAACCCAATATTAACTTCAAAAGAATATATCATTACTTCGTGAGTAATCACACAAGTTTTTGTCTCTTATAAGATTTATATATGTCAATGAAATATCTTTTTTCTAAGTTTCTCTAAAGAACATCTCTTATCACCTTATCATAAACTTTTTCTACATCAATAAATATAATTTGAAGGTTTTTCCTTTTCACTCTAAAATATTATATAAGACGTTTCAATAGGTGAATCGCTTCAATACTAGATCAGTCGGGCATAATTCAAATTTAAAATTATTTTAGAAATTCTTAAAAGTCAGTTTTCTCGAGAAGCTATATTTTTATTATTAGAGATTATGTTTTTTCAGCACAAGGAGCGATGACGCACATGGATAAGGATTCCACTTACAAGTTGAAGGTTGAAGATCATGAGTTCTATACCGAGGGCATGCATGCATGCATCTAGCTTTGGCCTCTCAAATCAAGGTTTTCTTTTGCTGTTTATGGCACGATATTCTCATAAATATTTTGATTTATCGTGAATGACCTGTCATTTTGATCTCATGGCAATTTTATTTTATTTTAGTTTTTCTCCGTTCGATGGTGCTTCACGATTCCACGTTTAAAGAACGCTACCATGATTGTCTTGATTGCACCACTATGTTTGTTTAATTTAAACTTTATTCCCCACAAAGGAGTGGCTTTTGAGAATTGCCTTCATCTTGAATACTGTCATGTGTTCGTGAGTTTGTATGCTGCGTGTTTGTGTTTGTGTTTGTGTGTGCGCGTGAGAGAGAGAGTACCCTAAAGGAGCTTCTTCTACTATATGAAATAGTTTATTTGGCAAAGAAACGCCAAGCAGGCGATCAGGGGCAAGTCATAGAGCAATGTCGCACGCTTACTGGGTCACCAACAGGCGATCAGGAGGAGGTGACTATAAACACTTTGTAATACAAGTTCTGCAAGTTCAGAAAACTGAAACAATGAGAAAAGGAAACGCCAAGGACGTAAACATGGCGTCCTCCATATCTTTAAGATACGCATTTCTCATGAGAGAGAGAGCAAGTTAGCAGCAAAAGACACCTCGGTTTGCATTCTGATATTTCTCACTAATCTCCTTATGGCTAGATTTGAAGACACTGCCCCCAAATAGCAAGAAGCCGGCACAGTGGCCGGCGACAGCAACAATCAGAATGCCCACATTGAAGGACATGGCCGCAAACATCACCAAGTAGCCCAAACCCACACGCACAGTATAGAGCAGCGTCTGCAGAAGACCCTCTGCAGTGCTCGGCGAAACCAACCCAGCCAAACGGCATAAGACAAGCCATTCCACCAAGATGGACATGGAAAATACCAAGATCAAGGAGAGGACGTACATGCCTAGGCTCCCACCTGGCCACCCACTCACCAATATCTGTACATCCTTACCCCAGAACAAGGTCGTATGCATCATCATGCTGTTCTGCATGTGGTTATCTGCTGCAGAGCTGTCTGGTGCCATTGACATCTCCATCATCTCTCTCTCCGTGTGTGCTCTTGTGATGGGGTGTATGGAGAATGAAGAATTGAAATGTATGTTTGACAAGACATATCACCAGGCTCTTTATATATAGAACGAGAGCAATGGGTAAAGAGGAGGACGGAGCCTCTTGTGAGTGAGGCGTTATATCAGTTTGACCAATGTTTGATTGGTTCCTTTTTGTGGCAGTGGAAGATCCGGCTCAGTGTCTTATGCACTCTGAGTCTTATACTTTCGTGGGCTTGAAAAAGAATTCACACCAACCTGCACTATCTCACTAAGACGTGCAGAGAACTTGGACCCAGCTTACGCATGCGATGCACATTTTTTATTCGCTGCAGCTTCGGATTAACATGAGAAGGGAAACGCGCCTTAGAGATTAGGCAGACTCCCACCACTGTACTACTACGGAGAGTTTTCTCTTTTTGATAGACTACTTCTTCTGGCAAGTTGGGGTTATATGGGCGCCTTTAATGCGCATGCTGTGGGCATCGAACCCTTGACCTTCAACTTGAGTCAATCCCATAATAAAAACTAGTTAAGACCCTCGTGGGTTGAGTACGAAGTTGAAGGTTCTCTTGAGTCGAACCCCTGTGAAGGAGAAAGTTTTATTTTTTTGAATCGCTTCTTGTCACTTGTTTTTCCTAGCCGTCGTTTATGGGAGTCAAAGTTGGGGGATTGCATGTGAATCTTATGCTTATTGTTTGTGGATATACTTTTCACTTTATTTCACTGTTTCCCTAGAGGGAGACATCCTTTAGAACCATTTGGCGTCTCACAATGATCCTTTTGAGTCAAACTTTTTACTTGGAAATGTATAATCTTTCGTCAGTTGGGTTCAATCCCCACCACAGAACGTCTCAAGCTTAATCTTATTAATAACCTCCTGACATGAATACCTTTACATACAACTATATATATATATATATATATATATATAGATTGGATATGCTCAAATTGATCACTTAATGCTTGATCAATGCTTTTTTCGAGTAGTACAAGTATAATAATAATATCTTTTGTATTCTTTTAAAACTTCTTAAATTATGTTTATATCATAGGTGAGTAGGATCGAGTTTTATATATATAAAGAGAGAGAGAAGCTAGTTTAAAATGAATAGAGAACTTTATCATCGGATACCAATTTCGATAAAAAGATAAATGGTTAAAAGCAAATCTTTTGCATATATGTGTTCTTTTTGCCTTTTTGTGTTTTTATTTCAACCACTGAAGATATAAACATACGTATGTTACAAGGTTCCCACTAAGCAAATAGTGTCTAAGAATTCATGTAGCCCACCTGATTCAGAGTTTTAGTATTTAAATTAGAGGTGTTCTAGGAACTCCTGGAACTGAACCAAATCGTTAGAACAAAATCAAACCAGCAGTTTGGTTCAGTTTTAAAAGTGAAACGTTTTCGTTCAGTTCAGTTTTAAGAGCACAAATAATAGGTGTTTCAATTCCGGTCCTAAAATCGAACCATGAGAACCCAACCAAACCGCCTTCAAAACTTTTTGAGAAAGAGAATGTTCACTAGAATATCTACCAGGCAGAGGGAGTGAAGGGATACATGGTAACTATAAGATGGGTTGTAAAGGTTGAAAGAAAGTATACTTTTGTTGGCTTTTTTGTTAAGATAAGTATAATATGTATTCTTATCAAATTAAAAATTTATATGTGGTTATTGACCACATGATATTAGATTAATTTTTTTGGTAGGGTGTTGCTCATGACTTTTTTACCCAAACATTAAATAAGTAGAACTGTTGTTGAGAAGTATAAGATGTTTGGTTCAGTTTTGATCATGTCATGATTTAATTCGGTTCTCAAAATACTAGAAACCGCAAATAGAGGCTTGGTTCGAGGTTGAAGCTAGAACCGAACGAACCAAACCGTGAACACTCCTAATTTAAATCCAAAATACACCCACTTAATTTTTCTTAAAATTATGCCTTCACAATACAAATATATTCGCCCTCGCCTTGATTTCTACTACACGAACTACTTTGCTCTTGAATATATATATATATATATATATATATATATACGGACCAGCATTTTGCTGGCCTGTGGGCATGCCCACTTCTCCCGCACGTCCTTCCGATGGGCTTTCCCGGATTGGTCGTTCTAGTTGAAATTAAAAAGAAAACAACAAAAGTTTGGATGGAAAGATTTCACGTAAGCCGCTGCACCAGCAACGTGGGGCAAGCGATTGAAGTTCGGTTCAATGTTGTATCTCACTGACCTTTTGTCACCTTCCGCATCGGGCATACTTGCCACCGGTGACCAGGCTGCCATGATTTCCACTGCTGAACCTATAATGTTAGACCCGCTCGGGTCGCGACCATGATCCGGCCCGAGCCGATGCCACGCGGGCGCGATGGTGAGCAATAGTCAAATACAATACTAACTTAATTTAACTCAATAAAATATCTAACTGAAATCAATATTCATTTCAAAGTTCTCATAAATACGCCAAAATGGTGCGCGACCCACTTGAGAATAATCCTAAATAATAAGATTTTCTAAACTGTTTAATACTTATCGTATAATCTAAAATAGGGAAAGGTCGCTCTATCCAACTTCTACTCTGTTCCATGTGCCTTGGTAGTACTAGCTTCAGAAGGAACCGTAAAATAATAGGATGAACTCCTATACATGGCTCAGTAGGGAGGTTAAACATCTTTAAACAAAAATCATTAATGCATAATTTCACAATCATTTTATAACAAAGCATAGTTTCATCTTTAAATCATGATCTCAAATTCATATGCACACATTCACACACACGCACACATATCATTAGTTACGATAATTACAACCTATATTGTGTCTGCTCCAAAGGCTACGAGAATTGTTTGGCCCTCCCTAACGTGACCTCGGTAACCCCATCCATGACGGTAACCACGCCGACTCTCACGACAGAGTGCCCGGGAACACACCCTGTATTCGCCCGAGTGACCTGCAAGTATCTAGAGACCCCACACAACCCACACAGGTATGGCTAATATATTAACATATCATTACATTTTTAAAACCAATTATAGTTCATCACATTCACAAATCATATTGAGATCCATAAATATCCAAATCCAAATCCATAAAACATTTAAATACCATATTCATACAACACATGCATATCAAAACATGCTCTTTATCAATCAATGTCATAAATACATTCTATTTCAAAAGCATATCAAATAACTCATAATTGTGAACATCATTTCATAAACATCAATAAAAAATTTATCAATCGTGCACATTTAAATCTATCTAAAACAAGAAAAATCACTTCTAACATGGTTCTGCGAAAGAATGTATAACCCCCTACTTGAAAGAGCGCTAAGATTCAATCCCCAAATCGACTGCCTATCCCTCCTCTTCCAATCCAACCAATTACCGGTCGCTAGCAACGTAGTTTTCGCCATAAAATCCATGAAAAATAGGAACTGAGATTTGAGAAAAATTTCATGAATCTACACTTGTTTTGAATCGATTTTCGAGTATTAAGGCTTGTTTTCGAATGTTTAGCATGAATCAAATAAAAGCCCTTTGATCTAACTCAATTTTAGAAATTAAAAATGAAAAAAATTACAAAAGCAAAATCGAGATTTTCTTACCGGATTTCGGCCTACTCTTCGATGTTTTTCGGCTTTTGCGTCTTCTCCCAAGGCTGCCCCACAACAAACTGACCGCCTGCCCACCATGTTAGCCCCTTTGAAGGCCGTTCAAATCCGATAACAACCTGTCATTTATAGCAATGGGCTGCCATTACTGTTTCTGTACAGAAACGCCGTGCAGTAACGCTCGAGCGTTACTATGTTCTTGTCCTGACAGGTTTGGATCCAACCAGGTCCAGATCGAGACAGGTCTGGATCCAACCAGGTACGGATCCAGACTGCCTGACCCTCTAGCAAAATATACTTGGTAAATTATTCCTCTAATTAAGTTGGCCACCATTGAATGTAAAAATATGTAGAAGGAAAGAACCAGATCAAACAAACGATATGAGTTAAGGCGTTCTAAGTATGTATACGATCAATATGTCCAGCATGGCTGGGTTTGGTTCCCTTGATAAGAAACGTGCTACAATGGAAGCTTTAGAGTCATGAAGCACCCCACTCTTTAATATTTTGGCGGTTGCATGGCTTCTTTCAGTTCAGAAGAAAATTGTTTGTTCATCATATCACTTGAACCATGCAACTTAATTTAGTTTGATGGGGAGATTTCACTTGGGTTATACTTACTTGTTTCTGT
>JAYKKT010000077.1:15102500-15220000 GCA_036023115.1 Brasenia schreberi
CCCCCTTCCTTTGATTGCGGACTTGTTTGATGAGCTTGGATAGGCACGCGTCTTCTCGAAGCTAGACCTTCGTTCAGGGTATTGGCAGGTGCGGATCGCCGAAGGAGACGAGGAGAAGACGACATGCGTAACTCATTATGGTGCGTATGAGTTCTTGGTGATGCCGTTCGAACTGACGAACGCTCCAGCAACATTCTCGACATTGATGAACAAAATTTTCTATCCATTCCTGGATCAGTTTGTGGTCGTCTACCTTGATGATATAGTGGTGTACAGTACTTCCATGGATCAACATGTTAACCACCTACGGATAGTGTTCAAACTACTATAAGAGAATCACCTCTACGTCAAAAGAGAGAAGTGCCTATTCGGACAGAGTGAGATCGACTTTTTGAACCATGTGATTGGCCACGGAGAGATGCGGATGGACGGGAGGAAGATCAAAGCGATCAATGAATGGCAACCTCCAACCAACCTGACGGGCTTGAGCTCCTTTCTTGGTTTGGCTAACTATTACTGGCGTTTCATCAAGGGATACATCGCACTTGTGGCCCCCTTGACAAACAGGTTGAAGAAGGGTCAGACGTGGGAATGGAAGGAGTCTTGCCAGGAAGCCTTCGACCAGTTGAAAGAGGCGGTGATGAGGGAACCGGTGGTGGTGCTGCCAGATCACAGGCAACTGTTCGAGGTGCAAACAGATGCTTCCGACTTTGCTCTGGGTGGAGTGCTCATGCAGAATGGACACCCCATTGCCTTTTAGAGTCGAAAGCTAAAGGACGCAGAAAGGCGATATTCAGTCCACGAAAAAGATATGACGGCAATGGTACACTGCCTGCGCTTATGGAGGCACTATCTTCTAGGGGAGCACTTCACAGTGTGGACAGACAATGTAGCGGTGAGTTATTTCCATACTCAAAAGAAGTTGTCAGCCAAACAGGCTCGATGGCAGCAATTTTTTGCTGAATTTGATTTCACGCTGCTCTACAAAACGGGTAAGACGAACTCAGTGGCAGACGCACTGAGTAGAAGGGTAGAGTTGGCAGATCTAGATGGAGATGGTGAAACTTCGAGTGTGCAGGTTTAGATTTACTTGGTGGAGCGGATTCGCGAGGGCTTAAAAGCAGATGAGATGGCCAAGCAGCTCAAGACGTTAGTCCAGGATGGTAAGACTAGACGATTTTGGGTTGAAGATGGTTTGCTGCTAACAAGAGGGAACAGGCTCTATGTGCCAAGGACAAGGAACTTGAGAATAGATGTCTTGAAGGAGTGTCACGATGCACCTTGGGCAGGACATCCGGGTATGGATAGGATGAAAGCTTTGTTGGAGAGATCTTACTATTGGACGATGTGCAGCGTACGTGCGGACATGTCTTATTTGCCAACAGGACAAGGTGGATAACCAGAAACTAGCAAGACTCTTGGAACCCTTACCGATTTCGAGTCGACCATGGGAGAGTGTCTCCATGGACTTTATTCTGAACCTGCCAAAGTCGAACGGTTGTGAATCCATTCTGGTGGTGGTGGACAGATTCTTGAAATATAGGGTGTTTGTGGCATGCCCATTGAAATGCACAGCTAAGCGCACGACGAAACTCTTTGTCACCCATGTGGTCAACTATTGGGGAGTCCCTTCCAACATAGTCAGTGACCGTGATGCCCGGTTTACAAGTAATTTCTGGCGGGAGGTATTTCGGCTCTTGGGTACGGAGTTGTTATTCTCCACAAGTTGTCACCCACAGACAGATCGTCAGACGGAAAGAATCAACGCCTTGGTTGAGTGCTATCTTCGGCACTATGTGTGTGTAAATTAGAGGGATTAGATGGAGTGGATGGACCTCGCGCAATTTTCCTATAATCTGCAGGTTAGTGAGTCCACCGGAAGGAGCTCCTTTGAACTGGCTATAGGACAACTACCACAAACTCCACATTCTTTGGCGGCAACATACAACGGGAGAGTGCAAGCGGCATTCTCCTTTGCAACAGACATCCAGAAGAAGCGAGATCTGGCGTACGTGCTCCTTGCGAAGGCAACGAAGCGGATGAAGAAATGGGCCGACATAAAACGACACACTATCGCGTTTAGTGTAGGGATCACGTTCTGGTGAAACTCTACCCTAAACACTCTCAATTCTTTCGTGAGCATCACACGACGTTGATCCGCAAGTATGACAGCCCTTACCAGATCGTCAAGAGGGTAGGATACTGGGCGTATAAGGTAGATATGCCGGACTATATTCGGACGCACACTGTCTTCCACATGAGCAATCTGAAGGTGTACCATGCAGATGTAGAAGACCAGCGACACGGTGAACCAACAAGAGCACCAGCGTACCTGCGGATACCGGATTGCAAAGTGCTGGAGTTGATCTTGAACCATATACCAGGCACCTTAGCCGAATGATGGACCCGTTACCTTGTGAAGTGGAAAGGAGTTGATGCGGACCAGGTCACTTGGGAGAAGGAGCACATGATAAGGCAATTTCTAGAGGCACTCACGGAGTACCATTGGCGCGTTGCAACGTTGTCGTAGACGTCAATGGCTTCGGTGAGGGAGAATGTGACCCCTCAACTACCGTGAACCTGACTATGACTGTATAACCGAACCCCCTTACGGGACAACTCGGCAATTTCTGTTAGAAGCTTTTGGGGCCTCCGCTTAGAGACAACCCTTTTTTGACTTGTAACGTTTGTATAGACACCCCAACTGAAGTGTAGCTTGTATTGGGTGACACGCAGCCTTTTCTTTTACAATACAAACTCTTTTGTGTACTTGCCTCTGCCTTATTGCATTCTTGTGAACTGCGAACTTGCGATCATGTGAACCGTCTTTACCTTTGCGCTGCGTCCGAACTGAAAGTAGGCTGGCTTAACTTGCGTTAGTTGAGCGTCGGTCACACGCCACAAACCTTTCGGGCGTGACATATATATAATAGACATCGTGAGAACAACAATGTTGTGCAGCACAATAGGCTTGTCACACGCTGAGCTCCATCCCACCACACCATGCTGGCAGAGATGACACTTTGTTTAGCCACCTCCGACGCAAACACTTCAACCACAAAAGTTTTTTTCTCATAGAGCTTGCTGATTGACAAAACTGTGGGTTCTGTCACAGGACGGATTCTTGTAGCGTGCGCGCCCACGCGCACTCATCCCATCTTTCGTCCGATAGTTTCAGAGAGCGCGAGCGCTAGGCAACGCATGGGCGTAGACGCACACGTCGATTGATGTAAACCTCCCTTGTATGTGTATGTGTATGTGTTGTATTCGGTCCATTGTAAAGCCTAGGTGTGTTTTATGAACTTGGGCTAAGTCGAGTCGTGTGTGTAACTTGACTTAGTGTGGTGTCGGTTCATAGTGGGCTAGGTCTAGTGGTGTGAGTTAGGTCCAACTAGGTTGGGTCGAGTGTTGGCTTGGTCGTGGAATATGGTTCATGTAAACTCGAGCATGGGATTGGGTATTGATCCATGTATCGGGTCTTGTGACTTGAGTCCAGCAGGACCTTAAGTTAGTCACTAGGTTAGGACTAGTTAGGGTCGATCAAAGTGATGTGGTGGAGTGGGTCGTGGACTGGTTCAAGGACTGAACCGAATAGGAGTGCTGGCTCGGTTTTGATTGAACCGAGTGAGAGCTATACCAGGTTGGAGGGAGCGGTTATGTGGAACCGTCCCTTGGTTGATGGGTGTTCGGTTACATCTAGGTGTCTCTTGTGAAGAGTTGCGGTTACTACTCCAAGTCAGCACCTTGAGAAGGTGACAACAAATTGAGCGGTTGTTGTAGCAAGGAACCGCACGATGTGGAGCATCCTGGCGGGAGCAATTACAGCTGCTCATGGCTTCAAAAGACGACAACAGCGTGGAGGGGAGGCAGGTTGGGATTCCCATGAAACGCTAAAGACTTGAAGCGGCTGGAGAGTTTCGTAGAGGCTGAGTTCCATGAAGATTGAGAGTTGTTCGTGGAGAAGAAAGGTTGAAGATCCCGTGAAGCATTGGAGGTGGCTGCATTGGAGGTGACAACATCGTGAGGGTTGAAGACGTTCAACCAGCTGAAGATCGATCGCTGCAACTCTGCCCTCCCTGTGACAACAGTCACCCGTGTTCCACAGTGGGAGATTCAGGTGAGGCATCTGATCCCCTTTGGCTGCAGGTGGCAGCCGTATCCTTCTTGGGCAGACGCTGCTCTTTTGTGAAAGGAGCAGCCAATCGAAGGCCATTCCGTGAAGCTACTGAGCATCGTGGAGTGCCGAGGCCGAAGGAAGGTTGCTTGCGCAGAAGGAACAGAGGGTTCACTTCAGCAAGCTACGGACGGATCTTGAAGGAGGTTTAGTTGAACCTCTCTCTAGCAGGACAACCGGATTCTGCAGCAGCACAGCCGCCCAATCCTTGGTGGAGAGCGTAGCTGCCTATCCCTTGGTGAACAGGGTGCAGCCGGGTCTTCCCTTGGACAGCAATTCTACCGCCTGTCCCTTGGTGGACAGGGTACTACCATGCTAGTTTTGTGCAGGGTCCTTGCAGATGAACCATACTGCAACAGGGAGCAGTCGTTGGTGGTGAGGTAGGTGCAGCCGAACCTTGCTTCCAGCAAGTGCCGCAGTTGGGGCAGTGGTGTGATCTGCAGTTAGGTGTAACCGTGAGCAACAACTTGCTTTGGAGATCAGCCGATTGCTGTGGACAGAGTGTGGCACTCTGTGTTCTGCAGCAGCTGCAGTTTACCTTGTAGCCGAGAGGAGTGCAGAGGACCCAGGTGCAGCGTGCTTCATAACAGGGTAGGCGAATGGAGTGCAGTGGCGTTTGGTATAGACGCCACTTTGCAGCAGCTCACAGCCAGCAGTGTTGCTGAACGTCGGGCAGCAGGGTGTGTTGCAGCCGATCTTTCCTGTGGTGTGTTGAGTCTTCCACTATAGAACGTAGCTAGATGAGCGTGTGAGCTCAATGTAGTTTGTGTGTGAACCATAGGTTGTGTGTGAACCATAGGTAGCTAGAATCTGTGCGGGGTAGATTTATGTTCTGTGGAAGTGTTCAGTTCATTCCATTGTAAGTGTGTGTTATGTGCGTTATGTTCTGGTTTTAGAACATAGAGTGCGTGGAGAATGTGTGCAGTCAAGCATGAGCAGGGGCTATCCGCTGAAGAACGTGTACAGCGAAAAGAGAACACGTTCCGAATTGGAGCTGATAGAATCACGTGGTGATTCTAGCCATCACGGGTCGACGAAGGCGTCCAAAAATTTAGTTTGAAAATTTGTCCCGTGACAGGTTCCACCATGATTTTGATATGCGGGTTGTGGTTGCTAACTCTGACCCGATATGTGGAATTTGGAATTCCCACATTGGTGACTGTTCGAGGGAACCTTGCGTATATGGGAAGCTTGTGCAGGTTGGCAGAGAGTGAAATGGAAGGGTAGTTGAGACCCCACACTATTCCATCTGCATCTACCGCACTGCAACTGCTGTTATCCGCAGTGATCATGCCGCAGCCTTGACTTGTTGTAACCCAAATGGCACAAGGCCTCCACGTAGTCTCTTTCATGGGCTTCATAAACCAGACCTGGATCCACTGCATCAACTGGGTTCACATGGCCCGAGCCATAACCAAGTTCCATGTCTGTGCTACTCGTAACATTCATATGATAAGCTGAAAATAAACGTTGTTTCTTTATCTTCGAAGTTGAAGAAAAAGACTAGCAGAGAGTTACCTATTGTCATGAGCACTGACTTTATGGCAGCAGGACCCTCGTGACTAGTATGCGTTTATTATAATGATTATCATATAATCAAGGTTTATGACTAGGTTGTTGTTTGCTTTCAAGGACCCTCGTGACTAGATATGCGTTTATTATAATGATTTGAGTTGTTATGGTAGTTATGTTGCATATGCGTTATAAGTGTATTTATTACAGGGTACTTTTTTTCCAAGAAGAAGAATATGGTGCCAATTATTTTCTGCGTGATAAGTGTTTTTATTATGGGGGTACTTCTTTTCCAAGAAAAATATGCTGCCAAAATTTTTATCTTCTTGGTTGTTGTTTGCTTGTCTTTCGAGAAGGCCTTGGCTTTTTCAAGTAGGGATCTTTTTGTTTTCACATCAAGCGGAGGCTCCTTTTAACTGGGACCCCGATACAAAATCGGTCTTTGCTCAACTTCCTGCTTCCAAGCATCTTCAATTCAGTAAAGAACTTCGAGGAATGGTTCAATGCACCTTTTGCAGATCGCATAGATGTTTCTTTGACAGATGAAGAAGAGCTACTTATAATTCGTCGTTTGCATCAAGTAATTTCTTTTCCTTCTGATTCTCCAAATGTTTTTCCAAGTTATTAGTTTCTCCTCTTTCTTACCATTTTTCCTTAGGTTATAAGGCCATTTTTGCTAAGAAGGAAGAAAGATGAAGTGGAGAAGTTCCTTCCGGGAAAAACGCAAGTCATTTTGAAATGTGATTTGTCAGCCTGGCAGAAAGTATATTATCAACAGATTACAGATGCAGGAAGAGTTGGGCTGAATTCAAGTATGTTAATTCCTTAACTCGTTATTTTAGTGGTCTATCGGTGTTGATTTTTTTCTCCTGTTTGTGGGTTTTGCATTTGACAGCGTGAGTCTAGGTTTCATTACTTGAAGTAGGCTACCATATAATCTGTCTCCTTAGAGTTTAACTTTTATTGTTTCCAATCATGTGCTTCTTTGTATGTGTTTATGTTTTTTGATGAAAGTTTATCATAATTGATTGGTTGGACCGAATCTGTCTTGACCAGAGTTTTGGTTCTTTTTATACCCTGTAGGTACTGGAAAGTCGAAGAGTTTTTACTAAATTTGTCTATGCAACTGAGAAAATGCTGTAATCATCCTTACCTATTTGTTGGTGAATATAACATGTATCAGACAGAAGAGATAGTAAGAGCATCAGGAAAATTCGAGTTGCTTGATCGTTTGCTCCCTAAACTACAAAGAACGGGACACAGAGTTCTGCTTTTCTCTCAAATGACTCGTCTCATGGATATCCTTGAAATCTACCTGTCGCTGCATGTATTTAAATATCTTAGTCTTGATGGTGCAACAAAGACAGAAGAGCGAGGTGTACTACTCAATCAGTTCAATGCACCAGATTCTCTCTATTTCATGTTCCTTTTAATCACTCGAGCTGGTGGTCTTGGCCTTAATCTGCAGACTGCAGACACAGTGATACTGTTTGATAGTGACTGGAATCCGCAAATGGACCAGCAGGCAGAAGATCGAGCTCATCGAATTGGGCAAAAGAAGGAAGTGCGTGTTTTTGTACTAGTTAGTGTTGGGTCAATTGAAGAGGAAATCTTGGAACGTGCAAAACAGAAAATGGGGATCGATGCCAAGGTCATTCAGGCTGGACTCTTCAACACAACCTCGACAGCAAGGATAGAAGGGAGTTGTTGCAGGAAATAATGCGTAGAGGTACAAATTCACTTGGGACAGCAGTACCAAGCGAGAGAGAAATCAATCGCCTTGCAGCAAGAACGGATGAGGAGTTTTGGCTTTTCGAGAAGATGGATGAAGAGAGACGGCAGAAGGAGAACTATCGATCAAGACTAATGGAAGAGCATGAGGTACCAGAATAGGCTTTCACAGCACCCACCAAAAAGGAGGGAGGAGTGGCTCTTGATGCAGGTAAAAGTCTTGTGAATAGCCAAACCACAGGGAAAAGACGGAGGAAAGAAGTGGTCTACACTGACCCCCTTTGCGATGTCCAGTGGATGAAAGCTGTTGAAAGCGGTGAGGATTTGGCTCAGGTAGTTCTGAGAAGCAGGAGAAAAGAGCAGCAGCCTGTAAGCGCGACTGAATCGAGCAGCGAAATTGTTGAGCAGAAGGTTCAAGAACCAATCAGCGGGGAAGAGGAGTCGGCCATCAGTGAGATGATGAGGGTTGTCTGTCTACTGGAGTGCCGAAGAGACTCAAGTCCACTAACCATAGACCTTTGTCTCCAAACGAGGATGAACAATCCCCACCTAGCAAGGAGGAATCTGGAGATCTTGGTGGCACCGGCTGGCTGGGGGAGATGATGAGCTGGAAAGCCCAAAAAGAAAGAGATCCAGCCACATCTATCCTGCTTATGGTAGAGGGCAGCAATCTAGCAGTAGGGGACATGGACGGTCGTGACTCAAACGATGAAGTCCTTCATATATTACCATCAGAATCTTCATTATTTCTTACTCGAGGACATGTCGGGCTAAGAGAATGGCAATGATGTAATTCATGTGGGAACGAAACATTCTTCTAGCAGATGCACTGGAGTCTTTGCTTTTGAATTCTCTTTACTCTTTGAAATACTCAATTCGAGGTGTATACTATGTCATAGGCATCTCTCCACTATGCCTCTTTTCTTGCATCACTAACCAGCATAGCAGACTTGAAATACAAGACGTTGATTAATAGTAAACGATCAGTACATTACTCATCCACTAGTGAATGATTTGACAGTAGGGAAGCACCCTGAATTAATTTTTTCACGGCAACCGTATGCCTGTGTTTATGAATGATGATCAACAATATCAAACTTTATAACATAGCTCGATGTTAGTGGTTGACCCTAATACAGTAGTAGTGAGAATGCACAAGGAATATATCGGATTTAGCTGTACACTTTCATTTATGATTAATATATATACAATGAATTTTTTAATTTTTAAAAAATATCAAGAAACACCTAACCACCATATATATAAATATGAATCAAACTAAATAAACAAATTTTTAAAAACATAAAATAAATATTATGTGGCATATGCATATTGAATTGGTAAACTTAAATTAAAAAACAAAGATATAAATATAACCAAGTTATTTTAAGTAACAACTATTTTTCATCAATAATCCTTTAAAGTAAAAATGCAAATCATTGGTTCAAGATCGATAATAAGAGTTGGAAAATAAAAGATTGTGAAATAATAATCCACTCTATAATTTGTTGCATTTAAGTATTTATGTTGCACATTTAAATGCAAAGTATTGCAAAATAAATTCATTAAGTTTGAATTACTTATGTTGCATTTAATGTACTTGTGCTGCATGAGACAAGCGTGAAACCAACCCTATATAATATGCATAAAGGTGGATTCTCACCATTAATCAAAATGTTCAATTAAATTACCAAATGAAACAATATCAACAAGGGTGAGTCTTAAGTCTGAATTAAACTAAAGTTACACGTTATAAGAGTTCGTGCAAAATCTTTGATGAAAGCAAGAAGCAAGCAATAATAGAAGCCAACAATGCCACCTAATAAAGGTCATTGGTGGCTATTGCAGTCTATACATTACAAAACACACAGAGAAATGGAGAAACACAAAAAGAGGCATAACTCTTTTGCATTGCAGTGGAGGTCTCCAATGACATGGCATGCCGAGAGAGATAGACATACCGTCATCACCGATCGTGACCGTTACTTATCCCTATTGCCGATGAAACGGTGAAAGAGGAACGAGAGAGATGCGATAAAAACAAGAGAATTTTTGTTAATTTTTTCTTATAAATCTTTTAAATTGGATAGGGTCGATATATATCTATTTGGATCGATCCACTTGTATGCAAACTACAAGTTAGTGGACTGCTATAGTGGTCCCCAATAGCACACATAACGGCGCTTATAGTGGGTTTTGGGGTCGACTGTAAACTCTAAGCGTTATAGTAGATATAGGACCGCTAAAATGCTATACCGTGCTATTAACTACTTCAATTAAGAGTGGAATATAGCATCTTGATACGCAACGGTGAAATCTTTTTTGGCTTCTTTAATCTTAATTCGTTGTATATAACTCATCAAATTGACATGAATTATTTTGATACTCTGACTTTGATACATTAGCGTAACACGTTATCTCATAGTGATGATGGAAAAACTGGTCAACTTAAATTGCCCTAAGGCTCAACTGCAAGTTTAATATTTCCGTGCTAATGCATTTGGCTTTCCCAAAAGTATGTTGATGTTTGCCTGCGAATCGCATGTCTGAATCAAACAAGTGGGATGTCTTTGCTGAGATTGGCAGATCTACCGCAGTCAAGATAGCCTCGAAAATGCAGGTGAAATTTCTTGGTTGATTTTTATATTGTTTGCTGTCAACTGATGTAAATAAAGAGGGAGAATAATTGTCTTTATGGCAAGGACATGTAGAAAGACGACATAAGTAGGCTCATGTAAGATGGTATGAAAACTAGATTTTGAAAATTTTAAAAGAGACATCGAACGATCACAAAAGTAATGGAAAGAAACAATAATAAAGAATGATCTAGTTTATATTGAGTTAACTGCTAGCATTGCACATGATAGAACTATGTGAAAACAAATAATTCATGTAACTAACCTCATCTAATGTGAGAAGAGGCTTAATAATTGTTGTTTCTAGGATCACGTCAAAATAGGTTGGAGGGTCTTTCCGGAGTTATGGTTCTTTCTGTGGATGCATGTCCAGCACGTCATCCGTCTTCCCTTTTATTCATAAGATCAAACATGTTTTGCTGCAAATATCCTCTACTATATGTCTAAATATATTGTTGTTCAATTTCTGTGGCATGCATTCTTTCACCGTAGCCATCTTATTTTGGAAGATCTATATTCATAAAAAAGTGATTCATCATATCAATATCCTGAAAAAAGAAAAGCAATAAGCTAATCCGTACTTAAAAAACCAGATCCATATCCACATTTGAATCCACATCTATACATGTATCGTTATTCACATCCAACCCGATTTGCATCTCTAGGCATACCACCCAATCCATCGAGTGTGCGTATGAACCTAAGTTGGGTGGTCAACTTGTAGGCCGCTGCCGTGACCCACCCTAACAATGTCAACGGTCAACAATAACTCGGGGCTCACGCTCGGCAAGCCAATCTTGCCCCTGGGACCCAGTCAAAAGAAAAATACAAAGCAACCAGGGCTTCACATAGAACGAAGCTCAATCAGAGCCAACAATTGAGCTCATACGTTCAAACAAACTAAACGTTAAAGATCAAGTAGGGTTGGCCCAGCCAACCAACCATACACACCGTCGTTTTCTCAAGAGGTCTAAATCGACTGAGCCGCTGACCATAAGTTCCCACTCTAGTACCAAAGAAGTCAACTAACCACATAGAAAGCAACCAAGCCCGTGGACCTTGGCCGAGCCAAGCATAACTATCCATAGTGGACCCAGCCAAACCACAAAGGAGGGTTCATGGACACACCATTGTCACCGGCCAAAAAAGCCCAAACGTGCAAAGGGGAGAAATATGCCGAAGATAAACAAACATAATCCGTGAAACAAGGCGAAATAAAAGAGCAAAAAGTTGAGGCACACTGTCCGCTTGCTGCTTTCGCCATCTTCGAGGCACAAAAAGGAAAAGAGCCATTAAGTTAACCTCGCCCCCCAATAAAGAAATATGTAAGAAACTCAGAACGACGCACGGTCAAACCAAACCAATCAGCCAGTCAAACCTTAGTAAAGAGCAAGACTTGTCAGACCCACCTGGATCAACTGCCAAAGAACCATACCGAGCCTTAACTGCAAGTGCAGCACAAATTTAAAGAATTACTATTTGCGCATCTGAAATTATTATACATTTTTTTCTACAATTTCTTAAAATACTCGCTCATTTTCAAAATTATTTTAAGTATCGTGTTACCAAAATCATTCCGGTATAAAGAGAATTTTAGATATTTTTGGAAATTATATATATGAATAGTAAAAATGATATTAAATAAATAACACACCGTATCGATGAGGTAAAATACAATACAGTGGACCCGACCAAACCGATCCGACAAATCCCACATAAATCCAGCTAACACGAGATCGCACATTTGCAAGTTTATTGGATTTGGTTGGACAACCGACCCGAATCAGATAAGATTATTCAAAAACACAGATGTACATAAACAGCAATTAGTCCATAACGCGGACGGTAAATAAGCAGCAAGAAATCATTCGCGCCACAAGGGTGGCCAGATGCAATCGAGATGTAAAGATGCAAATGTTGTGATTCATTCTGTAAGATACCCACCACACCCCAACAAGGAGGAAACATAAAACAAAGTCTCGATTAGATTCACCTTTCCACAACTTAGCTGTAGTACAGTACAATACAAACAAAACCGCTTATTACAGACCGGAGGTGGTTTTGGAATTGCAACCGGAATAAACCAATAACATGTAATACACGAGAACACACAAAAAGAAAACCACGCCTTATTGCCAAAAAGAAAACCACCCTCCACAAAAACTTGTTTTACCATAAACCCTACCACTAACAAAAGAGGTTTGCTCTTATTAGCTTTTTCATGGAGCCCAAACCACCGGCAAAACATGCATCTAATAACTATAATTCCTATAATAGCAAACTATTAGAGATCCAGATGGTGTAATTAGTAGAGAGACTGTTTGAGGTCGCTGTTAGTATGTCCACTCCTGGGGCAAACGCAGCTCATTGCTGATGACTGACTGCTGAGAGCGGATGATTCTTTTTTGGGATGAAACCAATACGTTTTTTGCAGACGAACTGGGCTCTAATACGATTGAACCATCTGCATAATTTCAACAGGAAAGACGTCAGTGACAAGATAGATTCATATTGATTGAGAGAGATTCTACAAAAGAGATTACCATGGCCGGGAATAAGATCCCCCTGGTAGTAACTTGGTTGTGCGCAGTCCATGTTGTCAATATTAAGATTCAAGGCTTGAACCACCCTGGCCGGTAGGAGAACCGTCGAACAACCTATCAAAAACACCAAATCAACCGCAAAAATTAGTCACCAAATCACAAATTTGGCACGAACAACGTGACACTATCAAATAACAATAATGTAAAGTATGCAAAGAAATAGAAGTGAAAAACTACCAGATTTCTTCCTAAAACAAGTCTGGTTATTTCCAGTTCTAGGGAGGAAGACACCGGTACCGGAACACTCTTTGGAGCCGGAGTTATTCAAGAAAACAGCCTTCATCCCCTTGTTAGATGACTGATTCTGCACAGAGGGCCACGCTTGGCATACAAAACGAGTATTTGTCTGGACCCTAGCTCGGTTGCGTGCTTGAACCACCTTGGCTTGCCGAGCCCAACTTCGATGCTGCTGTTGCTTAAGCATCTCAAACTGCAACACGAAAGAACCAGCTTCATCATCTATAATATTATCTTTCATTAACTACCCACGTCGATTTAAATAGCAAAAAAGAAGGGTAACCAAAGTATAACAATGCTTACATAAGCAGCAAGAACAAACGAGTCTCGATCTTTTTCACCCCATCTCCGGTCTAGTTGGCAACTGGAGCCGTTAAAGCTTTTCATCTCCGGAACCGTTAGCGGTTTCCTTGGTAGGCCAAGTAACCCTCGCTCCTCTAACTTCCCACCCTCTCCGTTTATCTTCATCATGGCCGCCTGACCCGCCGCTGCATACAGCAACTCCCAAGAGTCCCGATTTACAGGCATTGACGGTGGAGAAGGCACCTGAGATAGCCCATTCGAGTTTCTTTTGCTCAAGTCGCTCGAATCTAGGCTCCGCACAGACCAACTCTCCGCCGAGAACAGGATCGACTGCGGCGACCCAACCATTGCACCCACCTTCACCAAAACCATGACAAGTAAACCTACCATCACCGTGAGAGCAAAAGAGAAAAAAGCCACCAAGTTCGCCACCTACCTTGGACGCGATCGAACCCTGGTCGTTGTCTTCGAGGGTCGAGTGAGCCATGCGCTGCGTTAGCCCAGCCATGTAGTCTTCTTCATCGCTTTCTGTTTCAGTGGAGCTCACCACCGAGTCGGCGTAAGGGAAGTCGAACGGGAGCTCCACCGAATCGGCGTAAGGGAAGTCACACGGGAGCTGTTTCTCGAGGAAGACCATCTCGTCCGACAGGACACGAGATGGCAACCACAACTCTCCGTCCTCGATATGTTGAGCCATTCTCGGTTATAAAAGAGAGCTACCAAGAGAAGCAGACACGGGAGGAGGTGTGTGACAGAGAGATGACTGTGTGTTGAAGTAATAATAATAGCGCGGCAGGTAACGGGCCCCAATGAGAGAGAGAGTGCGTGTTGTGGCGAGCTGCTGCTTTTAATAATAATACCAGATTTTAGGGTTTCAACTGGCTTGGATGCGTGCTCCTTTTATGCTTCCTCCCTTCGGATTTTGGGGAAGGAGCGTTTCCTTTTTCTGAGCTTCGTTTTTTCAATGAGGAGAGTTTTTCTTCATTTTTAAGTTGGGTGTCTTCAAGCTCAACCAACAAAGCAACAACTGGCCCTGCAGGTGGGTGCGTTTCACAAGCTCAAAGATAAACAATTCTCATGCACCGTCTCTCACAACCAGCCATGTGCACATGACCCAACCCGCTAGAACCTACCGGGAAAAAGGGGGAAAAAGATAATAGCATCTTAATTTTCTTGTTGGTCAAAGTTTGTATCTTTTGGTCCCAATGCAATCTCACATGTATCATTTTATTGGATAAACACTCATTAAACTAATCTTTATCCAATAATTTCTTAATTTATGTATAAATTCTCATAAACCTTAACTCGGGTTTTACAATTTTGTTAAGAGTAAAATAAAAGGAAGTAACTAATAGAGAGTTATTTAGATGATGTACATTAAGCAACGTATCAATGGAAAGATTGCATATAACTTCATGCTGTATTTGGGAGTTTCTGGAATTGAGGTCGCTGCTTACTGGAAGATTTAATATCTAATATGAAACAACTTTGGAACTAGTTATGTTAAGAATGTAATGAAAATGATTCGCTAGTTAGATTACATCATCACGTTTTTCATAAGGAATCGCGTTACAGTCAACTGGCTGTCTCGGTTCTTCTTGCTAATTGATTATCTGTTGTATAAATTAAAAGGTCAACAAAGTAACAGAACAAGGTCTATGAGAAAAAGAACACAGACGTAGCACAGAAACAAGCAAACTTACTTTGGGACTAAACATAGTTTCAACTGGTGCCTTCATATTGTTGGGAATAACAGTTTTCTTTGGTAAATCAAGCTCACTTTAGATGTTTACTGATGAAGACATTTAATTCTTCTATGAATCAAGTATATTTGGGTCATCCAAATAAGTGTGGGCTGTTAGGTAAATGGAATTTTCATTTGATCTTTGAAGGTTTTACTTAATTGTCCTAGAGAATTGTAGTCTACCAAATCCTAATTTAGGCGAGCTCTTAATAGTCATAGAATACTGTAAAGGATGTCATTTATAAGTGTTCTAGCATTTATGTTCAAAAGTATAAAAATATGGATAAAATCTCCACTTTGAAGCATGAAATGAAATTATCCTTCTGCTTTAATTTTCTCGTTATTTTAATGTATGTTTCCATTATAATTTTGTTTTACTTTCAATATTTGGTATCACAGCCTTGTTATCTTTCTTTATTTTCTGTTACCTTGTTCCTTTGAAGATTGTGAAGGACGGAAAGAATTTTGAGCATTGGATGTTTTGGATAGAAGTAGTATTCGGGCTCCAAGAGTTGACTAAAATCAAAGAGGAATGATTTGTATGATCGATGACTAAGGCTTATATGATATCAGGAAACCGAAGAAGTGTAAAGGAAAATGGAAAGAAAGATCTTTAAGATTATTTTACACCTCTTTAAGTGTTGAACTTTTCTCTCTTCACGACATGAACATGATAAAAGAGGCATGGGACACTCTGATCAAGGCATATAAGAGACCCAAGAAGGTTCAAAATGTTCATCCTTAGACTCTCCATCGATAATTCGAGCTCCACATACTTGATAGATAGTTTGCAAATTCGTCAAATGAAAAAATCCAAGCCATTTTTTTGTTATTTCTTGCGATTTTGGCTCTAATCAATTAGATGAAAGTCAATGTTGAGACAATCAAAGGCCAAGTAATCATCGAGAAGGTTCTTTGAACATAAATATTACAGTTTGATTATATTGTGACATCAAAAGAAGAGTGTTGATATCTCTCCACCTTGTTTAACATTGAGCTAATGGACTCCCTTTTAAAGAGAGATGACAAGCCTATACTTGAATTTATTTTCAAGCAACCAATATAACATAGCCAAAGTCTCTTATTACAATCAATTGTCCCTTTAGTGACTAAAATAATCAGTCACCTTTAGCTGCCCGTCATAGTATGAAGGTAAAAGAAAATCTGTACTGCGACAAAGGAAAAAGAAAAGAAAAATAAGAAGGCCCGTGATATTGAGAAAGGGCAAAAGAGAGTGGCATGTGGTTTGTCAGACACAAATCAATGGGGATGGACCATACAATGCCTCTTTTGCTGAACCAAGGTACTCGCTGGCTGGCTGCAACTTGTTGTACCAAATGGATAAGCCAGCCATTCACTTATTATAACGTATTTATTTATTCACGTACTTTTATTTTATAGGAGACAATTATTGAAAAATAAAAATTGCACGTAAAATACTTTCATCTAAAACACATCCAGTATAATATACATTGCAAATTACGGCTAGCAGGTCAAGTCACAAGTTAAATCGTCATGAGTTCGATTCCGGTGGCTTTCATTGGCTCTGGCCTCCACATTGTGCTCCAAAGAAAAAGACAGTCAAAAGAAGTTCCAGAATTGAAAAGCCACAGCTGACTTTGTAATTGTAAAGATGCCACCATTTTGGTTCGTGCATGGTTGGTTACTCAAGACGGCCCATGAACTCTCTTTGATGAGTATTATGTAGTAAAATGGAGATTTCGCCCCTTTAGTATAGAATGATACACTTTTAAGTTCGTACTTCACATTTAATGCAGAATGATGCATTTTACTTTTAAATTCATATATTATATCGATCAAACAATAAAAATCTTTGAAAGGATTTAAAGCTTGAGTATATATATATATATATATATATATATATATATATATATATATATATATATATATATATATATATATATATATATATATAGAGAGAGAGAGAGAGAGAGAGAGAGAGGAACTCAATGCATGAATTGAGTTTAATATACGTTCGGAGTCCACCGCTTTATTCCGCCTCCTCCGATGACCAAATCACCTTCATTTGCCACCGTCGATGCAGCTCAAGTTCCGAGGATATGTATATCAAGATTCGGATTTTGATGGATGAAGTGGGTTCGCAGCTGCCTCAAATTGAGACCCGCACCGGATCTGAATACGTATATCCGGATCTACCGCCTTAAATGAACGCGAACTGTGTAAGGATATGTTACGTATGAGGATCGTGTCCCCACCTGATCCCGCTGTCCTGAGAGCCTAATAAATAACCGGTTTCCCAGAATATGTCACTTTTATCTAAAATTTGAATAGTCTATTTTGCACTTAAGGTTTTGACTCAAGCTTTTATTGGTAGTGTTAAATTTAACTAAAAAATGTTAATGTTAAAAGTGGTTTGATGTTACTAAACCGAAATATTTCTTCCTTTTAGAGAGTGTAAAACTTCCATGACAGCTTGAAGCTTTTCTCACCCAGACCATTAACTCACCAGTAGTGCTCTATGACGCCCACTCGCACGTGGTGAGTTTGATCCCCGGTGGGTTGCATGTGCGTGTGTGTAAGGATTCTGATAAAGACGAGCACTTTCAGTAGAATAACTTAGTTTGATAACATCGAATGTATTAAATTAAAGTTTTAACATTAGTAGCATTTTGAGCTTAATTTAACATTATCTCTTCAGTTACCGATGCTTTGAATGGCTGCATATAACAGGATCCTTTTTTGCCTACTATATTGGATACGGATCTTTGGTAGTATCCATATCCACAAATGATAGGGATGTAAGGGTATTTTAGGGTTAGGCAATCAAGCTCACTTGTGGCTTGTCTCAAAAATGGAAAGGCGTGACAGTGACGTGCAACCCTTTTCCGCCGAAAGTGGCGCACTATATGGTCACTTTCCGGGTCCGAATTTCAAGAACCGAACCCGCAGTGCGAACGGTCGGTCCAAACCCACCCACTCCCAGTTCCTTCTTCATCCATTGGTTTTTCTTCTTTGAATGCCCCTCACACTTTCATTTTTTCCAAATGACCTGCCATCTTTTTCCAGATTTAAAGTACCCTCGGGATTTTTTTTACCAATTTACCTCAGGGGCCCTAACAAGATTGTTTATTAGAGGAGAAAGTTTTAGGGTACTTGAAATATAAGAAAAGCAATGGTGTGTATAGGAGAAACAAAATGGGGAGGGGGGTGAATTAATAATTAACATGCTCACTTCTTTCTCGTACGAACTTGTTTTCTTGCATTGATTTCCTTTATTCGGGTTAGTGAGTTGGATTCATTATTAATGCGGGGGTCGCTTTGGAGTGAACTTGAAGCATCCTGCTCATTAAAGTCTCTTTATGCTTTTATCCATCAACCTCCGTAGTACGCCTAAAAGCTGTTCACCCTCTCCCCATCTAACTTCATTGTTTGATTGTTCCTTGGTAGAGCAATAGCTCACCTGGCTAGGGGGTGGACTCCGAAGTTTGAGAGGTCATGCGTTCGACACACTCAACTTGTTGTACCCCAAAAGAAGACTAGGGGGTGGACTCCGATACGAGACTACGATTAGAACCGGTCACAAGGGATCAAAAACTAAATTTGAAAAGCATTAAAAGAGGTAGAAAACGACCACAAAAGTGTTGGAAGGAAAAAATAAAAAATGATCTAGCTTATTGTGAGTTAACGGTTAACATGTCACATGATAGAGCTCTATGAAAACAAAGAATCCATGTAGTCGACCCTGTCTAGTATAGGAAAAGGCTTAATTGTTGTTGTTGTATGAGACTATGATTAAATTTTTCTTTATTATTCAAATTCAAGGCTGTTGCGATATCTAATGTATATGATTTCAGTGGCACGACTGTCAAAGTTTAAGATCGGTCTAGTATGCAAACAGGCTTAGTTGTTGTTATTGTTGTTGTATGAGACTATGATTAAATTTTCCTTTATTATTAGGCTGTTGCGATACCTAGTGTATATGATTCCAGTGGCACAGCAGTCAAAGTTTAAGATCAGGTTGGTATCGAAGATGGACGAGACATCCGCACATTTGGATAGACCCAGCTACATCAAGGTCAATGATAAATGATAAATTGTATGATGAATATTTATATATATATATATATATATATATATATATAATGCCTCAAAGCTTTTAATAGAAAACAAGAAAACATAATTATGTTCTGCAGAATTGATATTCCCAAGACGAATACGTGTTATTGTGGAATAGAACGTCAAAGCTTGGTACCAAGAATTTTTTGAAAAGTAATTAATTCTATAAACATATACAATAAAGTTGTTCTTAAGGCATATTGACACGTTGAGCTGATAGATGGACAAAATTTGATCGCTTTGAGTACAAGCTGACTGTGAGCATAAGGCCTTGGTATGAACTTCCTAGTCTCAGTTTCACCATATCGTGAACTGAGGGATGCCAAAACTTTTGTAAATTAAATTGGTTCCTGAATTTTACTGAATCGAGTCATGTATGCCTAGAACTACTCTCCTTGGCATCTTCTCTTTCTTAGGTCTGTAGAAAGACAAGCTGGAGTTTGAACTGCCTCCCCACCACAATGCATCGCACCCACAAGTTAGAAAGGAACCCTAAGACAGGTGATCATACCCACTCGGGCAAGTTAGTCGCCCACCTTAATATACAAAGAGAATAGGGGCATCTCGAATTCTTCCTCTTTGTTTGTGTAAATAGTCAACGGTTTGTGACTCAAGAAAAAAAAGAGTCAACAGCTTGAGTTGAAAGGAAAGAAATATATATATATATATACATATACATACACATACATATATATACATATACATATACATACGCACATATATATATATATATATATATATATATATATATATATATATATATATATATATATATATATATATATATTCTTTTGGCCCCTCTCACAACCTTAATTTTATGACTCTTGCAAGATTGATTTTAAAACAGAATTTGTTGTTTGCGTTTCCATTGAGTTGGGGAAGAACACTTTTTGTTCAAATTAAAACAATGTGGAGTAAATTAAATACTGGTCTCCAGCATTCACGATGAAGTTAGATCTTAAACACTAGAACTAAAAACCAAGCTTCAGTTCTAGCCAATTACATGGATCCTTAGTGTATTCAAATCTTTCCAAGTCATACTAAAGGGAAGTTCCGGCTGATGAACAGGGCCCATGTCAGGATCCGATAGACACATTTAATCTTTTTTTCTTCCTGTTCCTTATTTTTGAGTAAGGTACGTGGGAAGGACATAGTGAATTAATGGGACTAGCTAACAGGAAGTCGGATTCCATTTACTCCACTAGCTATACCATGTCAGGACCGAATTCCTTCTCCTTGCGCTCTCCTTCATTCTCGTCGTTGCAGTTCTCAGTTCCTCACTTTCATCAACCCTTGCACCAATCTCTTGATGGTATCTCTCGAGCACGTATCCTTCGTATCGATTCCTACCTTCGAAAAATGACTCACAGACCTGCTGGTCTAAAACGAATGGCCAACATAGAATCGGTACTCCATGGCAGATGCTCTCTGGCGTAGAGTTCCATCCGCTATGCGTCAAGAATCCACCCACAGATGCAAGCACCTTCCCCTGTGGGGCCCACTCAACCAAGCAACACCTCTCTTCACCCATCAACTCCTCCGGAACACCACCAGCACCACCATCTCCGGCGATCAAATCCTGCCGGATAACACCAAGGAACGGGAACCCATCGTTCGTCAGCCCGTGAAAGAACTCAAAGAGCTGGTCTCGTGTAACCCGTCTTAGGTGGCACAAAAATACATAAGTTGGATCCAAATTTGAACCTTTATTTGTTTATTGGAAATTAATTCGACTTTTGAGGAGTCACCAATGAGCTGTGTGTAACTCCCAAAACTGACGTAGATGAGTGATTTGGGTTCATGACGATCAAGCCACTCCATGCAAGATTGATCTTCCTTCTAGAAGCTTGCATTCCGGCCGGAGTCGATCTGTCGTTCGAGAGAGGTGGATCGGAGGAGGGGATGCAGGGGCCCTAGGGTGTAGAGAGCAGGGAACTCGGAACGCAGGTGGGCGAGGACGGGCCGTTCTAGATCGTCGAAGGTGTTGAGGATGAGCCCGCCGGCGCGAGTCGAGCTGCAAGTTGCGATGGAGAGGATGGTGATGGCTGGATCCGTCACGTTCTTGTCTGGACATACACTAGGTAGGTCCCTCATTCGCACCAGACCCTCCGTTCCCGGTATGGACCTCGTCACCCTGTCCTTGCCTTCCTTATGATATTCCAACCAAGATAAAGAACACAATTTTTGCCACAATGAAGAGATACTAAGTTTTGATCATTGATCGATTCAATCATACATTTCCAACTCATGAATTTATGGTGAAATTGCCTTCACCGTACTAAATCGAGTGCAAATAAAGGCAATATATTATACAGATACAGAGAAACAGATTCAAGGAAAACTAAAAAAGAGGAGGAGCAGAATCAATTAATGAATACCTGCAATGGGTAGCTCCCCTGATTGAATGAGTCTTGGGATGCAGAAATAGGACCACATACTGCAAGCGCTAATTGTCCGGAACGCAAGCACGGGGAATCCCAGTTCTACGGCAACGTCGATAGCGAAAGGGAGGTAGCCATCTGTAAGGAAAATCCCACACCATCAACGATCAAGAAGGATATCCGTGTCTGACGATCATCACCACACTTTCCAGATTGACCAGAAGCCAGCGTCTCTCTAAACAGAACCCTCGTTTTCGTATCCAGTGACAACCAAGTCCAAGACACGGCCCGCGGACCTCGTGTGGTCCGACGGCAACCCATCGGAAATGGTTCGGAACCGGAGCCTGGGAAGAGAAGAGAGCCGAGAGAGAAGATCTGGTGATGATCGAGAGAGACGCTGGTGGTTGTGTTCGGAGTTTAGGAAGATGATGTAGCAGCTTTCACTAGAGCGGGCGAGGAGCTCGGCCAAGATGAGCATGGGTTTGACATATCCTTGTTCTGGGAAGAGGAATATGAGGACGTGTGGGTTTTGCCTTCGGCTTTTCTGTTCCTTTAGTTTCAGTTGTTTGAGGCGTGCATCTCCCCGAGAACCTTAGTCCACAACCAATCAGAATGAGCCACGTGGAATAGTAAGAACTTACGACTTGCTATAAGATTGTTGACCCAACTTATAGAGTGGATCCTGTGGTCTGGGATATTCCACGTCGAAGTGCAAACTTATGTGTGATAAGTCCGTGATTTCTTTTTTTGTTATAAATGACAGTGATACTTTGTTTTTATGTGTAAGGATGGCAATGTTGGTCCACCATCAGGTCCAATTTGAGATCATCCGGTTTGACTGGGTTTGCATTTGGGTCAGTGAAAACCCAGATATCCTTTCGTCCGGGTATAAAGTGGGAGACCTCATGATACCCACCCACCCTTGGCCGCAAGGAGAGCCGGGCCAGTCTTGCTTATTAGATAAAGCAACCTCTGCTGGTATAAGGTAAGCGCTTCTGTAAGGGCACAACATAACAAGTATGCAACCTGTGAAGACCTGAAACATATATATATATATACACACATATATTCTAGGTATAGATGTTCTCATCTATGTACATATGTGACCCTTCAAGTTGAGACGAGTATCACCCACCTATTTCTCCTCAACTTATATGAGCCAAATAAAGCTCGGGTTGATTTGTTAGTCTTAAAATGAGGTGAGTGAACCTGAAACGATCTCATCAAGTACCAGCACAGTGAACTTGACGGATGTGATCACTTAATATGTTCATTTAAGATGGTTGGATTGTTCTAAGTCTCTAAAATTAAGTAGGTTTTCTCAAAGTTAACTTTTTCAGGTGGCATGCAGATAAATATTTGACAGGAGTACCACGTCATGGCAACTAGTCTTCCTAAACCTAATACGAGTAAGCCCCACCGATCTCCATATGAGCAAAAATTAATTTTTAATAAGAAGAAACCAAACTAATCTCTGCCCAAACAGCCTACGTTCATGAACAGCTGATCCTAATAGCTTCTGCAATTCACTGGCTTTTGCAGGATTCTGGTTTGCATCTCAAGCAGCATGAACCTTATAACCTCATGATTTGATGATTTAGTATAGTTGATCGCTCCTACTGTGCCAATGTTCGAACTTCTAAAAATGCTGATAATGATACTCGCATCGATCTTTTTCATTTTTCCATCCTTGGAGACTAACCAGAAGCTGAAAAGATTATGATGAGTTGCATGATATTGCTTCCTGTAGCGTTGTTCGACAGCGCATCTTATTCTCTTTGGTAGCAGCTCCAAGTCAAAAGGCAGAATAGCGATTGAACAAGATGCACTTTGCACTCGAAAAAGAATAATATGAATCCTTATCTACGCTCGAATTCGGATTCTTATTAAAGAGAGGCCCGGGTAGAAACAGCTAGTAAACTATTATTACTTGCCTTTGAGAAAGCACCTTCTTGCGGGCGTTGCACGCTACTTGACTGGTGGGAAAGATAACTGACCCTTATTTCTTCCGTGAATAACACAACTAACCTTAGATGCAACGAGGACTGAGGAGATAGTATTTACACGACAGATTAGTGATTTTTAAGCTCCCTATATCCGGCAGAAGGTTCGGCCACTTCTCATAATCACTCGGAAAAATCAATTCGATTTACGAACTTATTGGAATCACTAGACCAGTACCCGGTCATGACGGGTTGAGTTGACCTCAACGGATGATGCAGTGGCAATCATGTTGATGTTCCTTGCATCAATCGTTACGAAGGAACGGCTCTCAAGTTGGCCTATGAGGTAACTATTCCAACGAACAGTCGCTAGAAAGAGCTCCACCCTCCGCAAAACCCTTCAAAAGGAGGCATAAGAACGGAAAGAAAGCATGCTACGTACGAGAGAGTTGATTGATGGCTAGTGTTCGGAGGATTGGCTTGGCGATGGATTACTCAAAGAGCAGCAAGCTGGCTCTGCAATGGACGGTGGAGAACCTGCTTCATCACAAGGGAGACACCCTCTTCGTCATCAACGTTAAGCCTAGCAAAGGCAAAGAGGTCCGCAACGTTCTCTGGGCTCAGTCAGGATCTCGTAATTGATTTGCCTCTCTCTCTCTCTCTGTTTTGAGATGGTCGATTGGTGATGACTGTTTTTGCTATATTTCTTTTCGCTGGCAGCGTCGATACCGCTGACCGAATTCAAGGATCCCAACTCGATGAAACAATACGACGTCGTACCCGACCCTGACGTCCTCGACTTGCTTGATACTGCTGCAAGGCAGACCGATGTATGTCCTTGATTCTCTCTCTCTCTCTCTCTCTCTCTATATATATATATATATATATGAGTGTGTATAGAAATTGTTTCATGGTTGTCGGATTGCATGGTAGGCGTTGATCGTAGCGAAAATATATTGGGGGGATGCGAGAGAGAAGCTATTAGATGCGATGGAGGATCTGAAGATCGACTCCATGGTCATGGGCAGCCGAGGCTTGGGACAGATCAAAAGGTGCGACCCATATTTCCTCTTTTTTCAATTCACTACGATAAACAAACTGTTCATAAGAGGCCTTGTTAAAATTTTGAATCTGTAACCAATAAATGGTTAAAAGAATGCAAACAGGCAAATTGTTATGATTTGTCCTTGTTGTTTCGTTTATTGCTTTGGTCATCCAAAAGAGACACACTCTGACTTCGAAAACTCGCGATTTGGAAAGATGATAGGAGCTTTAGTTTAATGTTGTTGGCACATTGAGACATTCTCATCATGCATCTGGCAATTAATAGGGAACCCTTGAACTTAGAAGATACGTTAGTCGGTAAATATTATGAAACAACGACATTATTAGAAACCAAATTAGAAGTGACAATTGAACGAGAAAAAATATTTAAGATTAAAAGAAACTCTAATAACGGTAAAAATGTTAAAGGAGAAAAAAAAGATCACACAAAAGTTGGAAAGAAACAATAAATAATATTTTAATTGATATAGTTAATTGCTAGCATGACACATGATCCGGCTTTATGAAAACAAAGAATCCACGTAGCCGATCCCATTAGTATGGAAAATGCTTAGTTATTGATGTCCCGATAAACATGTTCGAAAGTTAAGTTATTTACCTTGATGTGGTTATAGTTTTTTTTCTTCTCTTTTGATAATGTAGTTGAGTAGACCCCAAACACATGGGCATTTGGGTATTGAACTCCTGACCTAGCATCCGGGGTAAAACACACTATTTTCCTATGGACTTTTTCATGAAATAGTATTTAAAGAAATTAATACATGCTTCTATGTACTGGCATGATTCCGGTTTGGTCGTTTAATGGCTGATAGAGGTTGGTTGGATATATAAAGCGAAAGAAAGGAGATGGACCAATGGCAATGAACGAGTTTTATTGACTAGCCACCGGATATTGGACATATTGGACACAGGTTAAAATTTAAACTACATCAACTAGAACTTCCAACAAGATGAGCCAGGCAAGAGACTCGTTACTAAGTAAAAGGAAAAGGTAGCAGCTAAAATTGGTGATTTCTTTCAAGGAAGAATTCCTTGTGCTGAACGAAATAGATAATTGAAAAGAAATTTGATAATGAATGGTTACTTCCTGGATGCTAAGGTGTTGGGTCAATTTCCTTGAGTTTTTTTTTTCTTTCAACTGATCGATGATTTCATTTTAAAGAATGAGAGGCTTTTCTGTTTAGTTTCTGTTGTTTTCTTAATTGCAGGATCTTGCTGGGAAGTGTTACAAATCACGTTCTGGCGCATGCTTCATGCCCGGTGACCATAGTGAGAGATCCAAATTCCAAGCCATGAAGACCTGTCTGTATGAATATTAATTTGTACAAGGAACTTATTTAATACTCCTGAAAGTGTCTGCCTGTATGATCTATGCCTTAGTGAACTGAACTGGGTGACCTATCAAAAGAAAATGGAACCATAACGTGCCGTATTGATGATTTTATGCAAGTGATTGCTGTGTTAATCTATGCTTTTGTTGGATCCTGCAAATTGGATTGAGATTGGTCTCATTGAATTATGTAGAGACGCAACAATAGTGACCCGAGATAAGGTTGCTTGTTTCGTCTTTTTCTCTTTCCAGGTACAATGGGGGGGCTAAGTAGCCCAAGGACGACAAACATTAAGTTCCTCCAGCAAAATAAGTATCCATCTGGTTTGCAATCAGGCGGTCCATATGTGCAACCCGGTGCCAATTCAATTCCATGTTCAGCACATAAGTTCCCCTCGCCAAGCATGCATGAGCTTGCTCGTTTTAACTTGACAAACTTCAATTATTTTTAATATAAATTTGTTACTTATTGGTTTAACATATGTTTCTAACATGTGCACATGTAAATATGATACAAAACCTGCACACGCCAAATTGATCTGAGCGTAAAGCATGTCTCACCAAACTATACAAGTTGAGCTCAGCTTGCAACAAGACCTGACAAGCTGAACAACTTTATTTCGATCCGACCGGCTTGTGATTTTCATACCAACAAAGTAGAATCGAACCCTATGGGTTCCAATTTGAAACATGCAAGAGTCCATGCCATTTCTTTGGTTGTACTTGTTACATCCTATAGTCAATGTTGACGGTATCAAAGACTAATAATACAGAAGAAAGGACTAAAGAGGAAAGGAATGAACCTCGCTTGAATCCTCTTAGGAGACACTAAAACAGGAGAGTAAATTGATATGCACGCACGCACACACACAACTTCAGAATGAGTCCAGGGGGCGCCTTTCTGTTGCATGTCATGTTTGATATAGAGAATCTTTCTTCTCACCTCTTCCTTTTTTTTGGGTAATGATGCTGTTCTTGACTTCAAACAGCTCCTAAGCTACCATCCATTGCCCCATCAAGGCCTAGCGAAACACATCAGGTCTGCCCGTCACTGCAAAAACGCTTGTTTGGTTCTTCATCGAAACAAATCTCCGAGTTTCGGCCTCTTGGCAGCGAGGTTCCTTAGAGTTTTGCTCCCAGAGTGCCTCCAATCCAGAAAATAACGCTTTGGTGGGGTACCATCTCTCCATGATGGAGGATTTTATAGAAAATAAGAGAGAGATTAAGGAAGGGATGGTCCAGCAATCGAGGGACGAGCTCACTGAGAGTGGTACCAGCTGAGAGAGCTATACGCGTTTTGGGACAGTGAAGAACAAAGTAGCTCGAAGGAATCGCTTTCTTTGAGCTGGTCGATGAGGAAGAGTGAGGGAAAGGGTCGCTCTCTTGATGTTGGGGCTGGCAAGAATGACGGCACCCATGAGAGTATAGAGAAGATGAATGACAAAATTTCAGGTATAGTCGTTTATTGTTTTGATGGGGAGTTCTCTTGGTTTCCTTCCGTGCAAGGTTGGAAATTTTGGTACTGCATCCTTAGTGTTTAAGGGTAAAAAAAAAAGCTAATCTAGTTCAGAGATGTGTATCAGTGATAGTGTTCTTGTTAGTGTTTAGGCTAGTTCATGGTCCAAGTAGTTATGAATAATATCGTTTTGTTTTGAAGAGATAGATATGATGAAAGAGAGATTTTCAAAGCTGTTGCTTGTGGAATACATGTCAGGTTATGGAAAGGGTGTCTGTGCTTCTCTAGCTATCTCAAATGCTATAACAAATCTTTGTGGTATACTGTTTTCCTGCTTTTATCTTTTCTTGGAAAGATTTTTGTGTGAATTTCCAAATCGTATTGGAGATACTGCTTCTTTCTTTGTAATTTTTTGAAACTCCTTTTAGCTACTGTTTTTGGGGAACTATGGAGATTAGAACTCGTCTCCTGAGAAAAACTCAATGTGGCGCCGTGAAATGGAATGTCTTACCTGTGTTAGCGATCATATTGTTGAAATGATCCCTTCCTGGCAATCATTCCTGATGGAACTAAATTGGAGGTGTGAATTTCCTGGATCTTGTTAGTTTCTCTCTATATTTGTTCGCTTTAGTTTGGAATAATCGTCCTAATGGAGACATATTGTCAGCAGAAATCTGTAAGATTTTATTGTTTCTCGCTTTGGGATGGTATATTAAACAGCTCTTTGTATGAATTAGGTAATGACAAGCAGACCACGCTCAGATCTATATATTAATCTTCCGGCCTTGAGGAAGCTTGACAATAATCTGCTTTTAAGATTCATGCAAATCATCTTTCTCTGTGCTTCATCTCTCTGATTTTAGGTTATGGTTCTGAAATCTTTAAGCATAACAGGAAATACTTGATAGTTTCCGCGCCAAATTCTGGTATATTGATCAAAGCATTGTAGCACCTGACACTAAAAATGCGGGTCCTCTCCAAGGGCCTGGCAGACGCCAAGAGGAGAAATGGTGGCTGCCTGCCCCCAAAGTTCCTCCCTGTGGCCTCAATGAGAAATCGGTTAAACAATTGCAATATAAACGTGAATGTGTAAATCAAATACTTAAAACTGCCGTGGCCATAAATAGCAGTTCTTTAGAAGCAATGGAGGTTCCTGAAAGTTACCTAGAATCTCTTCCAAAGGTATCAAGTTAAACATATTACGAGCTTTTAGCAATTACTTTTCCATGTAGGTGATTATGTGGTGAAGTGTCGCTTCATTGAAGCTTGATTTCCCTTGTTTTCAGAGTGGGAGGTCATGCTTGGGAGATCTAGTATACAGGTACATCACTTCGGATCGGTCTGAGACTCACTGCCTACTCGATTTCTTAGAATTGTCTTCTGAGCATCAAGCTCTTGAACATGCAAACCGTGTTGAAGCCTCGATTTATATATGGAAAAGGAGATCAAACACGAAGTCTGTGAGGACTGCAGATCATCCTAATTTAAAATTGTCATGGGAGGCAGTTAAGGACCTAATGTTGGATCCTTACAAGAGAGAATTGCTTGCAAAAAGAGCTGAGAGCCTCTTGCTTTGTTTGAAACAGCGGTTTCCTGGTCTTTCCCAGAATTCCTTGGACATGAGCAAGATTCAGTATAATAAGGTTCTAATATTTTCCTCCATCCACTATTCTTGCAAGATTTGGTTCTTAACTAAAAGGAATTGAAATGTTATTTGTAGGATGTTGGGCTATCCATATTAGAAAGCTACTCTCGAATTCTGGAGAGTCTGGCGTTCAACATCATGGCTCAAATTGATGATCTTTTCTATATAAATGACCAAGCCAAACATGGTGATCAAACTTCTGCACCTGCAGTCAGCATTGTGGCAAATTGTATAAGTGTTTCACTGGCTTGCTGCTCCATTCCTCTATCTTCTTCCCACTGTGCAGTGTCTTTTACCACTCCAAGCCCATTAGTCAGTGCTCCTAGTGGAGTGAACTCTTCTATGCATGGGAAACCTACCGGGAGTTCTATCGGTCGAAAAAGTGAAAACACCTAAGAACCGTCATAATTTCTATTCTCTTCTTGCATTTTCTTCTATCTTCGAAGAAGCAGATTCTCCAACAGCTCGTGGCTGACCAACAGCTTTTGTTTCCTATCGTTTTTGAGCCTTGATTTTAGAAAGCTATACATGGTTTCTAGAGAAACCTGGAATTGATCATCTAACTGATGACGGAGTGCTGTTGGGGATTGCTGACTTCCACAATAACATTAAGCTTGTATATACAGTTTATCTATATTGCTTGATTTTGATAATCAAGTAGTTATATGATTACATCTTGCCATTTGTTTTTTTGTAGATCCATCAATCTATATTTACTATTTGAAATTTCTGTAATGATTCTTGTGTGTCACCGTCCCCTTGTGCAAATTCAGTATGATCACTCTGACAACCTTGAAATGCATATGTTTTGGGAAGATGTGGGTTTTTTGTTCTAAACCACAGGTACATGGACCCCGACTCGTCCGCTTCCAGCCATTATATTGTCATGATCTCCATTCCCTCAAATTCATTCATACATCTGCATTCTATCGGCAACGAAAAAAGAAGGTAGCTTGTCATTATCTCAATTCCCAGTATTTTCTTCGATTTAAGAGAGAAGTCTTCCGGGTAAGCGTCTTGATATGTTCATGCCAATATTTCCTTTCCACTTTTCATTCTCATGGTTGAGAGATAGAGAGAGAGGAAATGCTCCCACAAACAAGTCATGCATGGTACCTCACAAACAATTCATGAAAATTGGGATCTTTCATCAATATTTGCACATCTGTTCGTTTGCTAATTATTTGGATGAATAACCCACACCATGAACTTGCTTAATCTATAGTAGTAACCAAAGTTAATTAACAAAAGGTTGACTGAATGATATCACATAAAAAGGATTTGTTATAAAGAGAAGTACATACATTAACATGAGTAGGCGATATAGATACAAATCGGCCACAACCAAATTCTTGGCCCTGGACCGGCCGCACACGTTGGGCTCGAACCTGGTGACTTGGAATAAGCATATGGAACATATAGAAGGCATCTTGCTTTGCCAAAATCATCGTTATCATCATGGATTAAAAAGAAAACGGATCCTAAACCTGTCTAATTGAACCATCAACTTCCCAAAAGAAATATTTTCCAAAGGGATCTTTACTTTAGTCGGTTCCATGAACCTCTAAAAGTCTTTGCCATCAAGTGCATAAGTATATTTTCTATTGCTTTGTTTCTTTGACTAATCTCTCTCTCTCTCACACGCATGCACGCAAGCAAACATATTCCTTTTGCAAGAATCATACATGTTTGCTCATAGTGGAGCTTATCATCAGGTTGGTTGCCTTGTGCTTCTAATATTAAACTTTATCTGTGATACAAAGTGTACAACCTTTTTCATGCTAGGTTGCCACAATCAGGTGGATTTTAGGATATCATAATCCAGGCTGAAAAGTGCGTTTGTGTTACCAAAACAGTGGCGGATTCACATTGAGATGAGGTGAGGCGTTCGCCTCACCCGAAAGTTTAAAAATCAACTTAAAATCTATAGCCCATGGTGAGCTGAGGTGGAGGGTTCGCCTACTAAAGTTTACAAATCAACTTAAAAGTGTACAACCTCTTTCTTCCTTTTGTTTTTGTGATTAAGAGCACAAACAAACATCTGCCTGTTACGATGAACTTTGAGGTGCGATTTGCAAGTGATCCCTTTTAAAACAATGAATACCTAACACCATATTCTCCTTTGGTCATAATGCATAGCAGCCCATTTGGTTTTGGAATCTTACAGTTGCCCCATCATGCAATCCACATTTAGTATGTCAATCAAGGAAACCAATTTAAAAAAACCATAAGAAAGCAAGAAGAAAAAAGGAAATCGAGAAATATGGTCATTAATTCCCAATAACAATTCTTTACTAGGGAACTATACATGCTAGTTGTCATGGCTGGTCTACCTAAAGCTACGTAACTTTTGTTTTATTTCTTTTAATAAAGGAATTAAAGGGGAAGGGGGTAAAGCTGCAACAAAGAGTGAGGTAGAATGATATGCAAATGGAGAATGATTGCTTTTAGTTTTTTTAATAAAGGAATTAAAGGGGGGAGGGGGTAAAACTGCAACAAAGAGTGAGATGGAATGATATGCAAAAGGAGAATGGACTCGTTAATTAAAACAAAGCATTGGGATTGTCCAAATGTGAAATTCAACCAAGCGCCGGGAAACAGTTCACAACAAAACAGCTGCAACTTCACCCAGAGCGTTAGCTTTACTGGTAGAACGTATTGACGTCTTCGTTGTTGGTGGGGAGTTCAACTCCCAGGGGTACATCGGGTGTGTGTGTTAAGCCGCGGCCTCCTCTTGTAACCAGAAAAACAGCTGGGACCCGAAATTTCTACTTCCGTACCTAACGAATTTATGATTTCCTATATAGAGGTTTGGAAGGAATGGCCGAACGAGGACCCCCCCCCCCCCCCCCCCCCCCCTCCGTCTCTCTCTCTCTGAGACCGTTTGGGACTGCTTCTCGCACCTTCGTAGCCCAAGAAATGCACGATTGAGGCCTCTCTCTCTCTCTCTCGACATGAGCTCTGTAGTATCATCCCTGCTCAGAGGCTTAAAGGAGAGGTGGAGAAATTGAAAAAGGAGGAAGACGGAAGGTTCCCTTGTTTCTTCTTCTGCTTCTCCTTCGGTTTCCATTGGCTTTGTAAGTATTCTGTGTGTGTTTTGTTCAGAGGCTATGTCCTTTTGTTATTGTAAATTAAGACAGATTTGCGCCATCTATTTTTTGTTTGGTTTTGGGAATTCTTTGACTGATTCTCCATCTTTTCTTCTCGTCTTTCTTGATCAGCAAATTGGTGGCCGGGAGGAAGGATGGCGCACAAGGTTGATAACGTTTACGATTACCTCTTCAAGATCGTCCTGATCGGAGACTCCGGCGTCGGCAAATCAAATATCTTGTCTAGGTTTACGCGAAACGAATTTTTCTTAGAGTCGAAATCGACAATTGGAGTCGAATTCGCGACAAAGACGCTTCAGGTAGCCTCTCTCTCTCTCTCTCTCGATTTGATTCATTTGGCGAGTCTGTTCTTGACAATTGTCTTTTTGGATCTTTCTCTGTAATCCATCATGGAAGCATCTTTTCAATAGCAAACATCGTAAAAAATAATAGCTTTTTGTTGAATTGTTGTTGCGTTGATTGTTTTCTTCATCTTCGTTGTTGATATGTGCTTTGGGCTAATCGATTCACTCGGGATGATTTCTGCTGCCTCCGTTCTTATTTGACCTTCAATCTAGATTAATCAGGTATTTTCAGATAAAGGAATCGGTTCATTTTGTAATGAACGTCTGCCTATTCTGGGACCTTGCTGGCTCGAGTTTCTGCGTTGATCGTAGTGATCTCTAAACGGCAATCGGTTCCTCCGCGTCAAACGTTGCAAAACCTCTGTGTGTGCGTGTGCGTGTGTGCGCGCGTGTCTGCATTCCTCTGCGTGGCTCCCGGTACGATCAAGTCTACTGCATCCCTGACTCTCTGTGCTGTTTAGGTTGTGGACTATGTCCATTTCATTTCTGTACCCTCTTCATCTAGGACTTCAGATTATCAGAGAAGCAAAAGACGAAAAGCTCAAAACATCATGGTTGAAATATCGGAATTATTTCATATGACCGTTCATTAAATAAAGTAAATCGATGATGTGAAGTTTTACTGGATGACGTAGACTCGTTTTAGTCTAGAACTGTATTTTGTAAATGAACATATTGAGGTGTGTGCACAACACAGTTTAGAAACTGCACCTTGTAGTGATTGCCAAATAGTTCCTTCTTGGGCATGGTTCAGTCGTTAGGAGTCGGCTCCCTGACAAGAAGTCAGGGATTTGATACCCGGTTTACATCTTGTGGGAGTCTGCTGGTCTGCCTTAATCCAGTCTTTAAATGATAGAAAATATCTGCTTCACATACATGCTCTTCATTTCTCTTTATTACTGAAGCTTTGTGAGAAAAGTGTCCAGTCATATGTTAACGGTTCAATTTGTGACTTTAGTTTCTTGTGGTTTCGTGTTATAATAGTGAGGATCATTTCATATAGTACGTGTCTTCGGATTTGATGAGCAATTCTACAGAAAGATCCTCTGAAACTTTAGAATAGTTTCAGAAACTGATTTGTCCGTCTTCCTTCTGGAGGAATTGTAAGGTCACAGATTCTGTAATTGTGTGAAATGATATATTTTTTTTCAGTCTGGACAAGTCAATGTCACACAAAGAATATACTTTAACTTCGCTTGGTCCCAATTGAGGTCTAGTATGTCCGGATCAATCGCATCTGGAGGCACCGCTGAGGTCATTTCTGGGTGAATTTCATAGACGACGATTGATCCTGAACTCTTTTCAAGTTTAACTTTTGTGTTCTTATGTTGTTCATCTAAGCTTTTATTGTTCTGCTTTTAGTGTTGCATCTTATCCTTTTCTTCATGCCACTTCTTCAACTGTAACTCATTTGCATAGTATGTGTGGCGTGGCATGTTCTTTGGAAGACACAACAACAACTAAGTCTTTTCCCATATTAGATAGGGTCGGTTACATGGATTCCTTGTTTCTACATAGCTCTATCATGTGCCATGCTAGCAGTTAACTCAATATAAACTAGATCATTCTTTATAGTTTCAACACTTTTGTGGTCGTCGCCTTCCTTTTTTTAATATTTTCACAATCTAATTTTTCATATATTTTTATGGGAGCATCCTTTGATCGTCTTTCTATATGTCTAAACCATCTTTAATGCTTTTCTCTCATTTTATCCTTTATTGGTGCTACTCCCAATTGATTTCTAATAACCTCATTATCTATACAGTCTTTCCTTGTGTGACTACTAATCCATCTCAACATCTTCATTTTTGCTATAGACATCTTATGCACATATTGACATCTTTTACACATGTTGATGGTTAACTCCCCACACTCATAATCATAAAACATAGTAGGTTTAATTGTTGTTCTATAATATTTACCTTTTAACTTTAATGATATCTTCTAATCACAGAGAATATGTGGTGCTTCTCTCCATTTTAACCAACTGTCATTAATTCTATGCGTAACATCCAGTGTTATTTGTATCGCACCATTACGGCCAGGGACCCTTTAAAAAGGTCCCTAGCCAAACAGAAACCTGCTTTTTTGCGAGTTTCTGACGTCTATTCACGGCTCCCCAATGCTTCTCAAGGCTCCTTCCAGTGACTCTCCCCCTCCTTGGTGTTCAAGGCTCTCAAAAAAGTGCCCTACGGTTTTCGTGGAAACCTCTCAACTCGGATTGTGGTATATTTTTGGTATTTTTTGTAATATTTTCTTTGTATTTGTTATTTTTTGTGTTATTTATGTTTTTCTAATGACAAAATATGAAGTTATTAAGTGCGTAGATATAATTTTTATTGCATTCGTGAAGTGAGAGACACTCTATTTGAGTTGAAGATTGGAGATTTATGAAGTGTTTTTATTTTCAGGTTTTTTATTGAATTGAAGTGTGCAATTAAGATGGCAACAAGGGGTGTTAGGGACTCCCAATCTTGGTATGATGATTTTGCATGACAATGGGGTACAACAATTTAGAGAAATAGATTGAAGATAAAATATTTGTTTTGTGAGAAAGTGGTTAGTGGTGAAATTTTATGATTGGAACATCACCTAGTAGAGACTAGAAAAGAAGTTGCTCCTTGCCTGAGCAGAGTTAGAAAATTGTGAGAAGCTATTAAATGGCTATAGATGATTCAGAGTATACATCATAGGAGACAACATAAGGATGATTTAGAGTTTTTTAGGAAGAGAATGATGATGTTATTTGATTGGGTGATAGTATTACGTCTGATGGTAGAACTAAGGTTGATAGTAGTAGTTCTCGATCATCAACTAGGGGAAAGAAGGTTGTTGAAAATTTTGTAAGTAAAAGTGGTAGAAGAAGAATGAGTAGAGAAAGAACTTCTTCTAGCATACATTAATTTTCTCCTCTTAGGACTATACATGGTGCTAAACCTGAAATTCGTGCTCCTATGGCTTCAGAATAACTACATGACAACAGATGGCTTTATGATGTATGCATCCCATTTAATGCAATAAACAATTTTTATTTTCAAGTAATGATAGATGAAATTATTAATATTGATATAGGATATAACATGCCCTCTTATCAGAAGTTTAGAGGAAAGGTATTAGATAAATCATAAAACTGTCCTTGAAGTGTAAGAATATTGTTCGACTTTGAAAAAGTTATTGAAGGAGACAAGATAGAGACGGATGGACAGATAGGCGAAAAATGACTTTGTTAAGCTTTCATGTCTACTTTACTACAAGACTTATATTTTTGAGATCTCTAGACATGCCAGAAGAGAGGCATACTGGAGAGATCCTAAGGCAAGAGTTTGATAAGGTGATATCCGAGGTTGGGATAGAGAATGTAGTTCAATTTATTACAGATAATCCAGCTAACCATAAAGCAGGTAGTAAGGAGTTACTACATACTTATGGGACTTTATATTGGACACCATGAGTAACCCATTGTTTAGATCTCATCCTTGAGGATATTGGTAAGATGGATGAGATAAAGGTAATAATTAAGTGTTGCCAAGATATCACCAAATTTATCTACAACCATGCCTTTGTATTATGTATGATGAGGAGTTATACATATAGTGCAGAGCTTTTTTATACAATTTTAAGTTGGTTTGCAACTAATTTCTTATTTGTACAGAGCATTATGAGACAAAATCAAGCCTTGAAGAGAATATTCTTAGATGAGTGGCAATAATTTACAGAATTATATCAAAATAGAAGAAACAGAAAGTTAAATGAGATTTCAGAGACAGTCTTGAGGAGTACATTTTGTAATGCATGTGTTAGACTATTGAGGATTACATGTCTTTTAGTGAAGGTTTTGAGACTGGCTAATAGCGAGGAGAAACCATCTATGGGCTATCTTTATTAAACTATGGATAAGGTAAAAGAAACCATTAGAAGTAATTTTAATGGAAGAAAGATGGATTAGTGGAACATTATAGATAATAAATGGAACAAATAATTGAATGAACCTATTCATGCAACAAAATATTATCTAAACTAAGCATTTAAGTACTTAACAAGTTTTAAAAGGGACAGTGAGGTTAATCGAGACATCTATATAGACAATTTAGTCCCTAACGAGAGTATAGCAGATGCTATACATTGAGAGATGTTGAACTATGATAATGCTCTTCATTTACCTGTAGCAATCCACAATCACACTAATATTAGCCTATGTAAACTATTTATCTTCATATTTAAGTTTTTTAAATTTTATATTTATTGTGTACTAAGTTCGTAATGTTTGTCTTTTTCTACATATGTTTGGTCGAATAGGTTTGGAAGTGGTTACCTTAACCTTAGAGATTTTGGAGTAAGAGTTTTGAGCCAAACCTTTAGTGCAACGGGTTGTGAAAGGAATTAGAGTGTCTTTGAACACATCCATAGAAAAAAGCGCAACAGGTTGAAACATAAGTGGCTCAATGACTTAGTTTTCTTCCGTTGTAACATGCGACTCTAATAAAGGTATTCTTGTATTAGTTACTACTTGAAGATTCAATTCAATATTTTGTTTGACTTTAATTGTTAATGTTATTTACTAATTACTTATCTTTCTTTCTTATAAGCAATTAAAAAAGTTAAATAAAGAAGAAAACCAATTTGATCCAATTAGTTTAGATAATTTTGATTTATTAGAGGGGTGGATTATTAAAGATAACGAAGAAAATGCACTCCTAACCGAAGAAGACATTGCATGGATTAATTTGAAAGGAGCTCAATAACATCATCAATAAGATGAGGATTTTGATTTTGAAGTAGAAGATCAAGGAGAAGATAAGATTATTTAGTTAATAATCCTGATTACAATATGTAAATGTAAATGTATTTCATTTTTTGCTTCAAAATATTTAATTCTTTTTCGATTGTAGAATGGTGAATGATAAATATGTACTAAACTTTTGCGTTATATGAATTCTTTATAATTATCAAAAATTTTCATGTTTTTTTTTTGCTTTTTTATTTTTACTAATTTTTAGTATTAAATTATGATACATAACGATACAGTAAAACGATACACAATACGATACACGTCGAACAACACCGGTAACATCTCCATCAATTTGAAAAATTGACCTTACTATTTAAAACTTTACTTGTGAGGGATGCACTGTGTGCCAATCTTAATTTTTAAGTTATTTGAAGTACCCAAATGATCAAACATACATTCCATATATTCTGTCTTTGTTTTACTAAGTCGGAAGCCTTTAATTTCTAATATTTTTCTCTATAATTTTAATTTCCTATTAACTTTTTCCTTAGACTCATCCACTAACACAATATCATATGCAAATAACATACATTAAGGTACTTCATCTTAATATGTTTTGTTAACTTATCAATAACCAATATAAATAAATAGACTTAAAGTTGATCCTGATTAACCTAATATTAACTTGACAGGGGTAAATCATTCCTTCATGAGTCCTCACATAAGTTTTTTCACCATCGTACATGTCTCTTATAAGATTTATATATGTCAATGAAATACCTCTCTTTTCCAAGGTTCTCCAAAGAATATCTCTTGACACCCTATCGTAAGCTTTTTCTAGATCAATAAATATCATGTGAAGGTTCTTTTTTGCTCTAAAATGTTCTTTAGAAGGCAAGTAAAAGATTTTTTATTATGTGTTTCTCTCCGGTTGGACCACATGTAAGGGAAATGAGAACAGGAGGAGAGAAATCATTGACCCAATCTGTTCTTCATATACGTTTTTCGTTGCATGAGTGAGGGTTTGTGTGTATGTGTCTTTTCTTAATATGAAATGGGGTTGCCAGGATATCTATTTGGATTTCATGAATGTGTATGTGTTTTCATAATATGAAACAAGGTTGTCAGAATATCTATTTGGACCTCATGCTTTAATTCTGCGCATTGTTGATTTAATGCGTTAGTGGGCCACTGATCCGCATAAACCAGCAATAACTTATTGTTTACGGGATGGATTACCAGGTTATCTGATCCTTTTATTCTGCCTCTCACCGAAGGTGAGCACTCTATCATGGTTCGGTCTATAAGGTGGAGACCCACTGTAGATCCTTGGAGTGCTATTGGTTTTAGGACAAGCATGGTTTTGTAGTATTAATTGTTCAATACTAGTTAACTTCTTCAGATACTCACAAGAATTTGAACATTGGCTTCTGCTCTAGTTGTGGATTCCCTGTTTTTTGCGGTCACGTGTTCTTTGCAGTGCATCATAGGGGTTATTGACATGCACAAGTTGAAATGTGATTCCATGATCTGCTGTCTATAGCTTTACGATGAATGTCTATTAGTTTGTAAATAACATGCCTTGCCTGAAGGTGGAGGGCAAGACAATCAAGGCACAAATATGGGATACGGCTGGGCAGGAGAGATACCGAGCTATCACAAGTGCTTATTATAGGGGTGCTGTTGGTGCTTTTTTGGTCTATGATATAACAAAGAGGCAGACCTTTGATAACGTTCAGAGGTGGCTTCGTGAGCTTCGTGATCATGCCGACTCCAACATTGTGATCATGATGGTTGGAAACAAGTCCGACTTGAAGCATCTACGAGTTGTTTCAGCGGAAGATGGTAAGGTTTTTGCAGAAAAGGAAAGCCTTTCTTTTCTGGAAACATCTGCATTGGAAGCTGTAAATGTCGAGCAGGCATTTCAGATGATTCTCAGCAAGATCTATCATATAACAAACAAGAAAGCTCTTGCGGCTCAAGAAGCAGTTGCCACAGCCAATCCTCCTGGTCAAGGTACAGTTATTAACGTTAATGATACTTCATCAGCAAACACGACTTGCTGTTACTAACTCTTTGCCGAATTTTCTGTTGCTGAGCATGAAAACAAGCCTAGTCTGTTGCATTCATATATTAGAAACTGTAGAAATACAGGCAAACTGAGAAAGAGTTGGTTCGTCATCCTTGGGTATTTCAATGGCATGTAAATGAGTGGAGTGTGATTGTTGTGAAATTATGCCTTGATGTCGTTTCGAGTTGTTCCATACTTATAATATTGGTCTGTTTCCCCCAAAAGAGAAATTTGATTTTGGTTTGTTGAAGGAAGATTGTTCTTTAGTTCTTTTGATTCTTCATAACTGGAAGGACTCTAACTCCGTTCCTGCAAATTTTAGAATTACGTTTCTGGTTGTGTTTTCTTCAACTTGTATGTGGTTCTTATTTTGAAACGTTTGCTATTCTTTACAATGTTACATATTCAACTATCGCACCTTTGTGCATTTGTTTCTTTTCTCTTCTGTGAAGGTTTGAAATACACTACGGGTGTCCGGAAGCCCAAAGGACCCCGACTAATATGGTGCGGGGTTGACTCACGATGGGAGTAAAGCTCTCCGGCTCCATTCATGACTCAAACTTGAGACCTTTAGTAAGGGGAACAACTGCTGAACCACTTGAAACTGACCACCCGTTGGTTGCTCGGGAAATTCCTGGATAGTGACATTTTCTGGTTTCAACTCCAGGCTTCGATAAGGATGTTCTTAGTCGGCTTGGTTGAGAATTGAAACACAAGAGTGGAAACATTAGCGGATATAAAGTATCCAATGCCAACACTCCTCTTGAAGGAAGAGTTGATTTCGACGTGGGAGAGTCTCCCAAGCGTCATAAGGCTCCAAGCAAGAACAAACGCAAACAATTCTTGGACTGGTTCGGCAAGGTTCAATTATCAGTGCCTAGCTATGTACAATGGAAGTGGGTCGATAGGATTGAATGCGGTAGTGAGATGATCCATGCAAATGGTGCAAGAAATAACTTGTGATCACCAGGGAGGGTAAACCTTTATATGATGTGGGCAAGGCATGTCTCCGAATTTTACTAAGTGAATGAAGCTACTATTATACTCTAGTGGATCAACAATCTGATGAACTTCTATGCATCGGTGAATATGTTCAACTCGGGGTATAGCCCAATGGAAAGGGCTGTTGCTGTTAACTGTGCGGTCGGGGTTCAGTGGCCACCATAAGCCTTTGGAGTCGGGGTCTTGGTTTTGCCGAAGGCCTTTAACCTCTTGTTGATCATTAGTGGTATGCCCGTTTTCTTGCACAAAATTCATGAAATGATGCTGCAGCTTACGCACAAAATGAAAACTGGAGAAGAAATAAAGGGAGAAGTTTTCACTCTCATACAACATCCCTTTTGTAGGCTCCTCTCCTAATAATAATAGGATGTAACTAAAAAAAATACATTTTCCTATTAACACTAGGTTTCTAGTAACACGAAGAATCATGTTTTGGATTGCAAAGGGAGATTAGAATTCTCTGTATAAGGGTAATATCATCAAGCAGGAAGGCAAGACGGGGTGATCAGCTTTATGGATAGCGACATGAGTATACTGCTTTCTTTCTTTTTTACTGTTTAAAGTCATGATTTATATGGACAAATGTACTTTGATCTTGGATTTCCATTGCAATGGAGAATCGAAACGCTTTCATGCATTGAATTAAAACACCATTTCGTATCCTCCTTTATTTACATGCTCTTAGCTTTGCGGCTCCTAATCTCAGATTAGCTTTTAGCTTTCCTTTCACTCTCATGGAACGTTTTTACATCTTTTAACGTGGGTATTGCTTCAGAGAGAGAGAGAGAGAGAGATGATGGAGATGTGTGAAGAGCACTTCTAATTGTAGAAGTTGAGGTTTTCCTTTTTGGCGCTCATGAAGGAAGTCTCACATCAACGTGCATGACACGAAAAAGTTGATGGATTCTCTTTTAACAATAAGAAAACAAGGTGAGGTTTTAAGGGGAGGCACTATAAAAAGTGCTTGGTTAATGAGAAATGCCTAGTGATTATCTTCTTTTTTTTATATATATTTTTCCCTCACTCGTGTGAGAGGTGATCAGATGGAGCTCAAAACGAGCATGAGGAACTGGATGGTGACGAACGTTCAAAGAGACTACAATATTTCTTTGTTTAAGGTACATATATTACAACACGATGACGACTTAGAATACCTCGTGTGAGAGGTGATCAGATGGAGCTCAAAACGAGCATGAGGAACTGGATGGTGACGAACGTTCAAAGAGACTACAATATTTCTTTGTTTAAGGTACATATATTACAACACGATGACGACTTAGAATACCATTGTTGAAGATAAAAAATGGTAATATATATATATATATATATATATTTTATATACACACATATATAGCTTTAGCGCAAGTGTACCATGCTCCCAGTGAGCATATTCTTGTGCATGTGAGTGTGTGCGCACGTTTCATCTAGTTCCACTATTTAGGTGCGATTATATTTTGGTTTTGACCAACCAGCCTTCGTTTTGGCCAAGCTTTATCCTTAAACTAGGAAGAAAGTGCCTCTGCACTTAGCTAGTATGACCTTAATCTGCATTTACATCATCTTCCATACTGCATTTTGCATCAGCACTTCAATAAGAGAGCCACTTTCGGATGTGCATTAGTCGTTTTTAAAACAGGACCCGAAAAGCCATATCACCCTTCCTTTTATGCTTTGCTTTAATTCTTTCTCAACATTCAAAGCAAATCCTATCAATAATTACCTTGCTTTTAGATGCAAGTGGTTTTAATTTCAAATACTTGTCGCAATCAAGCTTCATATATAAAAATTCCTCATATATCCTTACGTAGCTGATGCATGCACAAACAGAAGGATCGCGCAAAGTAGCCGGCAGCCTATCGTAAGACTTTTCGGATCTTTCATCATCTGGTGCTCTCTTTCCAGCATCAATGCACGAGAGATTCTCAAAGCTCTAAAGTTGATGTGCATAAGTGCGAGGCTGGTGACCCTTCATGCAATAAACATGTTCATAGTGATTATAAGGTTAACGATCTCATGTTATTTCAAACAACAAAAATGTGTTTCAAATTAGGGCTCTGGCTTCTAAAAGGTTCTTATAAAAACGTGGAATGGGTCTTCAACGTTTCCTAAGCTTTAAGAAAATCTGTACATTCGGAAAATGGAAAAGCAAGATGAACTGTTGGTAATGGACATGTCAAAGAAATTGCGTGCACTGTCGTATACTTTTGTACACACGCATTACAAAGAAACTTTTAAGTCATTTAAATCATGAATGCTTACCCTTGGTCCATAAGTTTTAACTCAAGCTTCATCCAATTAATTTAATAAGTTTCATTAATTTTAATTTATGTGGAATACCACTTAGTGTTTTTCCATACTAGAGGGTCGGCTACATCAATTCTTTGTTTCCATAGAGCTTGATCATGTGCTATGCTAGCAATTAACTCAACATAAGTTGGATCTTTCTTTATTATTTCTTACTTATGTGGTTTTCTTCTTCCTCTTTTAATATTTTTATAATCTAGTTTCTTGTATTTTATTGGAGTTCTTTTGGTCATCTTTCTACCTATTCAAACCATTTTAAACGTTTTTTCCTCATTTTATCGTCTATCAGTGCCTATCTAAATTTATTTATAATAAGCTCATTATGTATATGATTTTTCCTCGTACTATCACCCATCCATCTCAACATTTTCATCTTGCCATGAACTTCTTTTGTACATGTTGAAAATTAATTATCCAACACTCAAAACTATAAAACATAATATGTTTAATTGTTGCTCTATAATATTTTTCTTTAAACTTTAATTGTATCTTCTTGTCACATAGAATATCTAATGCACCTCTTCATTTTAACCAATTTATATTAATTCTATGTATACCATCTCCATCAATTTTTTTAACATTATAAAAAATTGATAATAGGTATTTAAAACTTTTCTTATGATATATGCAATGTGTCTATCTTAATTTCCGTGTCATTTGAAACAATCAAATAATGAAAGTTAGGTTCTATATATTTTATCTTTATTCTACTTAGAATATTAGACTTTTGTCTCTAAATCTACTCAACGTTTTGTTTCATTTCAAAGCTCCGCAGCTTTCAAGTTTGATGCATTTATTGTGATTTTGCACCTACGTCAGCGTGAACTAACTCATTCCACCAAGAAGTCAGTTCTTTCAAGCAAAGCCAACCACAAATCGATAGGTTCAGCATGATCGAATTGACAGAAACCGATAGTTAGACAGTATTTTGAGGGAAAATATAAATATTAGATATTGGACAACTTCATTGTTGGGAGAAACATCAAAAGAGCTGGCTAGGTCTGATGATTAGAAGGTTGGTCCTTATTACTAGCTTAGACATGTTGAATCTATTCATATGGTCAGATTGGATCCGAGGTGCACCCAAGAGGATGAAATAGGGAACCTCACAAACTATGAGATCTCGGCTGTGAGCCCGTTTCCAGACTGGATTGAACTCGGGGCATCAGCTCCTAATGCCATTACGCAAGTTCCTACTCACTCGCTCCCAGTCGTAAATGTTGTGCTGGCCCTAATGTTATGTTGTCTTAAGGCCCATGTCGAAGACACCCTCAGTCTGTTAGGTGGTGCTCGATAGCAGAGTTAGGGCCTGCCATATTGGGACTGCAGTCCCAGCACATGTTGCTTTTCAAACGCGCTCCACCATGGAAAGAGGGCCATGGTACTTATTTTGTACCTAAAAGTGTCCCCCCCCCCCCCTGCCAGGGGAATGTTGTCAAACAGTTTACCCATGTGAGCATGCACTACTCTCTCTCTCTCTCTCTCTCTCTCTCTCTCTCTCTATATATATATATATATATATATATATATATATATATATATATATATATATATATATATATATATATAAAATCTGGCTCGACCCATGGTCACCCCAGGGCTGGGTGCCACTAAAGTTAAATTATTGGACCGGCCTCTTGCTCTTCCTTTAAAGAGCATATCGGATTGCCCCCATTAACTACAGGGAAAGGCCAACAGAGAGGGAACCCCGAAACATATGCACTTGGGTTGGTATCGGAAATCTTTCCTCACCTTTTACGCACAATGCTGGTAAAAGCTTTAGTCCTTGCTTGTCAGCGAGGAAAAACTGTCTTTCCCCTAACCAATTCATACAGAACTCATAGTGTTTAAGGTGGCGGATTTGAATTTCTTTAGGGTGAAGCAATAGCGCATGGTTTCACCATGAGCTAAAGACAGTGAGCTTTCTGTCCTAAAGCTTCAGATAACAGTCACGGTTATGGCCGTGAGCTTTTGCCAATGAGGAAAAACCACAACTAATTAGCAAGTTTTAAACCATTGATCATAATTATATAGCATGAGGCTTTAACCTTGGGTTTCCTTAATCTTGGTGAGGAGAAAATCCCAGCTGGGCTTAATTTAGATCTGCCAGTCGGTGTCTATTTTTTACTGACAAGGGAGGAGGAACAGCTAGAATTTGCCAAGTGTTGGTTCTATCGGCTGAATCCAACAGAATACCAGCAATAGATGGTGAATTTCCAATCGTCAGTGTTTGTTTTAAATTGCTGACTTTGGTCATTTGATTGGGGTTACTTTGAATAATTTTGAGATCACTTGAGTATTTAGTAGAACGTAAAACTCATTTTAATTTATATGAGGGATACAGTTACTGAATTAACTATTTAGGATCAAGAAGAAGAACATGAACCTTTTACAGAAGGCCTGTAACATGCTACTAAGAGTTATTAATTGGAAAACCACATACAAGAAAAGGAGTAACTTTTAAACAAGTCAAGTTTATAAAACACAATATTGTAAAAAAAAAGTTCTTAAGTATAACTTAGTTTAGTAGTTATGAGGGGGTAATTAATTTCTTTAATGTGAATATCGGACTACACTAGAGGTCAATATGAAGCTTATATCCCTCTTTGATTATAGATGAAAAAATTAAGGACCAATCAAGATGAAGTATCCTGGTGCATATTATTTATAGATGATAAATACACGAAACATAAAAAGAAGTCAATCAATGTCAAAGAATGGAGGAACCCTTAGATAAGAACAAAGGAGAACATACATTGTAAGCTCAATATTTGGTTGATACAGGCGACACAAAAGTTAAACTAATACAAATGCATCTCCTGCAAAGTTATACTGTCGACATTCAAAAACAAATAAAAGGAACTCCTCAAAAGTGTTTGAAGGAAATTGTACACAAAACGGACAAATGAGAATCCATGTACTAGATTCATTTGTGCATGCACACACGTTGACACACTCATAAACACACACACACACACACACACACACACACACACACACACACACACACACACACACATATATATATATATATATATATATATATATATATATATATATATATCCAAAGGGTAGAATGAGCGGCAAAGACTAGTTGGAAAAGATGTATCAGAGATGGTTTTGTAGGAAATTCCACACCTGTGGTGGAGAAACATGTCCGTCAATAGTGTGGTCCTGCTTTAAATTCAACACCAGAAAAAGAAGACATTCGAGGTGGAGTTCCCCGTGGTTTTGGCTTCAGATTCAGCAGAAAAAAATAGTGGGAGATGGTCTGCGTTCTATTAATGAAACTAGAGTTGTTTGGATGAAGTTATTGAAAAGGATTGTGCAAAAATGTTTCATAATATCCCTCTAACTAATTAGCATATGAAATGTTTTATCTGTTTTGCAAAACTGTCACTTTATAACATTTACCTTACCGTATGATACTTAGCCATTAATAATGAATGTCGTTCATTATGTTAGTGCTATGCTAATACTTTTTATAGATTAATCCGTTTGATGACATGATGCTGACATAAAGAGTTGATATATGTGGAGCTGCCATTCATTATGTTAGTGTTCTTGATATACCGTATTGTCCATCTTCATACGAAAGTATATCTTTGCTTTTCAATCCCTACAACAATCTTATAGAGGGAGTTTCTCGTATGATGAAAACTTAAAGAGTTATGATTGTTTATTGAAATATTAGGTAGAGACATCCTTTTATATTACATATTTTATAATGGTTGTATGATTTTTCTAAAGAATCATTATTTTGAGAATTGGATTTTTTTTTCGAGAATTGAAAGTTTATTGAGAAATAATAGAGTTTCTGAAGAAACAAGAAGTTTATTTTGATAATTGAAAACTTAAATAAGTCATCTTTATGTTAAAAATTAAAATATTTATCCAACAACATAAAAATATCACATCGAGAAAAATGAATGACATTATATACCGATTTACATTTAACTACTATAATGACAACGCAAAGCAACACTTCGACCAATTGTCGGGAGAAATCCGTTCACGATATAATAGTCAAGTTCTCCTATATTTTATCAGCATTACCTGGATAATTAGAAGCACAACTGGTTCCAACTGCAACTTTTGGCACCCGAAATCTTCAAGAACAAATCTATAGCTACAAAAATAGGTGGTATTTTGCTGTCCTACCTATAGTACCAAAGTAGAAGTGGAAGCGTGAAAGAATAGTTACATCTGTCGCCATATTTCATCCAGGATCCCCAACCGTTCACGATCATGAAACACCCCCTTTTCAGATTAGAATAGGGGACGGAACGATTACAACGATAATTTCTTTTAGTTTAGAAATGAAGTTGTTGAGATGGATGAGTGTTTATATAAGAAAAGACTGTATACATAATGAGGTTATTAGAAACAAATTAGGATTCACACCAATAGAAAATAAAATGAGAGAATATCATTTAAGATGGTTTTGGACATATAGAAAGAAGATCAGAAGAAGGTACGCAAAACTAAATTAGAAAAGTAGTAAAAGAGATAGGGAACAACCAAAAGTATTGGAAAGAAACAATAAAGAATGATCTAACTTATTGTGAGTTAACCACTAACATGGCACATGATAGGGCTCTATGAAAATAAGAATTCATGTAGCCGACCCAGTGTGGGTTAGCTGGTGTTGTTGTTGTATGATGGTCTTCATGTCTCCAATCGATGACTGGTTTCCATCAGTACTCTGTTTTGACTATTGATTCACTTGGGCTACAGGGGATCCTACCCCATTTACCAATACCTGTGCTGTCATGTCATGGATTTTTATAGCCATACTATTTCCCTAGAAAGTTGAGTACCTAATAGAACCAACAGAAAGGTTGAAATGGGACCTAATCATTAACCAATGGAATAAAATTTATAGATAAGCCTTATAAATAGGCAACAACCTCATTCCAATGTAAGGACCTCTAAAAACCATTTTTCATCTCACTACACTCAAGACCATGGAGTCTGGAGGAGATGAATGCGCCAGGAAATGGATTTATGATTCTTCTGTTGATTACAAGGGAAGAATTCCACTCAGGGCCTCCACGGGTGGATGGAAAGCTTCACTCTTCATCATTGGTGAGTACATCATAAGACCCATTAAGTCTCTCTCTCTCTCTCTCTCTCTCTCTCTCAATCTCTCTCAAGTTTCTCTTAATCCATCGTTCCTGTTCAATACAGGGGTCGAGATCTCTGAAAGGCTGAGCTATTATGGCATAGCATCCAATTTGATTATGTATTTGACTGTAGTACTTCACCAAGATGTAAAAACAGCAGCAAAGAACGTAAATAATTGGGTTGGAGTGACCACCGTTGTGCCGCTTGTTGGTGGTTTTCTAGCAGATGCCTACGTGGGTAGGTTCTGGATGGTCTTAATTTCATCGATGATATATCTAATGGTAATGAATCCTTCACTTCTTTCATTCATGTTGTGCATAATGTATGTTTTTCTTTAGCTAGCACCTATTAACACCTTCGAGTACATATACTTTGAGAGACACACACATGCACACACACAAAGATCTGCCAACATATAAATAAATATATATGTATATATAATATATCCTTAATTGGATATACTATAACCAGCGCACTGCTGCTTAACTGCTAGTAGCATCTACAGTAAGATGGATTGTTCCCTCTGTTTCGCAAGGTTCTTCTATGTATTGTTCATAAAATACAAATCTTTACCATAAACTGGTTCCTTTCCATTCTCATGCAAATAAGTACTAATACCTCTTATATGGTGTCGATCATGATTGACTCAGGGACTAAGCCTACTGACCCTATCAGAGTTGATGCCATCCCTCAAGCCCCCACCAACATGCCGCCCCTCAAGCAATGCATGCAACAAATCCAGCAGAAAGCACGAGATAGCCTTCTTCTTGGCGCTGTATCTTATCTCCTTAGGCACAGGAGGGCATAAACCTTCACTAGAGAGCTTCGGCGCAGACCAGTTCGATGAGGAAGATGATGTTGAGAGAAGAAAAAAGACTTCTTTTTTCAACTGGTGGTATTTTGGGGTCTGCTTTGGAGCAACGCTGGGTGTGACCGTGATAGTGTACATAGAGGACCATGCCAGTTGGGGTGCTGGTTTTGGTGCCCTTGCTGCATCAACGGCTATAACAATTGTGATCTTGGTTTTTGGGGTGCCCTACTACAGGTACAGGGTGCCCCAAGGGAACCCATTGACACCCATTTTGAAGGTTTTCGTTGCCGTCGTAATCAAGAGGAATCTGCCTCACCCTTCTGACCCTTCTTATCTCTATGAGTCGGTAACACCTGGAAATGCACAGAAGAGGCGGCTCCCCTACACAGATAGGATGAGGTAAGCTTCTTTCACAGCATCACGAAACAGATCAAGGCTTTTCTTTATAAAATAAAATAAACGGGCAACAGAATAGGACATCAACGCAGGCATTTCTGAGTAGGAGTGCCTTTTTAGCTCACAGAAATTTCTTTTCAAGTTCTGTGGGAATTCTGATGCTCGATCGTGGGCCTACAGATGATGAATTGAGATTATCTCCCTCGTCCTTTGTGATAGGATGGGTGGCGTATCCTACTTTAACCTTTTAGTCCTTGAGTCGGTCATAGAATGCATCCAACCGGTCAGTTACTTATTGCAAATAATTCAAGCTCACAATATGGGGATTTTAGTGGATGGTTTTTCGATGAATCCCTTACCACTTTGCTGTGTTGGATATGGGTTTGGTGAAAGTTGGATTTAGGACAAAACCTAGTTGGGCATGAAGGATTTGGTTCAAACCCATCAAGGGAGAGACAGCACATGATTAAAACAGCGGGAAACAATATTAATAGTTGAATCCATGGTCCTCTGTGGTGGTAAAAGCTGAATGTATTTTTTGTTCCGGCCGGCGAGTCGTTCAGGATAAGTGTCTTCTTTCTTGTGTTGGATTTTTCTATAATTAAAGCTAATCCTCTACCCAAACTGGGGCAGCAGCACACTGGCTGTTCCCTCAAATATACGTGGAGCTGGTGGCCAACTTCTTGAGTGCGCCGATATTGCTGCACTTTTTAAAATGGTGTGAGTGTTGTTGTGTGTTTTCCTGGCGCTAGCTCACACTAGCTGGTCTGATTTTGTGGTTTCTAATACGAACTCTGACTAACGTTACAAGTATGTTCCACTGTTTTCCACCGAATGCACCCAAGAGTAGCTACTCTCATATGTTTGATTGTTTTCGACCTATCTCTCACACACACACATGCACAAACACAGACACGCATATACATGTATATATATGTGTTTAAAGTTGACAGGTTTGGTATATGTCTTTGTCGGTGACTACCATCAACTTTCGAAGTGGTGGGGTGAGATGCCCGATTCATGACGAGAGGTGGGCTGGCCAAAAGAAATAGATCCAACAATAGACTTTTTCCGTGCTCTTGTGTCCTCAGTCAAACCAAACATGTGTACTGCTTTTAGTTATGGCCGGTTTGAAACCGGTCCAACATTTTAACTGGAACCGAACATGACCAAGAGCTGACTGAAACTGAAATCGCTCAAATTAAACCCGAAACTAAGAGTCACCTGGCTCAGTTCCAATTCCAACTTCTATAGAACCAAAACTAGAACCGGTGCCTATAATGAAGTCAGAACTAAAACAGGTAGCTTCAAACCAACACATATCCGGTTCTTGGTTTCAGGAAAAACAGGAACCGGCCATTGTCCAATGGCTTCTTCTAGTGCACGAATCATCACCAGAAAGGACAAATCACCCGACCTGGCGTTCTTGCGTCACAATTGGACTGTTAATCAACAAAATGGACGGTCCTGATTCTATGGCACCGCATTTTATGATTTAATGTGTCATATGAACTGGTGGTCATTTGATTCAATGTGTCATATGAACTGGAGGTGGTTATGAAACACCGTATTCTGTGATCTAACGTGTCATGTGAACCGTGTACTTTTTTCATCTTCACATCGTTTGGTCAAAGTTTGTTTTGCTGCTTAAGGGTTATAGGAAAGATAATTTTCTCTTAATAATTCTTATCAGAGTTAAGTTCCTCTCCATTATTTAATTTAACTGCACGATTATTAAAATTAAAATTTGTTTTAGATTTCAAATTTTGAAAATGCAGATCAATCCCTCAGGTGGAAAAACTTGCCGAAACATATGTTTGATTTGCTCATGAAAATAATTCATATAAATTCTTTGTACACCTCTTGTGCGGAGGATTACAACAAACAATGCCTTATTACTAATATCAACACTGCAGGTTTCTCGACAAAGCAGCGCTAATCGATCAGGGAGACGATCAGAACACCCTGAACCACAATGGCTACCCTTCATGGAGGCTAGCAACAGTAACTCAGGTGGAAGAGACGAAGCAATTGCTCTCCATATTACCCATTTGGCTCTCCACCCTCATGTTCGGTCTTTGCGTCTCTCAAGCGCAGACCTTCTTCATCAAACAAGGCTCGCTCATGAACCGCGTTATAACCCCAAGCTTCAGCATCCCTCCGGCATCCCTCCTCGCCTTCTCAGCCACCTGCATGATCGTTTTCGTCTCCATCTACGATCGAATTTTCGTACCGACTATCAGAAAACTCAAAGGCAGTGAGAGAGGCATCACCATTCTTCAAAGAATCGGCATCGGCATGGCATTCTTGATTGCCGGCATGATCTCTTCCGCACTAATAGAGAAGAAACGAAGGGACTCCCCGCAACCCATTAGTGTCTTTTGGCTAACTCCGCAATTCATTATCTTGGGGATCTCTGACGTCTTCACTTTGGTAGGATTGCAAGAATACTTCTACAGTCAAGTGCCTGATAATATGAGGAGCCTCGGAATAGCTCTCTATCTAAGTATGATCGGCGCGGCCAGCTTTCTAAGCAGCCTCCTGATCACTGTTGTTGATTCCATTACCAGAAGATCGTTTGGAACAAGCTGGTTCGGTAAGGATTTGAACACAAGTAAGCTGGACTACTTCTACTGGTTGTTGACTGCACTGGCTGGGATCAATCTCTGTGTCTATGTGCGTGTCGCAAGGAACTATTCTTATAAGAATGATGGGCACATCGCTCAAAAGGGAGTAGATGGGGGGGACTCGCTTTGATGATCGTTTACGTACGAGACATGCCTTAAGAATTGTTATAATGGGTCTCTATAACCTTCAGTCGAATAACTCTCCTAAATCTACCCATTTTCTTTTTCTTGTTGACAAGCTGGGGGTTGAGTTGACCCGCTGCTAGATGTGCACGATGAGGATATGGAACTCGTGATCCTCAACTTGAAGGCTCTTTATTTTGACGCTCAGGTCAGGAGGTCTACTGCGTGGCCCCTTGAGTGCATCCTAAAGTAGTGCTCCATATTTATGTGTGTGACATAATGAGCATTACATATATATGTGTTACATTTTGGGGTATATTAAACTGATCCCATATTATTTTTATGGAAGTGGATTCGGGAAAGGATTAAGTTTTAGTCTTTGATTAACGCATGCCTTGATCTTAGTTCAGTTATGGATCGAACTAATAGGCGTTGAAATTTCATTTGGATTTGGCTGTACTAGATCTGAACTGTTAACAACTGTAAGTAAACGGAAATCAGATAGCATTTCTTTCATTTAAGAGAATTGGACTGAAGGTGATCAGGAGACACAACGCCAGTACGACTAGAGAATCAAGGACGTGCATCGTTCATCATCAAGATATGCGACCAAACTTAAGCTCAAGCAGAGAAACTTGCAATAGCTTTGTCCCAATATTCATCGAGAACGTGAACGGCAGTAACCGACACCGGAAGCAAAACCAAGCATTTTCCCACATTAATTAAGATCAGCTACATCGAGCATGATCTTGTGCAATATTAACATTATGTTAAGATAATGTTCTACTGTATCTTTTCAACAGTTCAGTGACTTCTCCTTTCAAAATGTTTATCAAATGATTTCTCATATGTTTTTATTGAAGCTTTCTAAGCTAGCCACCCATTCAACAGTCCAAATCCCCTTAAAAATATAACTCTCGTTTTATCTTATAGTGGTACTATTGTCACATAAACTCTTCAGCTAAATAACTTGATTTCTGATTAGGTTCTTTCTTTTATAGTTGCACATCTACCTTAACAACTTAATTGTGTTCGTCGCGTGTTTTGCACATTGAGATGCACGGTTGGCTACCAACATGACAATAATACTAGAAAAATAAAGAAAGACGATGGAAGAAACACAAAAATGTCTTTGTTTTGACTCTTTTAGAAAAGGATATGCAAAGCCATGTGCATACAACAAAACCAAATAAATTTGTTGATGAATGATGATATCCATTTATTCTCAGTGTGTAAGCATTAACTGTATTCTAGCTCTGTGAATGCACATACTTTCCTTTTATTTTCATTTTTTCAGGTGTCATTGTTTCGCATAATTATAACGTGGTGGGGATTATATCTTACACTGTCACACGTTTCAATTCCAACATTTTAGGCCTTAAAAAGCCAATGGACCATGACTTCTCAATTTTACCAAACTTTGGACATTTAAAGGATCGTTGGAAAAGCTAGTCTTAATAAATTTGACTAGGTCACTCCACGGAGACAATTCGTACTGGAAATTTAATCATTCTGGGTTTTGCTTGATGTAGCCTAGTGGAAAAAGCTCTCTGCTAAACATACAGTGGTTTGATTTCAATAGGAGCTGCTCCTTACATAAGCACGATCCCTAATGGGATGGTGCTAACTTCAAAATTACACAAATGAAGATATACTATGTATATATATATATATAAAAGAGAGAGCGAGAGAGAGAGAGAGAGATCATATACCAGGCTGTTGAAGTATCTCTTCCAATGGGGCATTTCTAAGTTACAAATAGAAACAATCGTTGTGGAATTTTTAGTGCACACTCACAACTCTTCTGTATATAACTCAGTCAAGTCAAGCGAGTAGAATATTGGTGGCATGAGTTGGTAGGCCAATAACATTCAGGGTAACCGGTGCGGATCAGAGACGACCATCCATAATCATATTGACAACAGTTACTGCATTGAAGTGCCAACCTAGAACCTAACAAAATATCCAACGGTGGCCATCTCTTTTCTTTCAATCTTGACCACATCAAATGACTAAAAACGAATTCCGCACACAAAGATGTTTGTTGTCAATTGCCAAAAATAGCAATAGATTCAATTCTCATTCCTCAAAGCATTTTTTTAAAGCTGCAATCCATCTTGAATGTGCCGCCAAGCTGCAATCCATCTTCGCAATCACGTCCTCAAGCTCCTGCACCTACAGGCAGCAGCCATGGAGATTGTAGGAGCAGAAGAAGGCGGCCACAAGAAACAGCAGGTTTAGTTCTATTCCTTTGCATTCATCATAATATTTCTTCATTTGTTTTCCTCTTTTCTCTCTTGATGTTGATCAATTATCATCGTTCTTGTGCATGATTTTCTTAGTTACTAACAAATTTTTTCTTTTCCCAAAAAATAAAAAAGAATCTTGTTCAAGACGGGTCCGTGGATTACAAGGGAAGGACTCCTGTAAGGGCATCTACTGGGACTTGGAAGGCTGCAATCTTCATCATTGGTAAATAATTTGTCTTTAGTCGTTTTCACGCTGAAACTTGTGTTCTTGATGGTTACAAGAAATCCTCTTCAAGGAAAACCTAGTTCACCAGTTCTTTTAATTAATGTGCCCACCGATTAAACCTGAGGCATACGGAGGGTTGAGCTTGGGCACTTGGGTGTTGCTGCCAAGCCCTATGCTTGAAACCCCTTTGCCACGCAGACTATAGCAGCAAGAACATTAGTTTTTTGCATCGTGATTTATGCTTTTGCTTATTACCATCTTTTGTTTCCTTTTTGCTTCTGTTGGAAAGTGATCGAGTTCGCGGAGAGATTATGCTTTTTCGGCATACAGCCGATGCTGATTATATATCTCACAACGGTACTTCATCAAGAAGTGAAAACAGCAGCAAAGACTGTGTATGCATGGTCTGGCGTGGCCACAGTAGCGCCTCTCCTTGGTGGTTTTCTAACTGATGCATACGTCGGTAGATTCTGGATGATCTTGATCTCAACCATATTGTATTTCATGGTATGCCTATTTATTCTGTCATCTAAATTTTACCATATGGTTCTTAGCTCATCCTTTCACAGAAACCATGATTCACATCTCATCACGATATATATTCCTATATATTTCATGATTATTTAGAACGTGGTGAACTAACGTCACATCTTCAAGTTGAAATTTAAGAAAAGATTGCTTTATAGGAGAATTCTGATGAAGAAGTACATTCCATATGTAAATTTAATTTGAAACGATGATTCATAAAAAATACCTTTTCTTTCACTGTAATGGTTACTTAAGTTATTTTGATAAGTTATTAGCCCTCACTGATGTAGGGCTGCAATCCCTGTTTGCTTGTAATCTAAAAAGAATATCTGGAAAAAACACTCACCAAGTTTGATAGTCATATATTGCATGTTCTGGTGCAGGCTCTGCTGTTCTTGGTAGCCTCAGAATTGTTGCCATCCTTGAAGCCACCAACATGCGTCCCCGGAGGCCCATGCGATATGAGTCGTCACCAGGCTGCGTTCTTCTTTGCTCTCTACTTGATTCCCTTAGGAACAGGAGGCCAGAAACCTTCATTAGAGAGCTTCGGTGCCGACCAGTTTGATGAGAACGATGACGCCGAGAGGAGGGGGAAGGTCTCCTTCTTCAACTGGTGGTTCTTTTCTTTCTCGACCGGCATTCTTTTCGGCGTCACCGTGATAGTTGGCATACAAGCCCATATCGGCTGGGGCGCCGGCTTCGGAGTGCTTGCTGCTGTAATGGGCGCGGCTCTTGTGATACTGGCGATTGGGATCCCTTTCTATAGGTACACGAAGCCCAAAGGGAGCCCATTCATGCCCGTTTTGCAGGTCTTTGTCGCAGCCTTTGCCAAGAGAAAGCTTCCCCTCCCTTCAGACCCTGCACAACTCTATGAATTGGCCAAAACAGAGTGTCTAGGAAGGAGACGTTTGCGTCACACCGGCAGATTGAGGTAATCATGCATTAACAAAAGGACGGGAAAACAACAGCAGAAAAGCTTTCATGAAACTGATCAACTGCTGCCGTATAATACAGGTTTCTTGAGAAAGCTGCCATTATCGAGCAAGGAGGAGAGGAGAATCTGTCTCCATGGAGGCTAACGACGCTAACTCGGGTAGAAGAGGCGAAACAACTGCTTTCCTTGATTCCCATGTGGTTCTCCTTCATCATGTTCGGCGTCTCTCTAGCTCAAGCACCCACTCTCTTCGTCAAGCAAGCGACTCAAATGAACCAACACATCACTTCAAACTTCCAGGTCCCTCCGGCCTCTCTTATTGCCCTGGCCACACTTTCTACAATCGCATTCGTCTTCATCTACGACCGATTCCTCGTCCCCGCTCTTCGAAAGTGCACAGGCTACGAGAGGGGAATTACAATTCTTCAGAGGATCGGCATCGGCCTGGCTTTAACCAGCGTCTACATGGCGGCTGCTGCAATATTGGAAAAGAAACGCTTGGAGTCTCCACACCCTATCAGTGTCCTGTGGCTCTCTCCACAGTTCGTCATCATGGGGTTGGCTAACGTCTTTGTTATGGTGGGCATTCAAGAATTCTTCTATGATCAAGTGCCTGACGATATGCGGACCATGGGAATTGCTTTCTACCTCAGTGTGATGGGTACATCCGACTTCGTCAGCATTTTTTTGGTCACCATCGTTGATAAGCTCACGAGCACGAGAGGGAGGACGGGTTGGTTCGGACCAGACCTCAATAAGAGCAGGATTGACAAATTCTTTTGGTTGTTGGCTGTGTTGGGGGTGTTGAATTTTTTTGTTTATGCGTTTCTGGCCAAGAGATACACCTGCAAGCGGGCGGAGGGGCAGCACAGGGGTGTAGTTGTTGATTCACATGATCTGGATGCTGACGATGAGACTGAGCTAAGGACAATCAAATGAGAAACTGTATTAAATTCATCTTCGTCATGATTTTTTTCAGTGCCTGTATCCCTTATAGGTTTTACTAACACGGAAAAAACTTCAGTTACTCTGCAACATCAAGGCTGTTCTGTGCATATATGCTCTTGCTAAGCCTATAGTGATCTTTTCGTTCATGTCCTCCCTGTTCTGTTCTATTCCTTTCTGCTGCATATTCCTGTCCTTCGTTTCTAACCATTTACCTATGATCATGAACTTGACATGATTGGTTAATTTGAAACCGGCTCGTTAGTTTGAACTGGAAGAGAACCTGGCCCAGAACCGGAACTGGCCAACCAAATCGGAAATAATGAACCTCCCCGGTTCTGTTATAGTTCCTCCTACCATGGGACTGGAATTGGAGATGGCGATTTGATTTTATAAGCTCTTTTTTTGTTCAAACAGGAAGCCTTTCGGTTATGGTTACGGTTCATGGTTCATGTATAGTTATCACCATCCCATAATTATATCCTTGTAAACAACGTTGGTCCCTCTATTTTATTAAGCAATCTTGAGAACTGTAGTTATCTAATTACGTTTTGATGATGAGTCAACTGTATCGTGTGATCTATTCCCAATGCATGCACAGAAGGTACGTAAGGTGCAAGCCATGGACTCATTTAGGTGTAAGTGGAGTAGAAAGGCCATACAGTATATAATTTTATACTTTAAAGAACTTGTCACCTACGTAGCATTTGATTTGACCTTTCTCATAACATATAGAAAAAGAAAAGGTCAGTTTCCATCTGCCAGCCTAACGAGAAATTTCACAACGTTGAATCTCTTATTAAGGAAAGATCCTGACATTAGAATTTAGAGTCAAAAGCCAAGCTATCAATTCATGACATTAACGAGACTTTGACGTTGTAAGCAAAATCCAACCTAAGGTGACCCTATCTCATCTAACATAACGAAAATTTCACAAACACTGCATAAGGGCTGGAAATTAACTTAACTTGATAATGTCCCTTTAAATTGCATCAAAACAGAAACATAAGTGTAGTGCCTCTCAAGCAATATAATGGGTTTGTTCCATTAACATCGCAAGGAGAAACCAGGTACCACACAGAACATGTTATTGAATTCTAGAAATGCAGGTGCACGACCTTGCAAGTGATCGATCTAGATCATTCGGCATCTTCCATTGTTTTTTATTTAAGTCAGACTCCTAGCTGCAGTCTTGAGACTCACGGATCGGATGTCTTTCACTAGCTTCTAGAAATTCTTATAAGAAGAGCCTCCTTCGTCAATGCTCCTCCAAGCACATTGCTTCATTCTTTGGGCATTCACTCTCAATTCCTCACTAGTCTTCGCGTCCATCAATTCCCTCACAAACTTCTCCATCAGGCTCCGCGTACACGTATCCTTCATGTCAAGTCCTACCTTACAAACATGGCTCACGAACCTACTGTTGATCTGTTGGCCTGCGAAGAAGGGCCAACACAGCATTGGAACTCCCATGAACACACTCTCAAGTGTTGATGAGTTCCACCCAGTGTGAGTCAAGAACCCACCCACGGATGGGTGGGCCAGTACCTCTTCCTGGGGTGCCCATTCTACTTGGCACCCCCTCTCTTGAGCTTCCTCCAAAAGCTTCTCCGGGGCTGAGACCAACTCGCCGTTGAGTAGGTCCGGCCTTATCACCCATAGGAAAGGAAACCCTGCATTGACCAGGCCGTGGAGGAACTCCAGCAGCTCATCATAGGTGATCTGAGTGTAACTGCCGAAGCTCACATAGATTGCTGACCTCTTCTCCCACCTATCAAGTCACTCCATGCAGGTCCCATCTTCCTTCCACAAGCTGCTCGAACTCGATCTGTTGCGGCTCTGCGATCTAGCAAATGCATGGAGCGGTCCAACCGTGTAGACATTTGGGAATTGAGCGGATATCTGATCAAGACGTGGTTGAGTGGTGAGTCTCGGTAAGGACGAGGAGAAGGCCCACATCGTTGAGGTCGTTTGTCTGGCAAAAACTCGGTAGGTCCCGTAGCCGGACCACACCCTCCATCCCGGGAATGCAGGTGACTACGTGATCCATATTCGTGGTCACTGTCAACCAAGCAGGAACTGGATCATTAGAATGAGTAAACTCAAAAACACCCTTCGTTCGCTCACCTGGTATCATCTATCTTTAATGTTCGATCTGCCTTTTTTCGAACTCTTCTAAAGACATCAAGGTGTTGTGTTGCCGAATGATATTGAACTCAACGCTGGTACCTAACAAGGCTGTTCATAGCTCGTTTCTGATCAACTCGAAATCTTTTTCATGTTAATTTGGCTCGTTATATTATAGCTCATTTTTGCAAGCGAAATATGAAGCTGCACCAGCCAACTTGGACGAATTCCACGAGCTGTTCTTCGATGTTAAGAATGTAACAATTCACACATGGTTTTCGATAAAAAATCAGTTAGAAAAAACTCGAATTTCATATTTTCATATGATATTTTTTGTGAAATCGAAATATTTGATCAGGTACTTACATCTATATATGTAAGTTCTATAGATGAGCTTGTTGCTTAAGTTAAAGCTAGTCTTTACAGACTCTTTAATTCAAAACAAAAATGTTGGCCCTTTGATGGCATGTAGACCCTTCTCATTAACATGCTTTTCTAACTTATGTACAAGTAAAAGTTTACGTAGACCCAGTACAAGAGACTATTCTTGTCGAAATGAGATAAATCCGACCCATAGGACCAAAAAATGAGCTGTTCATCCCATGTGTTAGCCACATCTGTGAATATAGATCGATTAAAATATCATATTTATATATAAAATGAGATATTATCAGGAGAATTTTACGATAGATTTTCCATGTCAAACTGGTTTAAACTATATCTAGTACAAATACTTCCCCCAAAGAAGAAGTAACTGGTATAAGTTACATCCTTGGGGGATTTCTAATATTACAAATATTTACAGATGACTTCGAACTTTTGCTGCTCTTCTCAGTTTGCTGTTTCTTTAATCTTCTTCCTCCGAATCCGTTTCTTCATTGGCACCAGCAAACACATCCCTTGGTGAACTGGATTTAGAACCAGATCCATGGATTGGATCTTGGAGAACTGGGTCACATACCTCTTGTTCTTTCTTCAGGTCTGAAGGAGGCAAGAAACACTCCATGGTCAATCCCCATACGTTGAAATCTATCTCTTCAATTGTCCATGACTCTTCCATCCTGGTTCTGCTATGGTTCCTCAACGTCTCGCCGAACTGGGAGAGGAGGGCTTCTGTCCGACCCTTATGGGCAATAAGGATCCCGTCCACAAGTTTGTAGTCTTGGATACATGACTGCATTGTGGTCTCCCAGTATGTGCTCTCACCACTCAGCGGTGCCATGATTCGGAGCAGGTGTGAGTCTTCCAATTGGATCAATAAGCCGGTCCGTTGGCTGAAGTATCCCCAGACAGTGTGTCGTATAATCTCGACGTTTTCGCTGCTCCTGCGCTTTAACCTTGATGGCTCTGTTTCAAACTTGAGTATAAAACAGTCTTCACCATTGACCGACTTCTCACCAATGCACACAGAGTTTGAGAATAACATGGCGGTGGATTTTGGGTCCAAACCCTGCAAATTTAAGATTTCTGTTTAGTAGCATATTCGTGATGCATTTGACACACTTTTGAATATTTCATCGTAATTTAATCTCTCCTCCATGAATTCAAGTCTAGAAACGAACTATAAACTGAAGCAAAATGCAAATGTATGTGTCGGTGTGTGTTTAGCTTTTCAATAGGCTAAAAGGTAGGAAAGCTTTAGCTGATACCGCGTCGTGTCAGTGTCCAAGTGATAGCGAAAAGGCTAGAGCTAGTACTCTTCAAGGGGCATTTTATGTGCATTTTACAAATTTGGCGTGCATGCACGCCTCTAAAATTTGGTTTGAGATGAGACTTAAAAATGGAAATAATTTCTTCCTTTCTTTGACCACACAATTAGTTAATGGAACATAGAAAGTTGGTATGCACGTCTATCAGTCTATGGCATAAGCTTTTGTTTTTAATGAAAGAAAACATATGTGACTTAGTTTAGATATCTCAAAACTGCTAAACCTGAAAGCTTAATTAACAAAGTACAAAGCGTGCTTTATGGAAAAGAAGACCATATGCTGTTTTAATTTTCTCCCTTCTTTATAATGATCAATATTAGCTAATTAAAACTTGGACAAATTAGCTCTCAAATGTAGCCAGTTCATGCATCGATCTGGACATGACTGGTTCGGAACCGGCCAACCACCCGATTACAGTCCCTCCTCTCATGGAACAGAAACTGGAAGCTGCACTTCAAACTCCCAGTTCCAGCCCCATCATATAAGTGTTTTCATTTCCTTTTACTTTTTTTGTGTGTGTTTTTGTTTTTAATTAGTTCGAACCAGAACCTTGACCAGAACTGGCAATTGTGAACCATGATCACAATTTCAGGTAAAACCTGGTTTTGTTATGGTTCACGTTTCTGGGCAAACCGGAAGCAGCGGTTTTGATAAAATAGAAAGAGGCAAATGCAGAAATGAGCATTAATTAGCATTGGTTATGTCCTTCTGGATATCAATTTAAATAGCGGAAAACAGGAAAGGAACTAAAAAGCAGTGTTATGATTTTTGAAATTGTTGCATCCCTCAACTACAGCAACAGCACCATCCTAACAGGTTTTATATCACTAAAATGTTTTAAAGCGTTTTTCCATGATTTATTTTTGACGCCCTCACTAAACCTCCTAAGAAATTCAGAAATCATAACAAATAATTAAAATTCAAAGGCTTCACTTGTATTAGGAATTATGGATATAAGAAAATTATTATAAAAAAGGAAAAGAAAAACGAAACCATGAACTCCAAAATACGAAATAGTTATATTGCTGCAAGACGATCTTCCTAAAAATCAAGTTAACATATGGTGATGGAGGACCCAAATTGAAGAATCAGCATGGTCAGACCTTAGATCAAAACTTATCTGTTCTAAATAGTTCAACAGAAGGATCAACTCCGAAGTCTGTAAGGTGCCTTTCAATAAAATTCTTGAAAGACCCAGTAAGTTGTGGGCTTTTGATTGACATCTTCTCGTAGTTGGCTTAGGAGCAAAACCCTACATTGTCCTGGGTTTAGTTCCAATCCTACCAAACTTGGCTTGAGGTAGTACCAATTCTTCAAAGCTAGGTTTCTTGTCGAAAGTGCGTATTATATGAGAGGACAATCAAGCAAGGAATAAAAAAGCATGGTTGGCAACTTAAATAATAGACACACACACACAAACACCAAACTTGAGCCCATTAATGGAGGCATACCTGCAGAGAACGGCGAAGGGGTCGAGGAGGTCCACGGGAGGCATGAGAAGAATGCCAGGGGGTCTGCTTCCATGTCACCTTCCCATCGCTGCCGGCAGCGATCTTGAACCCGGACACCACCATTTCGATGCACCAAAGGTCCGGGTTCTTCTGCCACAGCACGAACCCACCGACCTCCCTTCCTGATCCTTTACCAGAGCCCGGATTCCTCACAGACTTCCCTATCTTCTCCGGTGAGTTGAGGTCCGACATCGTCATCCTCACCTTTCCCATCGCATACATGCTCTTCACTGAGTCGAGAACAGTATGCCCTCCTGTTGCCGCGACGTATTGTTCCACTATGTACTTGGCCATGGCTGCCTCCTGTATACATATTTTACGGACAGTAAATACAAGACATAACAAAAGTTTTACATGGTCCACGACCAACGAAGATGAATCACACACGATGCCAGAATGGATTTGATCATCGTCAATGATAAGATCGTTTTAGAGACTACAATTGTAATTAGACATTGACAGGAAGGGTTATAGACATAAGGATCTCCGTGCCCTCGCTCTAATTCAAGAGACACCACAAAAGTTTTCACAACCGTGACCAAATCTTTTAGGGAGATAAAGAATATTCTGCAAAATAATTTGATCATGGTGGTGTAAGGCAATTGCATATGTCAAAATAGAACAAATTAGACCAATGAAAATCGTGAAAGGGGCTAGCAGACAGCAAGAGATTGATATATAACAGCATCGATCTCTCCAATACTTCTTTCTTGTGTATAGATCGATAGAACTGCATGCGTTTAAACTGCATTGACAAAAGAATTTATTCATATATACAACTAAAAGGTCTGGATGATCGCACCAGGTGATGATCTTTGATGGATCGATTAGCGAGGCCTTCATCTTGCAGAGGAAGAGGGACAAGAGGAGCGCCGGTGACACCGAGAAGAAACTGAAGTTCAGAGTTGACTCCTCGGGATTCAGGAGATGAAGTTCTGCCACGTCTCCGGGGATTCATCCAGGATTTCATGGCGAACCAAGATTTGGGCTTGGAGTCGAACATCTCTTCCGGGATCGGGACCTCGAGAACGGTATCGAGACCAGAATCGCTATCGAAGTTGGGGCACAACTTCCTCATGGCCACCGACCCTCTCCTGAACGTCAAAGCTGGCAAGGAAGCCAATTCAACAAGACGTAAGAACCACCACTAGGTCGAATCTTCTGCAGCCTGTGTCATCATCATCAAAGTATGGAAGAAGAAAGAAATCTGTTTGAAGATAGATGCTATCCCAATAATATTTGGAAAGATCTCTTGGAACGGAAAGCTCTCAGGCACACGATGTGGGGATGTAGGGTGCCTCGTTCTCAACTTCGTGACCTGCACGCACGCTTGCGCCTCCACGGGCTAAAATAGAATTCTCTCTCTCTCTCTCTCTATATATATATATATATATATATATATATATATATATATATATATATATTACAGTGACAGACCTTGCTATGTGGCCTGGCAACATAGTAAATGGTGCATTTGATTCGAATACTGTCTGTAGCACAAATAGGATTTACTGATCCATGTAGGGCTCCTAATGGAAGTTGCTAAACTCTGATTGATACTATACTCTTCAAAACCATATTTAAAAAGGAAAATATGATATATTTTGTATTTTTAACTTTTTTGAATATGAACCATATGATGTATATATATATATATATATATATATATATATATATAGAGAGAGAGAGAGAGAGAGAGAGAGAGAGAAACGGTTGTTTTTTGTAAGGACAAATGAAGCAACTATCACATAGGATCTTATTTCACGAACGAAAGTGAGGCATGGTGTAAAGTTGCTGAACCTCTTCTAGATTATGTCATGTACTTCCCTACTTAATTTGGTTTTGGTGGAATCTCTCTCTTTAAAACTTTTTTACTGTTCTCTTTGATTCCATACATGTTTACGCAGCACGCAATGGTTTTCCCGTTCGAATTCTAGGATCGATACCCCCTGCTCAAGCCAACCTCTAGGCCCAGGGTAAGGTCTTAGGACTAAAACTTACAATGGGGAGGCTGAAGCTAGATGCACACTCCGAGTATGGAACTCATGACCTTCAACCTGTGAATGAACCTCCTATCCTACCAAGATGAACTATTGCTCTTTGTGCCCCTAAATCACAAAATTAATTAAGGATTTAAACCATCAACATATTACTGAGAAAAGACCGTGCAGTTTATAGACATTGTACTTGTTTTCGTGGCGTGCTTCGTGTCAGACACGAGAAGGTATATCTGTCTCTTCTCGGATTTGATGTTATAAACAATTAAATACTTGAGAAAATAAATAAAGTAAAACAAATTTGTTTCACCCCCTTCGTCGTGTATTAGAATTGTTGCCAGGATGCCATCCTCGCAGTCTGATCTCATGGTAATACTAACCACGTGGTCATGTGTGCCATGCCCATGTTCGAAGTGGCCGGCGAAAGGTCACCCGAGGTTCTCGATCGGTTTAAACCCACCAAAGATGCGTCTAGGAGAAGAAACCAACAGTTCCTACATGGTTTATGTTGGTGCGGCGATATGCATGAAAAATTTGGGTCGGGTGGGCGAGTCTTGGTCAACGAGATTGCCGGGGTCGGTCCAGTCAATCTGTGATGCATGGCTGGGTCCGGCAGGGTCGAGTTCATGGTTACAGTGATATGGTCCAGAAGAGTCAGGATTGGGTCCTTCAGACGTCAGACCCGACCCAAGTGCTGAAGAACCCGAAAGATAAGGAAGGTTGAAACAAAACCATAAAAATATAATCCCGTACTTTTTGTATTTAAATTTTGCAACTAAAAAAGTCATGTGGCTAGGGCCAAAAATATTTTTCGTATTAGACCCCCGTACAGTATAACACTCCATGAATCCAACCGACCAACCAACACATATCATAATTGTATCGGACTTGATGTTATTGAATCACAAGCTCTCCATGGCTCAATCTCACCTCTAAGGAGCACAAAGAGCAATAGGTCACCTGGCTAGGAGCTCAACTCACTAGTTGAAGGTCATGAGTTCAATACCCAGGTGTGCGTGCGCCCGGGTTTCATCTCACGATTGTACCCAAAACCCGAAACCTGTTACAAGAGTTGTATAACCAGTTTAATACTCCCTCTCACCCTAAAATGAAAGATCTCAAGATGGCTCACCAAATATGCTATTGAATGTAAGACTTGGCTTTGGTTTCTAGTTTGGTCAGCAAGAAAAACTCAACGGGCAGTCACCGGCTGCCTTTTGTAAGTCAATCCCCTCCACGCCTCTCTCTTCATTTTCTTTATTGATTTAATTTTGTGGGAGTCGCCTCCAAGCTAAACCACTGTTTGGGAGGCCATAACACAGGTTTCAATGCCCTTTTGTTTTAGCTAAACCCCAGACACACCGACTCTACCAAACAATCTGTGCTTCAAGGCACCCATAAATACGAAATAACGGCTTCATCACCACTATCCGATTGATTATAGTGTCACTGATAATAATTAAGTAATGTTTAACACCAAATGATAAGCTAACAACTATATATATATATATATATATATATATATATATAAAGAGAGAGAGATTGTTAGTCTCCTCTGGCTAGTGCGATAGGGGTCACATCTTTTCATTGTTCAACTTTGTGGTGGAAATCCTCGGGTCAAAGTATGAGGCTACATGATGAATGATATCCTTAAACAAAACCTGGAGACTTGGACTTTGTTTATCGGGATTTAAGTTATAATGTCATTCATAAAGCTTGTCTTGATCAAAGAGAGCGTAGGAAGACCTCAAATTTGACAGTGTTCTTTGAATCCTCCATATTATAGTGCCTCCTAGATGAGCTTCAACTAAAGATGTTAAACGCACTGAACCATGGTTTGATTATGGTGATCGGGTCTTGACTTTGATGGTTTGCCTTAATTTGAAGTCATTTTGGATTCATGGTGTTTTACAAACTGACCTGAAAACTCCGTGTTTGTGTCCAAAGAGAAGAAAAAATCGGGTTGTGTTGAGATATAACTACTTTTACCAAACAAAATGACACGACAAAAACACAAACTGAAACATGATATTAGGTGCATTTTCACACATGGAACAAAAACCAACAAGAAGATGACCCCTTGAATCCATGTTCATGTCCACCAAAAGTGACCACAAAGTCGTGTCATCTTCGGATTGACCTGTTTCTCACGCAAACAAGAAATAGCGTGGCAAGAATACTACCTAAAACACAGACCTTGCTGCCCTAATGTCTAGTTCAGTCAGCTATCGGCCGACCAATTTGAGCTTTCGAAAACGTTTCTCTGCCTAGAGCTTGAAAGAGGCTCTGTTGCAAATGAATGGACTCATGCTTTAATTTCATTTCTTCGTTTTAGAGATGAGCACTTCAAGTCATTGTTTATCTACTAGAATCTGTAACCAAAATCATTTATAAAACCAACCTTTTCAAGCTATCATAAAAGTCATATAACGTATCCGTATATTTATGGGATACTAATATCCATATATCAGTATAATAAGGTACAATACTTCATTTTTCTCCATTTAATATCATAAATACACACCATATGATATGATATACAATGTATAATATGTGATTTGGAAAGATAAACATATGTTAAGAGGAGGCCGAAGCCTAACACACACACACACACACATCCAGGCATCCACCCCCTAGGAGTCGAACTCCCCACCAGCAGTAATGGCACCAGAGCGCCCTGCCATTTATTTAGCTAACGCCATGGGTGCAATGTACGTGTATTAAAATTGACTTGAAAGCTCAATATGTACAATGATATGCTACTTACAACCTTCTATCTTTGGAAAGGCAAGCTGGGGTTGGGCAGATCCCTACCAGATACAAACTTGGGCATTGAACTCGTGACCTTTTGGGTTTGCTACTTACGGCCTTTACTTGATGTAATTTGTTGTCAAATGTTTTAGTTTGTTCCATATGATCACTCATATTTTATGTCACCAAAGTGAATAAGCAGGCAACAGTATATGGTTTCTTGTGAATGGAAGAGAAGCTATTCACTATATGTATATGGTTTTCTTGTGAATGGAAAGTAAAAAACCATTTACTATAGCATATAAGCTAAACAAGAGAAGAAACTCAGTCATTGGAGATGTGGTGCAGGTCCGAATCTTTCGGGTTGGATTCAGTAATCAAAGCAATGTCCACTTATCGATCATATGATTTGGATTCACCATGCAATTTTGTCATCAAGTTCGATCATAAACAAATTTCGTTTATGGACTTTAGCCAAGAAAATTGTACACTAGAAAGAACATTTAAGTATATCCCTTTTTTAAAAGTTTTTTGATGATTTTTTCTTGTTCAACAGTTTAGAAGTCTAACAAAAAACGGAACCGACGGTTTTGAACTTGAAACAGAACCAGCTCAATCCCGGTTTAGTTTGTTCCTAGTTCCAGGACAACCCAAACGGATGGTTTGGAACCACCTATTCTGGTTTACCCGGAACCAGCTATGTCTAATCACTTCGAATATATTCACAAACAGCTTGCCATTGTCCCCCCTCCTTAGTCAAGCATACAGCTTCAGCCTTTGGCAAAAGATGCCCATTTCAGATTCGAACTCTAGACCTTCTCCAATATGAAAGTTTCTAGCAAACCTCTTAATGATATGATCAAATATGCATTATGTATAGGTTATGAGCTCGATTGTGGAAGAGGAAACAAAGATTTTCTCTCCCCAAATCCAGTTCCACGATGCATAAATAGTTTGGGTCTCAAAAGTTCTTCAGTTGCAAGTCAGCATGGTGTAATAATGGTAGGGCATCATGCTTTCTTACTAGGGGTCAGGAGCTCGATTCCAGGAGAGGATACTGAGATTTCTCACCCCCAGATCCAGATCCACAAAGCAGAAACCGATTAGGTCCAATCCAACTCTTATGAACCTTTGCAAATAACAAACTGCAGTCTGCCCGTCGAACATGTCTACAATAAATTCAAGGCCAAAATCGTGATATACCTGTCAGGCTTGACCCTACTGCTTATTTAAATGGCACACTGATCAATCAGGGTCTGAACTATATATATATATATATATATATATATATATATATATATATATATATATATATATATATATATATATATATATATATATAATATGTACAGATATGTACATCTATATGTATATATAGAGAGAGAGGGAAAGAGAGAATGAGAGTAGCCACACAATCCTTATGCACGTGAGAGCATGTGCAAAAGTAATCCATGTTTGATCAGATTCAAATTGCCCCATACTCATCGTCAGCCCTTAGTTGGCATTGGCTGGCTCTGATGTCTGATCCGTCGAGCTTTAATCACCAAGTTTTCAAAATTCAGCTTTGCTACTGTCAAAGCTGAGTCTCTTTGCTGGTTCGTTGATTATCAAAGACTAACTTGGTTAGCTTCAGTTAACAAGTACCAAACTCGCAAAGTCTCTGCTTTGCTTCGTAACAAGACAAATTGGGTGGCATGGACCCATCAAGCTCGTGCCTAAGCAAAAGTCCTTAGACTTGACCGATTCCAGACCATCAATGAGTCGTTGTCGAACCTTGCCTTGTCTCGACGAACAAATCCTGGATCCAGTCACGAACCCACTTTGGATCAACTAGACTTTGCCCTTACGAAAACTCATTACATGACATACCATTAAGGCATTTTTCTTCGTAGATCGAGTAATGAGTAACTGAATTAAAGTGGTGTAGACATTCTCTAGTGCTCTTGGTCGTGCCGGATGGGATGAATCGACGACAACTTCATCTACACCTGCCAGTGAGTGTTCTTCACTCTAATATAGAATCATCTCACAGCTTTGGCAAATCACTTTGCTCCTTTCATCCTAGCCGACTCCAATAAACTTAAGTGCAGGGTATGTCTTTGGTTTGGTTAGGTTGGTTGTAACACTGTAAAGTGTTTTGTCCTTATGGGTAATTTAAGTACGTGTGGGAGACGAGACGTTTTTGCAAATTTAGTGAGGTACTTTTGCTACATTAAAGGCGTGGTTTTATAGTTCTACAAAACTGAAATCAGTGACTTGCTAATTAGGAGCAACTCATGAGCTGTAAGTGTTTATTTCACTGAGAACGTTAGCCCACTTGACAGGGCTCTCGACTCAGGTCATGGCTAGTGCGACTTCGACTTCCCGGTGCGTGCGAACCTGGCTTTGGCCTCCCGTTGTGAAAATAAAAGGCCACCTGTGGTTAGTCGCCTTGAAACTTGATGAGCTTAAGTTCGACTTGTTTCGGACGTGCTTCAAACTTTAAGCTAAATCTCAACTAACTTAACTCGTTTGAGCTCAGTGTAATCGAGATTGACTCAATTGGGTTCGTTGAACTCAAATAAGTACAGCTTGATTATATATATATATATTGACATGATCAATAGTGAAGCTTTTGAATTAAATACCATTATACTTTTGCACTTTGAATCTATTGTACCATCTACATTAATTGGTTTTTTGTTTTATCTCTTCAATTGTTCAAATCAAGAATCAAACCATTAATATTGATAAAATAGATTTGATCATAGTGTGGTTTGGTATTTACCACTGAAGGAACTCAATATATATACATATATACTTATTATTTGAATATATAACTGATTTAAGTCCACCAACTTTTGAGGAGTATTGGCTAGGCTGAACTTGCCTCCAGAGCAACTCGAGCTTGACAGAGTCGAGTGGAGTTCAGGTTTTTCAAGGTCAATTTAGAGTAACTCGTGTGCTGCTCGGTTCATTTGCCGTCCGTAAAAGTTAGGCACGGTCTCTGAATTTCGCGGATTACCTCCGAAATAGAATACCCGTACGATCTCGTTTACATCGTAAATTTGTAATCACTGCACAAAATTGAAAATTTGAAAATTTTCAAGGATCCTCGTTTCATAATTTCGTAGACCTCTTCTTTAATGGAGCCGTTCTGCCTAATTTTTTTCTGCACATGGGGACCACTACATAAATAAATATTTGAAAAGGTCTAAAACGGTAATTTTATTAAAATGAAAGTTCAGTTGAAACCGAGCCGCCTTCGGAAAATCCTTTTCAATGCTTCGGGTTGAATGAACGTTCAAAACCAAGCCGCTTTTCAACGCTTCGGGTTGAATGAACGTTCAAAACCAAGCCGGCGATTTTGAACTCCCCTGCCTCCAATATTAACGCCGATAGTGAACGAGTTGAACTCTGGTTATTTAATATTTCATTCCGTACAATATTTAACGTTATTTTTGGAAAAATATCGAGGCGTTTAAAGTCTGCCCCACGAAAGGCATTAAAAGTTGCCAAATTTTGGTTTCGTGTTTGGATTTTGTTGTATGGGTCTAATCGTGATACTTAATTAGCGAAAATTTCATACTTGATTAACAAAAAAGAATCAAAAAGGGGAAAGAAGTCATGGAATTTGAAACAGAGAAAAAGAAAAAAAAAGATGAAGAAAAAGAAGCAAAACGTAGCAAGTTGTCAGTATGGGAGCCACCTAAGTTTTGTTCCTCTGGTTGACCTTTTGCGGTTATTAAAATAACCTCACCTATGTGGGGTCTCTGAAACATGCTAAAATAACGTTATAAACACCGTGCGATAGAAAATGAAACGGAGCTTCCGTGGGATCGTTTTTCTTAACGTGGTATATTTGCCCCCGTCCACTCTGTCTCCTTCTCCCTCTCTCTTTCTCTCTCTCTGGGAAAGGGCCCTCCTTCGTGACTAAGGATCCGCGTCCAAGCCGCGGGAAGGCACGCTCAGAGGAGGAGAGAGCGAAGTTATGGAAGAACACCGCGTTATATAGTTGCTCTAGATCGGGGGCTCATTTCTGGTGGGACAACTCTCTTCGACGGACATATTAGTCTTCGAGAACTTTGAGTCTGAAGCCGGTGGTAAAAGCGAAGACCTTCCTGTGAGATCTGTTGTTTCCGGTCGGTTTTCGGCGCGAAGGCGGTTGGAGAAGAGGTTTACTAAGCCGATTTGCTGCAGAAGGTGGTGTTTGGGGTATCGGGTGTTTAATCGGTGAAGTTTGGAGAGGGCTTCGGCCTTCGCGATTTCTCGTTCTTTCTTGTTCCTTTTTGTAATTTTCGCTTCTGCGCTGAGTTTCGGGAAAAGTGTGCCGGTTTTGATCGGCAGAAGATGAGGCACTATGGCTGTTAGTTACGGATCGAAAGATGACGCTTTACATTGCTCGGGAAGCTTCCAAGGTAAGCTTTTGCTTTCTACTATCTTTTCTTGCTTTCTTCTTCTTCATCGCCTTCGATCCTTCTGTTTCCCGGTCCTGTTTCTTTCCTGCGTTTCTTTTCATTTTAAATGTCACCTTTTTACGATGAGCTTTGTTTCGAATTCTGGATACAAGGCTGATTTGCAAGGAGTACCAAAATTTGAGTTTTGTCTTTCCTTTTCGCGCTTTTGTTGTTTCAATTTATTCTTTTAATATGTATTGGTGGCAGCTATGGAAGAGGATCTCTGCGGAGATATCGACGGAGTTGAATCTGCTTGCCGTGAAGTGGAAGTATATCTTGCTCGGGCTTATTTTTCAGGTTATCCCTGTTGAATATCTTGGATGCATTTCTTTCTTGAGTTTGACCAGTAGAAAATTGTCTTGTCGATGGTGTGTCGTGTTAATGTGGAGGGTTTGACCAAAGATTCCCTCATCATCTCTCTAGCGCCGAAATTTTCTTGTTTGTTTGACTTGGAAAATCTTTCATGCTTGAAAGAGAAGATACAAAGGGAAATACCGATGATTGCGATTGGTTTACTGAAATAAGTTATGTTACTTTTGGACGTTCGTCCCTTTTTCTTGTCTGTTTGATATTTCTCTATATCAACCAATGTTCTGTTATAGTGCACGAAGTGAACGAATTCATGCATGATGGTGTATTTTGAAACTTGGCTGGCGGGATTTTTACTTGATTCGTCGGATGAGAAGATTTTTGGTTTCTGAATGTGTATCAGTAGTTGGACATTTTTGCACGTCTGTTTCGGTTTCAATCATCATTGTTGTACTCTGTTTCTTATCTTAGAACTCTTTGAGAGTAATCCAAGCAAAAGGGTTTAAGGAAGAGTCACAGAAGTGATGAAGCGGTGGTGTTGATTGTTTGGACATTTTCTCACGCTCTCATGACGCTTAAGTTTTTTGAAATTGCATGCACCTGGCTTCTGTTTTTCCATGTCATTCACCTTTTAGGTGCCTAGTGGTGCTTTTTCTTCTGCATGTTAGTTTTGATCTTTACGATGGTTTTCTGCTTACTCTCTGTTCCCATGTGCAGTATATTCATGGATTGGCTGCTCGGGGAGTCCACTATTTGCATCGTCCTGGTCCATTACTTCAAGACATTGGCTTCATGATTCTTCCAGTGTGTATACTGTTTCATTTTGTTAATTCGGTTTTGATTTGGAATAGGTAATGGCTAACTTAGCTTTTCTGGTTGTTAGGAGCTTGGGCCAGATAAAGGATACATTAGTGAGACTGTTTTTACCTTCATCTTCTTCTCTTTCTTTCTGGTAAGCTTATGCATGACATCTTCCCCAACATGTAATTTTCCTTGTAAATGTCCATGTTAGCATTTCATCTAATTTAGTCACCAGAAAGTTATATAGTTGTTTATTTGTTTGGATATGAAAATTTCATCCAATCATTTTACAACTTTTCAAGATGCACATAACACATCTCTTGATATATTCCTGTTTCAAGGAGGTTCCACTTATGCAGTTCTTTATCTGTGTCGGTAGGTAGATACACAACCTTTTCAGAATGCCGTTTAAAATGTTGCACCACAGCTGTTTTGACTAATTGTGCACTCTTCTTAACTCATTTCTTCCCTTATGGAGTGATTTTAGTTTATTGTTGACTAGATGAATCTAGTGCTATGCGTGGCCATATCAGAAGCCATTGATTTAAGTCATTGACGTCAAAGCAAATAAATGACAAAAATAATAGTAACTATCCTCAGTAATATCACACCTCTAATAAGTAGTGCGTAATTTTCATCTCACTTTTGTTGTCTTTCGTTTATCATCTATCATGCGTTTTGCCTCTTATGTTTAACTGCTTTCTGGAATGATCAACACCATCTGTGATGGCATCATTCGTTCAAGAACTTTGCTGCATTTTTTTCATAAAATTTGTTTGTCTTCCTCTTTAAGTGTAGGCATACAAACACTTATCTGCTGAAAAAATTGCCAGTAAATAAAAAGTTGTAGTTGGTGATGTTCATGCTTGAAACAGCGTCCTACATCTCTTATTGTTGTACTTTGTGGACATGTGTTATGTTGATACATATGTATATCTCTTCCACTAATCATTATGAGCAGTATAAAGTCCGTTAGGCACAGTTATCTTATTTGGTTTCAGTTTTATTCATTATCCTAATAGTATGTTTTTCTATGCAGTGGACTTTTAATCCTTTCATCTTTCACAGCAAGAGATTCTACACGGTTAATTTATGGTGTAGGGTGTTGGCATTTCTTGTTGTGAGTATTCTGTTCTCTTCTTCTTACCATCTTATGGTCTAGCATCAGTAGTTTGTGGACCCCATGCTCTATATTGCTTGAATTGCTTGTCCAATCGGTATCCACATTTGACTTACTATTAACGTGGGCAATTCTATAGCGGTTTTAATCTTTTCATCATGACATTCATATCTTCTGTTGCATATGATTTTAGTTGCTGAAAAATCTCTAGTAGGTTGGTCTTCCAGAATCATATGCACCTGATCTTGCATCAAGCTTTCCTGTTTCTATGGTGGTAATGGTGTCTAGTTACTTTTGTACCACAAGGGCTGAAAAAGTAGATCGTTTCTTTCTCTACATTGACAAGACCACTGAATTCTTTGTCTTTAGACCTTTCATCATTTGTGTGCCTCACTGCTTATATTAATGGTTTCGTATTTGTTGTTTTCCAGGTTTCACAAATCTTAAGAATCCTTTCTTTCATGTCAACTCAGCTTCCAGGTCCTAATTATCACTGTCGTGAGGTGCGTTTAATATGATCGTTGGTTCTAAGTTTCAAACATATAACCTATTTCAAACATGAACCTCCGAGAATGTTAGTTAACAAACTTTGCAGTTGAATTTCTGTTGTCGGCATTTTCCCTTTGCCTTCACACTCAAAAGTAGCTAGCCTTTCAAATGTGGGAATCTATTCATGGTAAATTGGGGCCTCGCTTCTTTGTCTTTGATGAAACTAAATAAAAACATTAAAAGCACTTAAATGGACATTTAGTAGTTTTAAGAAAGGATTTATAAATACAAATGCCTTGACTTTTAAGGGGGGTTTATTATTTTCACAAGTTAATTACTGCTGACCCTTAAGTGGAAGGATTAGTTAAGCTATGTGCCTTTCTGTGAATTAACAGTCTAATGATGTGTATTTACATGTACATACATTCTATTCAGGGCTCCAAGCTTGCTCAATTGCCACCTCCAGAAAGTATACTCGAAGTGCTCTTAATCAACTGTATGTTCCCAATCGTAGTGGTGCTTTTTTGCAACTTAGTATTAAATAAATTGTTGACATGCTTTCCTTCTGTCTTGTTCAGTTCCTAGGGGTGTATTATTTGGTTGTGGTGACCTGATATTTTCATCTCACATGATCTTCACTCTTGTATTTGTTCGGACATACCAGAAGTATGGCACACAAAGGTAGGAATCTCCCTCTTTCTTTCTGCACAAAGATTGATGCTTTTTCTTTGTTTAATGACGTGCTTTATACATGTTTTTCTTGTTTTGGAGTTATTGCCGCTTTATCATTTTGCTACCTATAAAGCGCACGTAACATACACACACATGACTGCAGGTTGATTAAGCAGATTGCTTGGTTGGTAGCTGTTATTCAAAGCCTACTTATAATAGCTTCTCACAAGCATTATACTGTAGATGTCGTTGTTGCATGGTAAGGTCAAGTCTTGCTAAGTTCGATACTTAATTTTCTGGCTTGGGGGAATGAAAATTTTGACATGCAATTGCGCTCTGGGTGAAGGTACACTGTAAACTTGGTGGTGTTCTTTGTGGATAGACAACTGCCCGATGGTACGCATTCTCGTTTAACGTGACTTCACCTCTTGATACTTGTCTCTCGTGTATCTTTCCTTTCTGTAACGAAAACTGAACCGGGACTAGCTTCACATGTAGATCTAATGGAACGTAATGGTGGAAGTGCATTGCCGTTGATGCAAATGAATGGCAAGGATAAAGACGCCAGGTCGAAGGATGAGCTTCACAAGCTGTTGAATGGGAATTCTGGAGACAAGACCGATCGAGTATAGTTTAAGACATACTTTCTCTTTCGTACTGAGCTCATCATGGTTCAGGATTTTCTTATCTGTTGACATTGCAATCTAGTTTACCCAAAAAAATGCCATCCTGATAAATCAGTATTAATTTAACGATTCCATGTATTGTTATTACAGAGACCAAGAGCACAAATAAATGGACTGAATGGCATGAATGGAATCAATGGAATCCATGGATCGAATGGGAAGATCTTGGAGGACGGCAATCAAGTTCACGTGGACTTGTCGTCAATGAACGGTACATGAGATGGGTTCAAGTTCTAAAACTAACCATTCATGCCGTTGCACTGGTTTGCCGTGATTTCTTCAATTATGGACACTAAGGAGCAACTGGTACATGGTAACCCAAGTTATGATTTATTAAGTAAAAACGAAAATTATCTTGGGTTTTACAGTCATGATCATTTCTCTCAATTCTGTATCATGGGAATTAGTACGTTCTCAAGTCAAAATGGCATAATTCTTTTCTTCTTTTCCATCTTTATTTGTGGAATTGTTGATGGAAGTTGTCTATATGGAAATTATTCTGTATCTTATGCTTTGAGCGCCCGGTTAAATCGAGTAGTCATCGACAGTTGATCTTTGCTCTGGTCTCGTTTGAAGACACACGAATATGCCTAGTAGATATGGCTGCACAATTTGACAGCTGCATCTGCTGTTTTTGATGGGTAGCTGGTGGTTTGTATTGAGTGGAAGACGAGATCAGCTTTATCTTGTGGTCATTTGGCCACAACTTGATGTTTTTATCAATGTTTATCTCGTTGATGTGTCGATTCATCTGCCATTTCATCAAGGAACGTTACTGACACCATTTAGATCTTCTGGGGTGATTTCCCAGTGATGTACGTCATGAACTGTAGCGTATTGATGGAGCAATGTAGTACGCATATACGCATAAATTGTAGCTTAGGTGGAATTCTTTGCAAAACTCGTCGTGGCAATCACTCTAATGGGTTGGAATAAATGATGCAGACCATCTTTATTCATGCAAATGTTGCACATCAAACCAGTGCGTAACATCAACTCTAGCTCCCTTGAGATTGAGAGGCAAAGGGACACGTACCAACCCTAACTGACCCAATGTGAATAAGACAACGGATTGTGTCGAACACTTACGACCCTGACTGACCCAATGTGAATTATAGTGCTCTACGAGTTGGAATAATAATTAACGCCAAGCGCATGAACACCCCCTCATGTAGATGGGGTGCTAACTTCATGTATGAAACGTCATGACCACAACAGACTTCATGTGGGCAACCAACCTCACTAGCTGCATTGAGTAAATCGGACGCCACGTCTCCAATTCTTCAAGTAGGGTGCTTAACAAGGGTGGACCGACCTCATGCGGCCTATTCGACCTTTGTGGCCACCTTCCGTGATGGAGGGTGACATTTCCTCAAATCCGATATGTAGGTCTAATATAAGTCCGATGCAGCTTATGACCCATTCCATCAACGTCGAGGCTCAAGAAGACTCTCCAATGCAGTGACGACAAAAGTTGTGAACATCGTATACCAAACTCTCCAACCTTTTAGAGGCCCATGTCCACCACATCATACTGAAGAAATTTTGAACTACAAGCCAAGCAAAAGCAGAAATGCAGGTGGTTGATCAGCCTCCGGTGGAGGCAAAGATACAGATGTTGCCGAGAATGGTAGTGATTTTGGTAGAGGAAAATGTGACCCTTTGATCGTAATGACCACTCCTTGTAAAATCTTTTTCGAAGAGAATACTCTCAAACTTAACATTGTATCACACAAATCACATACTTATTTCTGCTATCAATATATATAGAATTTTATCTTTTGGGTTCAAACTATTTAAATTGTTATTGCCTTTGCACTTTTGTGTTTGTGGAGTATGAGGGGAAGCCAAGAATACTCTAACGTCCATAAGAGGAATCTAGCATAATCTTTTGTTGCAATACTTTGTAGATCTGCTAGAGCTAATCTAACCTCAAGACTGGGTGCTGGTCACATTTTTTACTCATGTATGTTAGTCAGACAAATAAGACATGACAACTTTGATATAAGAGTATGTTCGAATTTTACATCATCACTTAGTCAACTGAAGCTCACTTTTATGAATTGTAACTCGAATGTATGTATTCTTGTGGCGATCAAGTGATGTATTCGGGTATGATTATTTTAACTGCCTTTAGTTGGGAATTTTACGAGCTAGATTGTTCTTGGCTTGATGAGGGCCCAACTTTAAAGCTTTAAATAAATCGTTGGGATCAGTCCCCCGTTGACCAGCCTCGATAAACAAAGGAAAAAATCCTCGCCAAATCATGATCGTCAATCACCACGATGAGCGGCCAAAAGAACCCTGTCACAAGGAGCTACTGCAATTCTGGCTAGACGGAATAACCTTCAAGGTTTCGAGTTGGATACAGGCATGTGCAAATATGGCGGCATCCGCCGCCTAACCTAGCTTGCTTTTTCAAAAAATGAAAGTAAAGTGCGAAACCTCTTTCGGAAACGAATTAGCCGTCGAGTTCCCGCGAAAACGATGGCGCGGCTTCGCCCGCCAAAGCCACGAAAAGCAACTTTTCCCTCGTCCAAGACGAATCATTTCACCCGCTCTAAGTATTCGCTCTGCTCTTTTCTAACTACTCTCTCAAATGAAAATCTCCCGCGTTTCTCCCTCTTCCCTTCCCCATTAAATCTCTCTCTCTCTCTCTCTCTCTCTCTCTCTCTCTCTCAAGATGGGGAGGATTTACAAGACGAAGAAGCCAGAGAAGTTGGGAAAGGGGCAGGTGACTCCTATCCAGGTAGCCTTCATCGTCGATCGGTACCTCTTAGACAACAAATACTCCCAAACTCTCTCCGTCTTCAGATCGGAAGCTTCCATTCTTTTCTCAAGATCAAAGATGAGAGAGGTACAAACTCGCTCGATCTCCTTTTTGGGCTTTTGATTTCGTGATGTTGGTGCTTGTTTTCTCCGGATTTTAAGATTTTTTTGGCTCTTGGGTTTTGCGTTTGTCAGGCACCCAAGGGTTTGCTAAGTCTGGGGGATATATTGAACGACTATATAAGCTTAAAGGAGCAAAAAGTGCTTCTTGAGAGAGAGAAATGTAGGGTGGATAAGCTATTGCAGGGGATGCAGGAGGTGATGAGAGTGTATCAATCGGCATCGTCTGATGCTGCTGGAGTTCCTCCTACACCGGAACCTGAATCTTCCACAGGCAGACGTAATGTTTCAGACTCTTTTTTCTCCAATTCGTAAATACACGCATTTTGATTTCTTCTATTTAAAGAAGTTGGCACCTGAGGATTACGGAGGTGCTTTTTTGTCTCTGATCCGATCATATTATCCCTCATCTGTCTTATGAATCAAGGGTGAAGAATGAACCTTCCTAGTTTCACAAGATCTGATATTCACTGTTGTTCTCTCCGTTCTTTGTGTGAATTGATCTCTTCATGCCAGATTCTATACGTGGAACCGAGACATTCACAGTACCTTGATTACATTGTCACCGTGATCCCATTTGTCTGAACCAAAAAATGTCAATAGAGTGTAGCTGCATTTTCCGGAGAGAAGATGATAATTGACTTTGTAGCATTTGACAGTGCTTGTCCTTGAAACTGTTTGTCATCATTATCTGTCCGCAAGTTAATTGCTTACGCCAAACAGACTAAATCACCTCTTTGTTTAGTTGGTATGAAGCGACATAGTTAAGTATTCCTTCTTCTAACAAGAAAGTAGCTTGCTTTTTATATGTTTCATAACCGTTACAGTTTTTAGATGAAAGAAATGGAACGCTTCGGTGCCTCTTTTGCTGTATTTCCTTCTTACATCTCTCTCTCTCTCTCTCTCTGCAGCGAGTTCTGTGGTCACGAATTCAACACCGATGTCGCTTAATATGTCTACACCCAGCATTACCGTGTCTCTGATTCCTGAAGTTTATCATAACAATAAAAGGGAGGACTCTGGATCAGTCCTTCAACCGACTTCTTCTATCAAGAAATCGTCCATACAGTCACCTGCACACCCTCTCAATGGAACAGGTAAATGTCTGGCGTGGAGTCGATAGCACTTAGGGCCTTGGAACCTCAATCTCTGTTCATTCTCAATGTGGAAAGTTGATTTAATTTAATTCGGAATTCTTCTAGTTTGAATTGCTACCATCCGCTCACTTGCCCTTAGCTGATCTTTTTGGTTTTCTAGTCTCCATGATGGAGTTCCTTCTGAATCAATCCTCTATGTTCTGGTCCATTTAGTAGCTTTTGTACCCATTTCTGCAAGCACTTCATATTTGAACTCTTGATTACTTTTTCTTTTGCAGGAGCTATACCACTTGACAAACAAACCAACCATAATAATAACCACAAAATAGCTCATCGGTTTACAGGGTATTCTCAGATACAGCTTGCTTCAGAGAGTCCTACCTCTTGTACTCTTCCAGTGCCGGAGCTAGCCATTGCAAGTAGCGCAATTAACCAGTCTTCTACTCCCAAAAGATACTCCTCTCCTCCAAAAACACCCCCGCAGCTGTACTCAGCACAAACTTATACATCTCAGTCCCCACAGGAAGCATCATCTTCTCCATCCGTGGTTCAGTCTTCGAATATGTTATTGGAAGTAGCTCCAACTGATGAGCATCTGTTTTCTTCAAATGGGGACATGGCATGTTGTTCAGGTTGTACTGTGCACCGAGAATCCGACTTCTCACCTTCAAAATTTGGTGCCAAAATGTTGAGCAAGGGACAACACGTAAAGGGTAGACTGGATTTTGATGAGTCTGGCTTGCTTATGAACTCTGACAGATGCACAGATGGAGCTGCTCTTCCCGCTACAGAGGTCGTAACAATGGCAAACATCGATCTAGATGATATTCTAGACTTTGATATTCTTGACAATGATGTGTCACTATCATACCTTGATTTTGTGATGGATTTTTCATTAGGATCTCTCCCCGATCAATCAACAGTAAACCAAGAAACCAGTCTTATATCAAGGTTTATTTCTGTTTGCTACATAACTGTACTAGCTCAAGGTTGTTCTTTATTAATATTTAGAATATGATTTGGTTCAATCTTTCTCTAAAAATTCCTTGTTTCCATCATCTGCTTCATACACAGCCAATGTAGCAATAGCGATACAAATTTGGAAATTGACAGAGTTTTATCAGATCTTCCTCTGTCAAGCAAGGTTCAGATCCTTTCCGAGAAAGACATGAATCGTAAAGGTGAATCATCAGTGACAGGAACTAGCTTCCTATATTCGGTTTTTTGTTTTCTTCTTGGTGTTTATACAATAATAACTGAATTTGGTTTCGTTCTTCTGTTGTTGAATCCAATATAGCAGATAATGATGAGGATCAAACTTACAAACCAACAATTATGTGCGTTAAATTTAGCAGCCCTGGTAATTCCTGTAACTACTTATGAATGACTACCTGTTGTGTTTCGCCTGTGCTCTCATGTGACTCGATTTTTAATTCTACAATTCCTTTCAACCAATTCACAGGTAAAAAGAAGAGAAGGTTTTCATCAGACCAAGAGAATGTACTGAGGTTATGATCATCAGTGTGCCCTGAACAGTGCTAATATTGCTAACCTGCATCAAGTTACTGACCTTAGCTAGGTTGTGTATCCTGATCATTTGAATTATGGAATGATGTAAACTTTTGTTATTAACTTGATTACCTTAGGGTAAATAATTTGCAGTTTTACGGTTTTACTGATTTCGGCAGGATACCATAGTCTGGTAATGGTTATTGTTGGTGCAAGAAAAATTTATCAGCTTAAAAAGTTAACTTATGCATTCTTCCTTGCCTCTGTGTGTGTGTTGTGTGATAGGTACACCTCATATTGTGTTCAAACGTTTTAGATAATTCAAGATTTTCCACCGATATTTCTTCTAAAATTATATTCATGATTTGTATATAACCCGTGGTTTCATACCAGATTGGTAGTACGAATAATAAAAGAGTAAACTGCAAAGTGGGTGAGGCCTTGTCCGTGAGTGTTGCAAGTCATGGAATAGTCTGAAGTTCCAATGGCAAATAGTCATAGATATGACAAAACAGCACACGGAAATATTTGATGACACCGGACCAAGCGCGATGGGAACAAGGAACCCGTGTAGCTAAACCCCGCTTCGCACAGGGAAAAGGCTTGGTTTTCGTTCGGTTCTAGCATTCCTAGCAGGGAAACCAAACGATTGTACGCCTCAAAATATTTTGAACAATTCAAATCTTCAAACTCCACTGCTTTCTTAATTTCAAATAGAAAGGGGAAGGGAAAGGATGGGAAGCAGGAGCCAAGAAGCTTCCGGCTCCAGTGCTTTCTTTTCCTAATAATTAGCTCACTGACAATTATAAATAATTTAAAAAAATACAAGAGTCTATTCAGAATTGGAAAAAGAAAAAAAAGGGATATATAAATAAATAAATAAATGGGAGGTGTTGGTGAGGGTAATTCAAAAGCGTGCATGGTATTTAGGGACTGCAGGTCGTTTCTTGCTGCCCCTTAGGGTGTGTGTGCTAGAGAGATAGTGGGATCTCGGTAGGGAATAGAAAATAAGACCTATATTTTGTCTCAAAAACCGAGATCCAAAAAACTGGTGAAAAGCACTTTGATAAAACACATTTGCCTTGATATCCAAAATGAATCTTCAATGCGATAAACACCAGAGAGAGTCTTGACAGTGCAACCAAGAGTCCCGAAATCGTAGAGCCCAGTGATGCTGTTATAGATCTTGAACGAGGAGATGTAAAAGAGTCTCTTTTCAAGTGTGTTCATGACCTTCTCCCAATCGACCTCGTTTGTGAGGAGCTTTCCTCGAAGCTCGATAGGAAGAGTAACACCGAGAAGAAGAGAGCGGTGTTAGGCAGAAGACAACGGCGTCAAATGTTGAGAAAGAGGGATAGGCATCTAATATGACCAACAAAGTACCAACTTTTGTGATCCACCCCTTGACACGGACCATATTTTTTAAGCCAAAATAGGTATGGGCCTATCGGGTTCCTTTCTGATTTGCCACGTGGACTTCGTACAATAGTTCTTAAAACGATGGATCCAATCCTAACACACCTCAAGTGATCTTGGGAGTTCCTTGTTTTTTCTTTAAGTATCTATTTTCTCTCGAGGCCATTAATAAATCTCTTTGATTACTTTCTCATTAGCATCACCGATCAGCTCATTGAAATTTTATAAACAATGCCATGATGTAGTAAGTATAGATTAACTTCATTAAGAACATAAATTCTCTCATAATAAGTGTATATATATATATATATATATATATATATATATATAATATATATATATATATATATATATATATATATATATATATATATATATATATATATATATATATATATATATATATATAGAAAGAGAGAGAGGAAATCTTCTCACTCGTCATTGGAGATAGTTCCAACAAAGGAGATGAAATTAGTGATTTAAGAAGAACGGTGAGGGATAAATTGACGACATAGGCTCCTTCATCACGACGTCCGCTAAGACGTATAGTTTGTCAAGAAAAAGCAAAAAGTTGTACTTAATGGTACAACAATAAGTACAAAACTTTTTCTACGTGAATCATGACCATCCGATACTGTCCAGTACAGTACCGTATGACCACTTTCCTATAATAGCCAAATAAACCTACTGCTTTTGCTTTGTGAAGGATGCTTGCCCTATTGCATTCTTTGGGAAGCCAAGCTTAAACTCACTCTCGCTCTTAGTACGTGAGTATGGTAAAAGAATTGGTGTAACGTCATATTTTGGTTTCGTCTTCGTTTTCAATGAACGGAGCCGTTAACAGATGCTATGCGTAGTCCAGCAGTTGTAAGAGGGAATAATTCCTTGGTCACTGAGGCTTTCGTCTCTCTCTCTCTCTACTGTTATGACTGAATTCATCATATTCCCGTGTGGTTAGCCCTAATGTGAGTACGTCCCTCTTAATTAGTTTTTCTCCTAATCAATGAAAAACTTTGATTTTTGTGAATCCTAATAAACGCAAGCTACTGCCTGAAATAAATGGGGTGAAGTTCACATCTGCTCACTAATTCATGTCATAAAAGGATGTATGTACAAAATATTCTTCTTCACATCTATATAGTCATTTCTATTTGTTAGTGACCTTTTTTTTCCTAATGTTAACGCAAACCTCTACCAGAAAAGCACGTTTCAAGGTATCGACTTCGTGGTCTTTAACTTTAGATTCTTGTGTCACCCCCCACTGTGGTTCCTTGTGCTCAAATTTACTTTCATTGATAGAGAATAAAGCGGAAAGGAAACTAATGCAACCGCTTCACCGTCTTTCTCTCCGAGACCAAAATTTTTACAACGCATCAAAGGGCTAGCGTTGCATCATCCGATGAAATAATCAACTGAAAAGTCCAAAACGAAGAAGATGAAACTTGGGGACGAAAGAAAAGATATTAATCATGGTTTTCACCTGCAAGTTACCGAGAGAGTTGTCTAAATCACCTTCAAAATCTCCAAATAATCATCGACAGAGAAGCATTTCATTCATTTTCATCTGTCGATGATTATTTGGAGATGAAAATAAATCATCGCCAATTAGTCAAACCTTCTACGCGGTCTACAATAGCTTTCATAACATACTTCTTGGAGCACCAAGAAAGAAACAATCAATCAACAGAGCTTTACGGGAAGGAGCGTAATAAGACGAATATTATCACATAAGGTTCATCGTGAGATTCAGAGAACATGTGCAGTACTTGGAAAGAATCAAACTAATAGTTGCATATCAATGAAATGCTTACCGGAGGAGAGAAACTGAAGCGGGCAGTTTGGCTGGATCTTGCGGAAATAAATGAAGCGTAGAGGATGAGAAATCCAACGGGATTGCATGATCCAATATAAACGGTGGGGGCAGTCTGCCGGGATCAATGCGATCCCTTTGGATTCTTCACCCTCTCGTTACAGTCTTCTTAAAGCAAGCAAGAGCCATTGATAGATAGATTGGTAGGTAGATAGATAGATGTAGTTATCTTCTGTGATCTATCACCTTCTTCGGCAGCACACTCCCATTTTATACATCAAAAAGGAGAGAATCGGGCGGCACAGCCACCACTGATCTTTTCATTTATCAAATTCTATCTGTTGCTTTTTCGCTTTTTCCCTCCATTTGTATTACCCAATAAAACAAAAAAAGGCTCCCCCACATTCAGTCATATATCAAGCAATATATATTGGCCCTTAAGAAGGGAACCCACGAGCCTACCATTCTAATGGAATGCATCTCACGAAGCACCAACCCCAATTAAAGGTTTAATGATGAATGTCAAATCAATTGATTTGGAGCCTAATTTGGAAACCATATTTCCACCTTGAAATTTTTATGGTGTCTTCCAAAAACAAGGAAGAGGGTCATTGAGCCTACACTTCTTTGTGAGTTAAACCCCGGGTAGATCCGGGTATACTTGATCTGCGTTCCTAGAGGTTTGATTTAAACTATTATCTTGGGTTCGGGTTCAGCCTTTCTTTACCAGATTGACATCCTCGACAAGCAGCCGAGTGGCTTCGTTGAACAAACCCAACTTACGTGTGAATCAACTCATTCTAGATCAATCAAAACCCACCAGCTTAACTTCTAAAAAACATTGTTAATGTTGCTCAAGCGATAAGATAAAATACAGTCGTATGCTTTTTCATCATATGCATTATTCTAACGCATCGCTAATTAAGTTCGTACATGTGAGTCTGCAAAATCTTGGTGCCGCATTTACATGTACAGCTCCAATCATATTTCCACTCTTTTGATTCCCACGAGCATGCACCCTTTTTTCTTGAGTCGCAACTGATATATAATTGCCACTGTCCCGTACTGTTTAAATTAATCACTTGAGAGTACATTACTAAAGTATAAAAGGATCTGCCATCCTCACGACAGCGAAGAAAGTATGAACGAGTTTTGTTCTTTTACCTATCTTTTGCCAGATTAAAAGGTTCATGGATTTGTATTGGTTTAGTGGAGTTCCATGAAAGAGTTCTGTCATTCATGCAATTTGCACTAATCAACCTCAAAAAATTATGCCACAAGCTATAGCGTCGTGATTAGAAGTAAGTATTGTTCCATGAACTCCACTAAAATAATTTACTTCTGGAGTTGGGCAAAAGAATGAACAACTGTAATAGATAAAAAGGATTTCTGTTCGGCAGTGGGGGGCCGGATTAAAGTTGGATTTGTATTGGTTCAATCTCCACCGTTCATATCCCTTCCAATAACAAATGCATACATATATACGCCGGAGAGAGAGAGAGAGACAGAGAGAGAGAGAGAAAGAGAGAGGACCATGGTATTATGCAGCAGGTTTAACTCGAAGTAGGTAGGTCATACCTGGTTCACTCAGAACGAGTGCAGGAGATTTGAGAATCAGTCAGCTGAGGCCTAGATTCTTATATAGCCTGTTGTTTGCTATACGAATTTTCAGTTCCTAGATGCCACTTTCTTCTCTCTCTCTCTCTCTCTCTCTCTCTCTCTATATATATATATATATATATATATATATATATATATATATATATATATATTCTGATTACCTGTGAACTAGTGAGGGTCAAATTTTGAAATCTACATTGTTGAGTTTGAGATAGTTGTTGTCTTCATTTCATTGTTGAGATGGTCATTGTCGTTTACGTAAGGTGGCAGTCAAAGTTGCTGTGGAAAAGGACAAATTTATCCTTCAAAATTATTTAATTTAACTCGCCTTCACCTCATACGTCATTCGATCGTCATGGATCTCACCCGGCTCGGTTTTTGAATCGAACCTTTCACCTAAAAGAACCGAAGAATCAGGTGAACCATATGATGCAAGTTAAACCATTTGACAAATCACAAAATGGAAACCATAACGGGAAATTAAAAAAAAATCAAAAAGAATTTTACAAAGGAAAAAGAACAGAAAACAACCTGTATAGGATTTTTTATGCTTTACCGATTCAGACCCCGTTGGTGAATCGAATATAATGAAAGAAATAAAAAACTTGGCATGGGAAGAAGGAAGCCATTGATAGATATTTGGGAGTAAAACCATTAGCGAATTAATTAATCATCGGGAATAAAAACATAAGGGTTTGTCGGATATGGTAGCTACGCTTAGACTCTGGTTGTTGAGGCATGGTCTCGCATTAGGTGGGCACCAACTGACTCCTGTAATTCATTATTTGTCACCGATGTGCACAACATCCCACCCGCTTTGTGCTCGCGCGCACCATTTGCTCCTTTCCCTCACATGCCTCATTTTGTCTGCTTGCACACATGTGCCGACTCTCCCTATACAAGCACATATACTCCACTGCGTATCTCATATATATATATATATATATATATATATATATATATATATATATATATATATATATATATATATATATATATATATATATATATCCACATAATGATTGAGTACTATGTGCACATTAATTAGGAGCAATTTCATAGAAAACGCTACCTCTAAGCTGCTTAATTTCAATTGATATATATTCTTTATATTTTACCTAACTTTATGAGATCGATTGGTGGTGATAGTAGTTAACATGGATCTAGAGCTAGTTGGTACCGCTCTCTCTCTCTATATATATATGTATGTATATATACATGTAAATAAATGTATATATATATCGTCTCATAAAGTTAGGTCAAATATAACAAACGGATCCGACTTTATCATGTCTAACACTTGAAAGCAGCTAGTTTTAATTTTAGCTAGTGCTCGCTACTTCCTTACAGACACATTAGGGCTAGGAGGTACTAGCCATTGCCACCATGGTATTGAAATTCCTTTAATCTGAATCCAAACAGAAAGCCGTAAAAAAATTCGGGCTTCAGGTGGATATGAATTCAGATTAATGACATTCACATAGGAGATCGATCATTTCAAGTTCTGGTGGGACTTCCCTTTAGCGACCCTTGACAATCTCTGCAACCTTGACAGCTTCCATCTCTGAGTTGAGTTTGAACTTTGATGAGACTAGACTTAGCTTCTCCAATCTGCTGTAACTCCATATGAAAGTCTCCAAATCTTGGTAGTACAGCTTTTCCACTAAAACAAAACAATGGAAAAGCTATATATATATGCTTACATTCACTTTACGCCTAAATATCTTTGGACATTTTATCGTTTGACTGTTAAGATCAACGATTGAGATTTTTATTAGTGCATTTAGTGCACTTGGTATTATTTCACTTTTACTTAAAGATCAAGAATTGATCTTAATGATTGAATGACTTAAATCTTTAAGTATATTTGAGCATAGATGAGTGTGTACATATATTCTCTCTCTTTTTATCTATTTATATATATATATATATATAATGGTATATACTCAATTCAATCCATACTTAACTCTATTTATAACATTTCACTATTTGATTCATGTGATCAAGTGAAAATTTGAATAAAAAAGATTATTATACGATTATGCATTAAATGTGCGTACGAAAAATACAATGATATAATGCTACTTTTTGATTGCATGGATCAAACCATAGACATTTTTGAAGAAATTTAAGTATAAATAAAAATTGAGCACAACAACTCTCTCTCTATATATATATATACAAAAGTTTCCAATAAAAGTTATGTATTTAAAAATAAAGCCTTCTTAAGTTTACGAACGCGTCATAGCTGAACTCATCAAATTATAAGGTCAGCTTGTCTCAGAGAAGAAGACGTGACAAATCACAAGCAAGCAACAATCTAAGAAGACAACCCATGACCACGTGAAGCTTGGAAGTTCAGTTCTTCCCTCCACATGGGTCTTAGATTGTTGCTTGCTTGTGCTTTGTCACGTCTTCTTCTCTGAGACAAGCTGACCTTATAGTGAGATGAGTTCAGCTATGACGCGTTCGTAAACTTAAGAAGGCTTTATTTTTAAATATATAACTTTTATTGGAAATATGGCATTCATGCTCATATAAGTTAAGAAGCACTTGCTTCTCGTTATTGTTAAGCTAAGACTTCTCCAAAGAAGCAGTCCAGCAAGCTCGAAAGCCTTGAAAGGCTCGAGGTGCATGTGATGTAGCTTGTCTCATGAAGCTCATGAAGTGAGCTTGCTACCATGAGCCAAGATGTGCCCAAAACCAGCCATCTCCTTTTGCAGCTTAGTCACATATATGTATACTCAGCTTGATTTTTGTTGATGGGACAAAATTAATATGAATAGTTGAACTCTTACATTGGAAGGTCCACCTCTACTTTTGGTTTACTAAAAGCTTAAAACCTAAAAAAGGCATGCGCCTCAAGTTGAAGACAAAAGTTTATTCCATGACAAGTTGAGAGTATCAAGCCTATATACTAAGCAAAATGTATAAAGCTTCAATGTGCTCAAGGGTTGCATGCCTTCTTTTCCATAACTAGAAACACCACTAAATTCTTTTAAAGTGATGGTTAAAGTGGAAATGACAAAAAGCTAAAGAATGGTTATGACAAAAGTAACAGGTGGTAGCTCCGGCTTCTTTGTCACTGCTGCTATTGGCAAATCAGTTGAGTTGAGGACTTCTTTTTACAGAGATAAGCAACAAGTTGTTCTTCTTTATGGGCTTCGACCCTCTAGTATAAAGAAAAAGTAACAGGTGCAAGTAGTTGAACAGTGCAAACCATCGATAAGAAGACAATAAGTTGGATGAGATGGAGCTTTGCCAAAACTATGAAAAAACAGATGGAGAACACGCTAAAAGCAAAAAAGAGAATTACCTCAAAATTGTTAGGACATCCATTGTAAAAATGTTAAAAGAAAAAGAAAGCCACAAAAGTGTTGAAAGAAAATAATAAAGAATGATGTAATTTATATTGAGTTAATTGTTAATATGGCACAAGATCAAGCTCTATGGCTTAGTTGTTGTAGCATTTACTTTAAGGGATTGGTCAGCTAGAAGAGCCCTGGAGAAGGTTTGGGTTGTATATGCTAGATGGGCAGCCGGAGGTCTAAGAGTTTGATTCCCATTGTGATGCCTCCATGGTTGAACCATGATACGTTGCCTACACCCTGGGACGGGAGTTAGAGCCTTCCAATAGATTACAAATGAAATAAAAAGGAATAAAATGATAAGCTGCAAGCTGCATAGATCCTGCTAATGAAATTATAAAGCTTGGTGCTGTACATAATTAATTTGCTATCAGAAACCAAAACCAAGCCATCTTCTGTAATTAGATGCATGAATTCTTGGTTGCCACTTGGTATCTTGCGCGACAACATTTAACTAAAAAAAGAGTCAGATTCGATGAGCAATAGCTTACCGGGCTAGGGGGATTATTTGCAAGTTGAAGGTCGTGAGTTCGATAGCGAGGGTGTGCGTTTGACTTCAGCCTCTTCATTGTAACAAAAAAGAAGAAGAAAGATCATATTTTTTTTTATTTCCTTCAATACTCTTGAGCCCTTCCTTTGCTCTTTTGAAGTGTCTAGCACGTGATTTCTCACACATTTTGGGAACTCTGTCATACTGCACATCTATTTTTTTCATTTCATCTTCTATTAGTTCTTCACTGACCATATATTTAATGCGGAACAAATAATCTGCTGCCATGACTTACACAGGCCAGTAACCCACCTGGCAGAGATCTCGGCTCCACCAGGACTAGGGTGGGAGTTCGATTCTCGGATGTGCATACTGGCTTCGGACTCCTCGTTGTAACCCGAAAAGAAGCGTAACTAATATTAAGACCAAGAATTCAGCACGTCGATTACTTTAATAATACGTTAACCAAATTGGGTATTTTCACCTGAACTTTTTATATATAGAAAATGAAATGTAAGTTTCATGGACAGAATATTCGAGAAATGCATTCTCTATTCTGAAACTAAGAAAATCTGAACATGGGTCTATCAAGACAAATCTGGTTTGCAGCACTCTTTTCTTTTCTTAGAAGTTAGCTGTCTCTGTGAAGACACCTAATAAACATACACTTCGGTCGCCCACCAGTATTTGAACTCCTGATCTCTTAACCTAGGTTCGAACACTCTGCTGTCACAATATGACACCTGTTGGATGCTAGTATATTCAAACAAATCTCAATGAATAATTAAGATTTGAATTAAAAGGAAACAATTATAAATATATTTTTTGCTTTTTGAATTTGATCTCAATTATTCATCTCTAAGGAATGGTTGAGATTTGTTTGATATGTTAGCATATACTAATCTCTCTCTTTCTATATATATATATATATACATACATACATACATACATATATACATACATACACATATATACACACATACACATATATATACACATTAATATACACACACACACACACATATATATATATATATATATATATATATATATTTGCCTAAACATGGAATTCCACCTTCAAAAGCTGGACGCTTGTACCTTAACAAAAGCACTGAACAGCCGCCATGCAAGAAACATGGTTTAGCTTGACTTGTACAAGCTTGTTAAGTAATAACAACTTTTCATATACTTTACATCACACAGTTTATTATAAATTATGAAGGGTTTAGCCTGCAAGAAACAGGTTTTAGATACTATATCAATAGTTTTAAGATTTAAACAATAAAACCATAGAGATGCAGGGCAGAACTTGATATTGTAAATACTAATTAAACCTTTTTTGAAATGAGCAGCAAGTTTTCAATTGGTGATTTACAGCATCGCTGCTCTTGGATGAGCTAACTTGGAATACTTGTTCCATTCACTTGGCTCACATACATCCGAGAGTGTGAGAAAGTAGAGAACCATGTCTTTGATCATTTCATAGCTTCCATTTGGATAGTTTGGCATGTCACTAGCAGTGAGAGGTCTTGATAGATAACTGGAAACGTCTGAAGATGGCTAAATCCTTATTAGGTAATTAATGGGTCTGGGATGGCTGAGACATGATTTGCTTTGCAGCGAACCAAGTCTGTTGTTTCAGAAGCAAGTCAAACCCGATCGAGCTGAGAATGAACTGCTAAAGAGGATCAAGCAAGAACCGGAGCTCGTTGATGACTTTCGACCGATGAAGGGTTCGCTGGCTGGACCAAAATGCTCATCAGTCCACTTGTGGCGTGTGTCAATGTACTTATAGACATGGAACCAGTCGGCGAACTGCTTACTTGAACAAGGCACAAGCTTCTCTGAAGACAGCAAAGTAGTATTGTTAATTTATACATTCTGGGGGGCTGATTGTTTTGATTGTTTAACATTCCTAATGACCGTGTCTAAAAGAAACGGCCATTAAGCCTATCTTTCCGTTCTTGTTTCCATATTTATTACGAAACTGTCCCTTGCGTTGATTCCGGCGACCGACAGGCGGTAGAAATTCTTTTAGGCTGAGCGGGTTGTGGATCATATTAGTACTTCCATTGTCGGAAAGATTTTACGGCGAGGTGAAGTTGTGATAGGTTTAGAAGATAGGCGACTGTTTAAATCATGTACCGTATATAATTATTCTCCGCGGTTTTATTTTTCAAAATTTGAGTGAGGCATGTAATCTGAGATAGAAACCAAACATGCATGGTATTGATCAAATGTTGAGAATTAATTTCTAGCAAGATCAGCCATAAACTTCTGGTCGACAGACCCAAGTTCAGGTCAACTGTGGATATGCTTATTCGGCATATTATTTGAAATATCTGACTGGTACGAATATCTGAATCCGGTTACATACATTAACATCTGAAAAAGATATCAATAGAGATATTTAGCAAAATATTCGATATTTAACGCAGAGCTGGAGACAAGATCCGAGGAAGTTCATTCAGGAGGTGGGAAGAAGTTGCCGTTAGGCAGGCCGGTAAGCATTTTACAGTATTGTGGCGTTGAGAGAGAGAGAGGGGGTGGGGGTGGGGGGAATGCAGCAGCAAATAGGAAGCCGGTTCGCCGGAGAAGGGACCGTCGCCCACGCCAGCAGCAATGGCGAAAGGGGAGAGGTGATGAGGACAGGATAAAGAGGCCGTGGTCGCCAGAGGAGGACGCCGTGCTCAGCAGGCACGCCCGGAAAGTTTGGGGCGAGGAATCGGGGCCTTATTGCCCGGGGAATCCCGGGTAGGTCCGGCAAGTCTTGCCGCCTTCGATGGTTTAACCTGTTGGATCCCGCTGTGAAGCGAAGACCCTTCACGGGTCAGTGCCAAACTTTCCCTGTAACCTATCTGACAATTGCCCATGAAATATCTTTATTGTTTCGAGGCACTTTCCTTTGTTTCTTTTTTTATCTTCATCGGTTCTTGGTTTTCTTAAATGGGTTTTTTTCTGATTTAGGAATTAGGATACCGCGTGGACTGGTGAATGGAACAGTTTCAGGGAAAGATTCTGTTATGTTGTTATTCCAATCTTGGGGCTCCTGTTGCGTTAATTGTCCTTCATGCTTTTTCTTTGTCTTGAGATATTCCCAATATCGACTTTTTCTGTTTTCAGTTTTATACAGTATGTATGATGCATATCGTATTGGCGGGGAAGGTGGAAACAAATAGCAATGTGCAGAATGTCATTAAATGTTGATGGAGATTGCGTCCGTTCCTGTCAATTATAGTAATGCGTGTTTCCGTCCTGTTGTTAATAAGGCTGTAGTTGTCGAGATCTTGAGTTGCGGAGTGAACTGAGGTACAAGTTTCAGTGGCCTACGAATGAGAAATGGTTGGTTCTTGTCGACAATACAATGAGAAATTTTGAGTTGCACCCGTTCCTGTCACCCATGTCCCGATTGTCACCCGTTTCTTTTGTAATGCATATTAAGCATCACTCGGACATGCTTTCAATCGCAGAATGCAGTCTAATATATGCTAATGTTGCAATTGATTGCAGAGGAAGAGGACCAAATCCAAATCATCATTTCTGCTCATGCAATCCATGGTGACAAATGGGCTGTTATTGCAAGGTTGCTGCAAAGACGGACAGACAATGCAGTAAAGAATCGTTGGAATTCCACTCTCAGGCGTAAGTTCTTGGCACAGAGTAAGTTGCGGCAAACATCTTCGGATGCATTAGGAATGGAGAGTGGAGAGAGAAACAAGGTGCCTGAGGAAAAGCCATCAACTGCAGTTTTGGGTTCTGTGGTCAATCCACAGGATATGGATGTTTTCTACCCATCAGCAAATGACTGACAAATCTGATGGGAAGGTTAAATCTAAGCATGAGAAGAAACGAAGCAGCGTTTTTCAACCAGTTGCTAGTGTAAGTGCATTTAACTTGTATAATCCAGCAGAGGATTTTCAGAATCAAACTCCAGCTTTCTGGCTGGTCCCATTTTTTATTGAACCCAACAAATCTGAAATAGGCATGTATAACTCAACTATCAGCAGTTTTGGTGGTGCACAAGTTCCGTCACATTGTAGGCATGGATGCTGCGATATGAAAGGTGACGCTCAGCATAAATTCTCTCTATTGGGACCTGAATTTGTTGGGTTCCTGGAGCCACGGCCCTTGTTTGGCCCTGAGATATCCTCAATAGCAGCAGAGTTGTTCTATTTAGCATGGATGAAAACCAGGCCGACAGCGGAATCTTGCATACATCTGCTGAGCAGTCAGATTTGTCGAGGAATGAAGGGCGATAGCTCGGAGGAACATGGATGGAAGTTAATCAGAATCTCAAAATTGACCAGCAGGAAAAGTGATGTTACTCCTGCATACTACTATTGTTGTACTTCTGAGCTCGCTGATCCAGTTGTACTTTGGAGCTAAATTTGCAAAAGTTGATAAGCACAAAGTTTTTCTGACGATGCCTGTAGAGTATGAGTTTCAAATGATAACTTCTGCGTGCAACAACTTTGATAAGATTGGAGGTATTCATGAAATATGGAAAAACTAAAAGATGCCTGAGGAATGGAGAGCAAGTACACTTATATCCATATATAAGAGCAAGGGAGACATTCAACATTGTGCGAATTATCGAGGTATCAAGTTAATAAGCCATACTATGAAATTATGGGAAAGAATTATCGAACGCAGGTTAAGACAAGTATCAAGTATAACAGAGAACCAATTTGGATTCATGCTAGGCAGATCTACTATTGAAGCGATTCACCTTTTGAGACGTCTTATGGAACATTTTAGAGCAAAAAAGAAAGACCTTCACATGATATTTATTATCTAGAAAAAGCTTATGATAGAGTACCGAGGGAGGTTCTTTGGAGAACTTTTGAAAAAAGAGGTATCCCATTGACATATATTAACATTATAAGAGACATGTATGATGGTGCAAAAACATGTGTGAGGAGTCATGAAGGAACGATAGACTTCTTTGAAGTTAATATTGGGTTACATCAAGGATCAACTTTAAGTCCATACTTATTTATAATGATGATGGATGAGTTAATGAAACATATTCAAGATGAAGTACCTTGGTGTATGTTATTTACATATGACATTGCGTTAGTGGAGGAGTCTAAGGAAAAAGTTAATAGAAAATTGGAACTATGGAGAGAAACATTAGAAAGCAAAGGCCTCCGACTTAGTAGAACAAAGACATAATATATGGAATGTAAGTTTGATCATTTGGTTACCTTAAAGGACAGAAATTAAAATTGGCACACATTGCATCCCCTAAAAGGAAAGTTTTAAATACCTAATGATGGAGAATTGATAGAGATTTTACGCATAGAATTAATGCTGGTTGGTTAAAATGGAGAGGAGCATCAGGTATTCTTTGTGATAAGAAGATACCATTAAAGTTAAAAGGTAAATATTATAGAGCCGCAATTAGGCCTGCCATGTTTTATGGTTCTCAGTGTTGGGCAGTTAATCATCAACGTGTACAAAAGATGTATGTGACAGAAATGAAGATGTTGAAATGGATGAGTGGTCATACAAGAAAAGACGGTATATATAATGAGGTTATTAGAAACAAATTAGAAGTGACACCAATAGATGATAAAAATGAGAGAATATGTTTAAGATGGTTTGGACATATAGAAAGAAGATCAAAAGAAGAACCTATAAGAAGGGAATCCATGTAGCCGACCCCGTCTAGTATGGGAAAAGGCTTAATTGTTGTTGTTGTTGTTGTTGTTGTTTTGTGGATATCTGTGTTAGACTTATCAGCTATATTTTTAACTGCAGATCATGCTTTATGTCAAAGAGAAGTAAGTGCTCGTATTCTTCAAGTTCTTTTCTGTTGTGTTATGGACTTCTCACCTCTTTTCTTCAATCATAAAAATTGGGTTTGTCTATGAGTCATGTTATGTACCTCTTAGCATACTGCCTTTGGAGGGTTTGAAGCAACCTAGTTTAAAAGTCCAAGCCTAAGGCTCTCTCATCCATCATATTGACACATCTGATTTTCCCAATCTTTTGTTTCCTGGTGCATGCTACTCTTCTGCTTCAAGGAGACGCTGATGGAACTTGCATGTCAAGAGAATGTGCATCACTGCTGTTAAATGCAGTTACTAATTTACTGCACAATCAGAAAGTTCATGATGCTTCAAAGTGATGGGAAGCCTCGTAGCTTGACCCATTTCTCTTGTCACATAAACAAACCCTGTCAATGTCTCCATAAGTTATACTTGTTTGTTGTTATTGATAAGTTAACATGCAAGGGGATACAATACAAGCACAAATTGAAGTGTCCATGTGATGCGGCAAAAGAAACATGGGTATGACCCTTTGAAGTAGTTCATATTCAATTGGGTTCACCAGACAACTGTTTTGAGATCCAAAGGAGAAAGGAAAATGTAAAAAAGCTATGGACATGAATTTCATATGCGACATTTTTGGTTCCTGTTTCCGCGTAAATCTAAAATTTAGCAATGAGGTTGCACTTACAACTATTACGTTGTTGAACATGGAATTCATGAAGAATGATGAAAAGAAATTGGAGGGTTTCACGGTATTTTGGGTACCAGAGTATCGCCCGTAAGCTTCGAAGGGTTGACCTGATTAGAATCCCTAGACGCAAGGTTTGATCAAGTGATTAAGACACATTTTGACACCAACCATTGAGATGAGCAGCAGCATTTGTGGGTTTAAGAGGAAATCAAAACCCACATTGAAGTCCCAGTTGTGAAATCTGTTAAACCAAACAACAGATGTAGGATGGTGTTCTGAAGTGGTTGATATTGAATCTCGTGCGGTCAACAATTCTTTGGAAATTGAAAGGAGGAAGGAAACTTTTCTTTTTCAAGGCTGTGTAAGAAAATTGATACTCAAGGAACTTACAACCATGTGCTTTCAGTTAATCAACATTAGCTTCTTGACAGGATCAACAGGGAGTCAACAGGGAGTCCCACACTGACCTAATGGCCGGCTCTGATTTAATGCTCAAGGCTCGAATTTCATGGAAATAACCGGATTCTTGTCCATGAAGGTGTATGACGGACCACATGAACTTTGGCAAATGCATTTCGGGAGAACCTATGGCCTTCTGCTTTTAAAACTTTGGCTTTTTCAAATATATATGTGTGTGTGTGCGTGTTTGTGTTGGTTCTCGCAAATTCTCGTAAACTTCTCAGATAAATGTTCTAGTGGGAGCCGTGACATCGTAGTCTTGTAAGTTTGCAGTGGGTAGGGTGGTACGAATGGTATACTAGATCGCTGAAGCCCTCCCCTTCGGTCCTTTATCCAACCAGCACATACATGCATGTCAGACTTGGCAAACCTTGTGTTTGGTGTATTTGTCTCTAACAATGTACAGAATGAACTTCAAAAGCATAAGTGCCACCTCATTGGCCCAAGAATGACAATAAATTCGCAAAGATGAAAATATCTTGGCGACATGCAATTACAGTCGACTGACAATGGACTTTTCAACAAACTTGAAGGGGATATTTCCCAACGGCCGCAGTCTCTGCCTTTTTTGTCTAATCTAATCTTAGTGAAGATATTTACGAGAGAGAGAGGGTGGATGCTGTTAGTATTTCTTATTTGGAATTCCGAGATGACTCTTTTCTTTATTGCTTTAGTTACGAAAAGAAGAGAAGGGGAATGCGTATCTTACATGGAAACACATGATCAAGAGATTTGTGGAAAGAAAAGCGTTTCATTTCCCATTCAGAAATTGCATTTTCTGATTGCTAGTGTTCTACTGATCTTTTTTGTCCTGCCTGCTATATATCGATGCATGCATACTGAGCTAGTCTCCTAAACCATCTCTCTCTGTCTCTCATACACTTATAATAGTCGCAAGCTTCTGATTTCTTCTGAGTCCACAGAGGATCGACTCCGCGAATTCTAAGTACCCACCGATCATTTTCATTAGAACTAACAAAGTCACCATATATCTCTCAGTTGTACCCCTCTGGATTCCATTTTTCTTTCCACTCTGTTTGTGGACAATGGCTGAGGTGAGAGCTGAAGAGGATTTGGAAGAAGGGTCGCGTAGTTTTGATGATACAAACGATGATAGCCTCTGTTTCACCGACGCAGAGGATCGTTCTTGGCACTCTTCGTTGAATACACTCGATTCTAATTGCGGTGCCGACGAGGAAGAGTGCAAGTACTCCAACCCTTCTGATCTCGAGAAGGGTATGGTGGCAGATCCACTAAGAAATTCTGATTCTGAATGCTTGGAGTTGGATTCGGAGAACGGAGAAGGTGTCAGCAACAATGTAAAACTTGATTTGTCAAAAGTAGAAAGAGAATGTAGGATTTGCCATATTGATTTAGAGAGCGGGAATCAAGAGTCTGGGGTGCCTATCGAGCTTGGTTGTTCTTGTAAGGATGATCTCGCTGCTGCCCACAAGCAGTGCGCAGAAGCATGGTTCAAAATCAAGGGAGACAAGTAAATTCTTTTTGTCTTTTTTAATGAGGAAATTTCTTCCAACAGTTCCATCTTTTGCCATATATCTATATGCCTCTACTTCTTTTCAGTTGGAATCTGTCTGCACTTTAATCTTTTCATCTGGTTCGGTTTGTCTGAGCTTATAATTTCGTAGAGATTATCTATACGAGTACTTTTACCATGGAATGTCGGTGGAAGAGATGACGGCAAGGAAATTGGCTGAATTTTTTCAATTTGTTGAGTTTGTTGAAGTGGATGCATGGCACATAAGAAAAAAAATTGGACGGGGCTTAGGTAAATATTGGTGTAACACCAAGAAAGTAAATGAGATGACATGTTTAAGGCTGAATAAATGGAGCTTATGTGAGAAAGTACGAGAAGTTGGAAAATAAACAAAATAAACACTTTAAAAGAGGCAAGAGGAAGGCCTCCAAATTTGAAAGGAATCAATGGAATTTGATATTTCTTGCTGGAGTTAAATGTAAATACGACACATGATTGTGCTTTATAATGACAAAGAATCATGTAGACGACCCCAATTAGTGTGGGAAAAGACTCGATTTTGGTTGCCGAATTCAACTCTCTGTTTCTTACCATTGGTAAATGTGGGATACGAGATATAGCAATTTATGGACTTCCTTACATCACTATAAACTGATATATATATATATATATATATATATATATATATATATATATATATATATATATATATATATATATATGTATATATATGTCATAAAGCATCACTGCACTTAGTTTCGACAACTTCACATGTTAGATCTTTGTCAACTGAATATTGACCTGGAGCACGACAGAAACGGAGATGTTTTTAATTAAAGTGAAATGTGAGATTCATCTGCTCGTCTTTGTGTACAGAATGATTACATAGAGATAAAACAGAACAAGGATGCCTGTAATTGAAGTGTTCCATGGAAACGTATGGCGGTACTTCCTTGGTGAATTACTTGGAGTACTTTCCTTTTCTGGTGTTCAGTTCAAGTCCTCGCTGCGATTTTAACGTTCTGTAGTTTCGGGATAGCTTTGTTTGTTGCAGCTAATGCCCCTTTTCTGCAGGACTTGTGAGATATGTGGCTCAATTGCGCAGAATGTTGTTGGGATAGACAACGCTGAATTCATGGAGCAATGGAATGAAGCGAGCATGGTTGCTACAGCATCTCCTCCGGAATCAAGGAACTTCCAGCACGGGCACCGTTTCGTGAACTTCCTCCTAGGCTGCATGGTTTTTGCCTTGGTTGTATCCTGGCTTTTCCACTTCAATGTCCCCTCCTGATCCCACTTCCAGTATAAACACCTCTCTTTTATATTTCAAGTCCCCACCATAAACTTGAAGAAAACAGAAGAGATCGAAGTGCTGAAGGAAATACTTCTGGGAATGGAGGGTCTATAATGAAGCGTCCATTTCGGGAAAATGCACAATGTGTCCTCAGAGGGAGATATATATAAGTGGTTTTGATGAAGCCTATCCATTGGCTAGAATTTGTGTTGTATTCTATTTTGCTTGCCTTTTGGTTGCAACTTGACGGAAAAGAGGATCGATGGAGAGGGAGAGATATCTAAGTGGTTTTGATGAAGCCTATCCATTGTCTAGTATTTGTGTTTTATTCTATTTTGCTTGCTTGGTCTGCTACTCCACGGAAGAGAGGATCGATGGAGGTGGATCCACCCTGTCGAGAACTTCGAGTCGACTATCCTCATCGCCAGTGCATACGGTAGGATGCTTACATGACACCTACGGCTCTGCCTATATAACAGCCAGAGTCCTCCTGCACCATGCCAACAGCAGTGGGGCAAATTCTCTGGTTTCTAAGCTTCTGCCGTTCAATAATGTTCTGCTTCTCAGGCAAGCAACCATGGTGTTCACATTTTTAATGGAAAAACATTGTTATATATTGTTAAACTCATAGGCGGTTACGTTGATCAGAATAAGCGGAGACCAACCCCTCGTGGGCTCCAAATCTCAATTAGATCGTCAGTGTGTTGCAGTAAGATTTATTCTCAGAGAAAGAAAACTGTCGCATGCCTTCCAACACAGCGCATTGCATTCGGATCAGTTATCTAAAGGATCCAAAGTTCACACTGAAGCAGCTTGGTGGAGTGCCATTCCATGGATCCCAATGTGACAGAGAGCCATGTCAATTTTGAGGTTGCAGCTTTCCGAGTTGTCAAGACTATTCAAAAGGTCACAAGGAATTGGAGCTCCTAGTTTTCGACTCCAGCCCCACAAAATGCAATTCCTTATAGTTAGTTGCCCCTCGAACGAAATCTAGAAATGCATCACTAGAAGAACCATCCGACCATTACAACCTGAACACTTAACATGACCAAGCAACGCCGTCCTAAAAGCTTATCACTCATCTACTAGAGAGCCAACCAGCATAAGCTTTATACAATCAAGTACACACTCGTTGCCAACGACAAGTAAAACTTGTAATAGAAAAATGAACTAAGGAGCAGGTTCAATTAAAGATTCATATCAACCACCGAAAGTATCCTCACAAAAGGCAGTAGACTCTAGTAGTACATGACACGCTTATTACATGATGGAAAAAGAAATACGTATCGAAATGGATTCGAACCCATCAATCATCAACTTCAGCCTTTATTTCTCTTTGCAATTCTTCCTTGTACTCTTCAAATGTACCACGAAATTTCCTCAGTCCCATCCTCCACAACCCATATTTCACTTCTTTCATCCTCGCAGACTCTGGATATTAATCGAGAATCGTGACTGACTAGCACAACCCCGCCAGTGAACTCTTCCAGTGCCTCAGTCCATGCATCGATACTCTGCATATCCAAGTGATTGGTGGGTTCATCGAGTAACAATATGTGGGGCTTTGATATGGAAATCGAAGTGAACACCACTCGTGCTTTTTGCCCTCCTGAAAGTTTTGCAATAGGAGATGATTGTGGCTCGGGAGCCCAAATTTTCCACGTTTCGCAAGGACAGCTTCCTGATTGCTTAACCTTTCTTGGTCAGGATGAAGCCTAAGAAGATATTGAACCGGAGTCTCTTCCATGGTCAACAGATCAACGAAGTGTTGAGAGTACCTGCCAATTCTCAATTTCTGGCTTCTCCTCACCTCTCCTTCGGAAGGCTGAAGATCACCAGCAAGGAGGTTGAGCAAAGTAGATTTCCCAGCTCCATTAGGCCCAACAATCGCGACCCTTGTTCCCATGTCAATACCTACATCGACATTTGACAGACGGAAATCTGCCCTGTTCGGATAGCTGAAGCTAACTTCAATCAACTGCAAGAGTGAAGGGGTAAGTTCGGTAGACTCGGGAAAACGGTACTCCACACTGTAATCCCTCCATCTCTTTGGAGCCTCTGCTGGTACCTCATCATCATCAGACACCTTTCCTTTCGCTTTGTTCTTGGAGGCTTCTTTGGTAGCAGCAAATTTTGCCCGTTCCTTCACTTTTTCTTGCTGTGCTCGGTTTCCCGACCTCTTTGCAGACTTTATCTGTTTTTCATAAATCTCAAATTTCTTGTTGCTTCTTTCCGCTTCTGCTCATAACCACTCTCAAAATCATCAAAATTTTCACGATAAAAATGGAGCTTCTCATCATACAGATGTATGATTTCGGTACAAACACTATTGAGAATCACGATCATGAGACACCACGACCAGTGTCTTCTTCCACCTGCGAAGATACTCTTCCAACCAGAGGACAGCCCTAAGATCAAGATGATTTGTCGGTTCATCCAATAATAGAAGTGTTGGTTGTACAAAGAGAGCCCTAGACAAGGAGATCCTCGTTCTCCCACCTCCACTGAAAGATTTGGTGGGACGTCCCTGCATTTCTTTGGTGAAGCCCAAACCTGCAAGGATCTTAGAGGCCTGTGCTTCAGCAGCATCTGATCCCATCACATGCAACTGGTCATAAATCTCTGCTAGAGTTCCTCCGGAGTCCATCTCACCATTTTCACCTTCAAGAGAGAGGTTCTGCAACCTGGATGCCTCTTCTCGAAGCTTCATCAGTTCTTAATTAGCAGAAACAACAGCTTCCAACACAGTTTTTCATCACCAACAACTTATTGCTCCAGTAAAAGAACATTAATATTTTTGGCACGGGTATTTTCCTCCATGCAAGTAATTGCAATAGGGTTGATTTCCCTTTTCCATTGGGGCCTACCAGCCCATAACTTCTGCCATGTGATATCTTCATGCTGGCGTTCTACAGAAGTTATTTTCCTCTAGCAGAAACAGAAAAGTTTTCTATGGTTGTCTTTCACATTTGCATCAAGCTCATTCTCTCCATCCAGAACTGAAGCCTTGCTACCAATTACCACCGTGAAGGCATCTCTGTCATCCTTGAGAGCTTCCTTTTCAGCAAACTCAGCAGCTTGGGCAGCAATTATTTCCTTCTTCTCTCTTTTCTTCTGTTCCTTCTCCCTAATGAAGGTAGAGATGTCAATGTTTGAGGCCGGCCTTCCTTGTCCTTGTCCCTTTGGACGAGTAGAGATTTCAGTCTCTTCTCCCTCTTCATACCCATCTTCTTCATTATCTAAAGGCGGAAGATCTATATCATCTGTATAAGAGGAGCGGACACCCGCTCCCGGCTTGGATTTAGTCGTTGGCTTATTTTCAGGCTTTTTATCCATGCTAGCAAGCAAAGCAAATACTGACATCCTTTCTTTCTTACCTGCTGCTTTAGCAGATGGAACATCCTTGGGCTTCCCTTTGTAGACATGGTACTCGTCTCATCAGTTTTTTGTTTACCCATCGCTGCCACTGAAAATCCAACTGAGGCTTTATGCATCACTAGTGGCCTTGTGAAATAATTCTGCCAAATATTATTAGAAAACTTGATTCAGGAAAGAGATCATGAATCCATAAAGAAAGAAGTTTCAACTTTCAGTTCCAAGAGAAAACAAAGTCCTACATAACAAATCACAAAACCATAAAATGGAACCTCTGATTCTGTGGAAAGTTTCTAGAAGCAATATTTTCTTTTTTTCCTATTTTCATTTGTTTCCTCCTTTTGTTATGTATTTTACAAACAGCTAAACACTGTCATTGATTCTCTCTCACACACACATATTTCATTGCTCCCGTTCCTCCTGCCTTCTCTCTTTGTGTTTTACTGTTCATGTCCTATTTAATACATGGGGATTCCTAAATTGGTCCACGTGGTGCCTCTCTTGAGTATAACCTGCATCCCAGTTTTAATTCTTATATCACATCCAGTTCTATTCTGTTGTCACTTCAAATCAAATTGTTTTTGTAACAAGTGACTCTTATAAGTAATTAAATGTTCATCTCATTTTTTTCAAAATTATATTAGTTACAAAGATATCAAAATCCATAACAAAATTTAAAATCTCCATGGTTATCTACATTTTCGCCCGAATGTAGTGAATCAATTGCAAAGAGGGTTCCCACATCATGGACAAGTGTGGGTAAAGAAGTTAGTCCCGCTGCTGTCGCCCGAATGTAGCAAAAATTTTTAAGAGAGGGTCTCTACATTTTGATTATAGACAGATGCGGGGGTTAAGGAAGCTAGTCCTAGATAATAAGATTCGTATTGGTTCTTGAAATATCGGAACATTATCGGGTAAGCTAATGGAGGTGGTAGATACTATGATTCGGAGAAAGATTCATATTCTATGTTTACAAGAGACAAAATAGGTTGGAGAAAAAGTAAAGGAGATAGAGGATAAAGGTTTTAAATTATGGTACTCAGGTAAAGAAAAGGCTCGAAATGGAGTTGGTATTACCGTAAATAAAAATTTAAAGGAGAGTGTAATAGACATACAACGATATGGTGACCAAATCATAACGTTAAAATTAGTGTTAGGAGCATAGGTTTTGAATATAGTTTGTGCTTACGCACCCCAAGTAGGACTAGAAGATAATATAAAGATTGTTTTTTGGGAAGAGTTAGATAAGGTGTTTCAAAAGATTCCATAAAGGGAGATGATTTGTTTAGGAGGAGATTTAAATGGACATGTCGGTAAAGAGGCATTAGGATATCAAGGGATTCATGGAAACTTTGGTTTTGGGGATATAAACAAGGAAGGTAAGGAGATTTTAAATTTTGCTATGGCATTTGATCTCTTTATAGTCAATACAATCTTCAAAAAACGAGATGAACATTTAATTACTTATAAGAGTGGCTTATCACAAACACAAATTGATTACTTTATTTGTAGAAAAAAAGATAGAGCGTGTGTAAAGATTGTAAGGAAATTCCAAGAGAAAGCTTAACCACCCAACATCGACTTTTAGTTATGGATTTACAAATAAAAAAATGGACAAAGAAGAAAAGAGTGCATCGAGCTATTCGGACCAAATGGTGGAACCTCAAAAGCGAGAAAGAAGATATATTTAAACAGAAAGTCCTTCAAGGAGATGTTTGGAATTATGTTGGCACACCCTGTGATATGTGGAACAATATGGCTATACATATTAGGAAAGTGGCCAAAGATGTGTTAGGGGTATCTAAAGGAGGTGTACCGGCACAAAAAGAAGCTTGGTGGTGGAGTGAAGTAGTACAAAATAAAATCAAGGCAAAGAGGGCATGTTATAAATTATATTATGCTAAGAAAACTAGTGAAACTTTAGAAGCTTATAAGAAAGTAAAGAAGGAAGCAAAAAAAGCCGTTAGTGAAGCAAAAGCTAAGATTTGGGAGGACTTATATAAAAAACTCAACTCAAAAGATGGTGAAAGAGATATTTTTAGGATAGCTAGGGCTAGAGATAATAAAACTAAAGATCTTAATTATGTTAGATGCATAAAAGACGAGGATGAAAAAAATCTAGTGGCAAATGATGATATAAGAAATAGATGGAAAAACTATTTTTATAATACTTTTAATGAAAATAAAGATGTTAGTATTAGTTTAGGCGATTTAGCCAAGTCAGAAAAATATATAAACCACAATTTCTACCGACGTATTCAAAAGAATGAAGTCAAAGAGGCTCTTAAACATATGAAGGGTGGTAAATCGGTAGGACCAGATAATATTCCTATAGAAGTTTGGAAAATACTAGGAGAAATAGGAATCACGTGGCACTATTTAATGAAATATGGAAAAACCAAAGGATGCCGTAAGAATGGAGAGCAAGTACACTTATACCCATATATAAGAACAAGGGAGACATTCAAAATTGTGCGAATTATCAAGGTATCAAGTTAATGAGTCATACCAGTGTTGTCTGACGCGTATCGTATCGTGTATCGCTGGGCTCCACGATACGGGCGTATCGTATCATACTTTAATATTAAAATAATACAAAAATTAATTAAAAATTAATAAAAATTAGTAAAAAATAAAAAAAATCAGGAAAAATCAGGAAAAATATGATAATTGCTTTAAATTCATATAATGTAAGTTTAGTATAGATTGAGCATTCAGTATTGAACAATTGCATCCAAATTTACATATTTTGAATCCAAAAAATAAAATACAGACATAGTTTACAGTACACTACAGTTACATATAATATTACATTTTACAAATTGTAATCAGGATCATCAACTAAATAATCTTCATCTTCTCCTTGTTGCGGATCCTCATCATCATCAGCCACGCCCACACCTTCTTCTTCAAAATCAAATTCTTCATCTCCATAATGTTGTTGTGCTCCTTCCAAATTAATCCAGGCAACGTCTTCTTCTGTTAGGAGGGCATTTTCTTCAGTGTCTTCCATAACCCAATCTTCTAATATATCAAAATTATCCAAACTTATTGGATCGAATTGACTTTCTTCTCTATTTACTTTTTTTAATTGCCTACGATACAAACAAAGATAAACAATTAGTAAGTAATATTAACAATTGAAAACTGAAGTTAAATAATATTGAATTGAAAATTTGAAAGTAATACAACATTACCTTTCACGAAGGCGCATGTTACAACGAATATAAACCAAATCATTAAGCCTTTTGTGTTCCAACCTGTTGCACTTTTTTGTATGGATGTGTTAAAAAACACTTCAATTTCTTTCACAACCTGTTGCACTACAGGTTTGGCTTAAGACTCTAACTGCAAAATCTCTAAGGTTTGGACAATCACTTCCAAACCTGTTCCACTAAACATTTGTAAAAAAAAATATAAACATTAGAGACATAATAATCCACAGTAATGTAAGATGCAACTTAAATATGAAAATAAACAATGTACCTGAACGCATCGTAGAGCGGTTGCGAATTGCAACAGGAAAACCCATCAAGTAAAGAGCATTATCATATATCTCCATCTCTCGATGTATCGTATCTACTATGCTCTCATCAGGGACTAATCTGTCGATGCATTCAATAATTCCTCGATTAACCTCACCGTCCCTTTTGAAGGTTGTTGAGTACCTCAATGATGGGTTTAGATAGTAGGTTGCTGCATGAATAGGCTGATGCAATTGTTTATTCCATCTACTATCAATTATTTTCCACACAAGCACATAATCTCTTTTTTTTCCATTAAAGTTATTTTATATCGCTTCTTTTGCCCTGTCCATGGCTTCATAAAGGTAGCCCATAGATGGTTTCTCCTCGCTGTCAATTAATCTCAAAACTTTTACTAAAGGACAAGTAATTTTCAATAATCTGATACATGCATTCCAAAATGAACTTCTAAAAACCGTTTCTGCAATCTCATTTAACTTTCTGTTCCTTTTGTTTTGAGGCAACTCTGCAAATTGTTGCAACTCATCTGAGGAGAACATTCTCTTTAAAGCTTGCTTCTGTCTCACAATACTCTGTACAAATAAGAATTTTGTTGCAAACCGAGTTGCAGTTGTGCGAAGAAGCTCTGCACCTTCTGTGTATCTCCTCATCATACACAAAACAAATGCATGGTTGTAAATGAATTTTGTAATATCTTGGTAACACTCAGTTGCTGCCTTTATTTCATCCATCTCACCAATGTCCTTGAGGATGAAATCTAAACAATGGGCTGCACATACTGTACAGTAGAAAGTCCCATAAATATCAGCTAACTCTTTTCCAGCTGCTTTGTAGTTAGCTGCATTATCTGTAATCAATTGGACTATATTTTCTAGCCCAACCTCCTATATAACCTTATCAAATTCCTCTCGTAGGATCTCTGCAGTGTGCCTCTCCTCTGACATATCTAGATATCTCAAAAACATGAGTCCCTTAGGACAATATACAAGAAAGTTTAGCAATGTCCTTCCTCGCCTATCGGTCCATCCATCTGCCATGATAGTGCATCCTGTTTCCTTCCACGATTGTCTCAAAGTCGAACAGTATTACTGCACTTCAATCACGGTCTGATCTAATATCTTCCCTCTTAACTTCTGATAAGAGGGCATCCTGTATCCTGGACCAATATTTTCTTGAAAATGAAAACTGTTTGCTGCATTAAATGGAATGCATGCATCATAAAACTATCTGCCCACTGCAAGGTCTGCTTGATCATGCGGTTGTTCTGAAGCCATAGCAGCACGAATTCCTGGCTGAGCACCAGGTGTAGTGGAAGGAGGAAAGAACGAATGTATGCTAGAAGAATAAGCTCTTCCTCTACTCCTTCCTGAACTTCCTCTTCTACCACCTCCAAAGTCTTCAGCTGCAACCCTCTTTCCTCTGCTAGGTGCTCGCGAACTGCTACTACCACTATCTGTTCTAGCATCTGAAGGCAAACTATCAGTGAATCCAACTCTAGCGGCAGTAGCATCATCAGCTTCTTCACACATCTGGAAATCATCATTTTGTTGTCTCCTTTCCTGTATGCTCTCAATCATCTGCAAGCATTACCATTTAATACCTTCTGACACACTTCTAACTCTGCCTGTGCATGGAGCAACTTCTTTCCTGGTTCCTGCTAGGTGGTGTTTCAACCTTGAAATTCCACCACTAACCACCTTTTCACAAAATAAACATATGATTTTTAACCTTGAACCCTCAACTGGTATACCCCACTACCATGCCGGATCATCAGACTTTGAATGAGAGTCTCTACCACCCCTTCCTGCCATCTCAATGGAGTACTTTAATTCAAACAAAAACCTGAAAATAAAAGCACTTCGTAAATCCCCCAATCTTCAAATAACACTCAAATCGAGTGTCTCCCACTTCATGAATGCAATAAAAATCGTATACACAATAACTTCATATTTTGTCATTAAAAAAAAAACCGAAATAACACAAAAAACAATAAATATAAAGGAAAAAAATGAAAAAAACATTAAAAATATACCAAAATCCGAGTTTGGAGGCTTGCACGAACACCGTAGGACACGATTTTGGAGCTTTGAACATTAAGGAGGTGAAAACTAGGGAGCTTGAGGAACCCAAGAGGAGAGATGAAACCCGTGAAAAATCGCGAGTTTCAGTCGATCCGGTCCGGGACCCTTTATAAGGATCCCAGGGCATATCGTACGTATACGGGCAATACGCAGCGATACGCCCGCACCTGCGATACGTGCCCCCGTATCGTATCGTGGTGGCCCAATGGACAACACTGAGTCATACTATGAAATTATGGGAAAGAATTATCGAACGTAGGTTAAGACAAGTATCAAGTACAACAGAGAACCAATTTGGATTCATGCCACGCAGATCTACTATTGAAGCGGTTCACCTTTTGAGACGTCTTATGGAACATTTTAGAACCAAAAAGAAAGACCTTCACATGATATTTATTGATCTAGAAAAAGCTTATAATAGGGTACCGAGAGAGGTTCTTTGGAGAACTTTGGAAAAAAGAGGTATCCCATTAACATATATTAACCTTATAAGAGACATGTATGATGGTGCAAAAACATGTGTGAGGAGTCATGAAGGAACGACAGACTTCTTTGAAGTTAATATTGGGTTACATCAAGGATCAACTTTAAGTCCATACTTATTTATAATGGTGATGGATGAGTTAACAAAACATATTCAAGATGAAGTACCTTGGTGTATGTTATTTGCAGATGACATTGTATTAGTGGAGGAGTCTAAGGAAAAAGTTAATAGAAAATGGGAACTATGGAGAGAAACATTAGAAAGCAAAGGCCTCCGACTTAGTATAACAAAGACAAAATATATGGAATGTAAGTTTGATCATTTGGTTACTTCAAAGGACATATAAATTAAAAATGGCACACATTGCATTCCCCGAAAGGAAAGTTTTAAATACCTAGGATTAATTTTTCAGAGTGATGGAAGAATTGATGGAGATGTTACACATAGAATTAATGCTGGTCGGTTAAAATGGAGAGGAGCATCACGTATTCTTTGTGATAAGAAGATACCATTAAAATTAAAAGGTAAATATTATAGAGCAGCAATTAGGCCTGCCATGTTTTATGGTTATGAGTGTTGGGCAGTTAATCAACATGTACAAAAGATGTCTGTGACAGAAATGAAGATGTTGAGATGGATGAGTGGTCATACAAGAAAAGACCGTATACATAATGAGGTTATTAGAAACAAATTAGGAGTGGCACCAATAGAGGATAAAATGAGAGAACATCGTTTAAGATAGTTTGGACATATAGAAAGAAGATCAAAAGAAGAACCTGTAAGAAGGTTAGAAAAACTAAATTTGGAAAGTATTAAAAGAGGTAGAGGACGACCACAAAAGTGTTGGAAAGAAACAATAAAGAATGATCTAGCTTATTGTGAGTTAACTGCTAACATGGCACACAATACGGATCTGTGGAAACAAAGAATCCATGTAGCCGACCCCGTCTAGTATGGGAAAAGGCTTAGTTGTTGTTGTCATGGTGCCTGACTGACATAAAAATATCATATTTGCCATATACATCATGTGACAATGAGATACCTTGGTTTATAATTCTATATATTCTCATATGAGTGGATGTTGTAGGAGATAGGAATTATAGATATTGAGTCATCGGGAAACATCTAAGAAAGGAAGATGCATATTGATCCTAAATTCATGGAGAATGTTTTTCAGGAGATGGGAATCACAAGTATATAGAATATGTTTCTTGTGTTGAAAATTGTTAATAATAACATTTTATTAGTTTTAGGTTTTTAATATCCACACTGTATTCAAATTGTAAAATAGGTAAGTTGATCAAACAAAAATCAAAATTCACAAAAATCTTCTTAAAAAGAGAATTGGAAATAGGGTTTCTATGACTTACCTCCAATCTCTCCAAATGCGTGTAGGCCCGTGTTGGTTTTTTCACAAAAAAAAGTCTTTTATCTCACTAGAAAAGGGACAACCTTTGTGCTAACAATTTATGTGGCCGAGTTCTTCGCATTTGATCCACGCTACCTCTGCATCATTGCTAACTTCTTCACGCTTAACGCTGCGATGCTTCGTGAAGGGCAGCATGTCACACAGGCACTTATAACGGGGTACCACACTCATGTCGAGCACTCTGATAATGGTACTTCTCTGATCTTTCGTGTCCAACTAATCGCTACTGAAAATTCTAAGCTAGAGATAATATAGTACTGTCACATGGAGACGTCATAGAGTATTGACCGCTTATTACTATATCAGTGAACAATAATTTATGAAAACTGACTTACGTTTTAGTTTTATGAAATATAATCGAAGCACAGGAACACTCGGAGGAATTATTTTACATCCACTCGTAAAACATATACTAGTCAATAACATTTGTCCTATCGCAGCACCGATGCAGTTTCTCAACAAGGGCACTTCGATAAACGCAAAGCACCAATTAAGGTTAATCAACACATAACAAGCATCAACATAGCAAACTCCATCAGTTCGACATCTTTTAAACTCCAGCTACCCAAGTAAAGCATGGTCTAAAATAGATACAATTGTTTCAATCGAGATCAACAACAAAGGATAAGACGTGCACAATCGAACAGACAAGCAAATAAAACAAAAGTTAGATCCATACAATAACGTAAGCTATCTCGTTAAAATTAGATTATTTGAATCAGAAAATATGAAATCATGAGATAGAACGAAAACCCCTAAGATCCGCAACATAGACAGCAAATCTTGGTTCTTAGCGTACCCCATCTTGAAACCCATTTAAAATCACCGTTTATGTAAAAAAAAGTTAAACAATGACGCATTCAAACCCTAAATTCAAATAGGGTCGACTCCCTTACCCTATAAAGCTGAGATCAGCTTCAGCGATGGCTAATTTCGTGGGACGATGAAGGAAAACGGGAACAGAAAGAAGAAGGAGCGCCATGCTGAACACTGGCCGGACTTCAGTTGTCGGCAGTAACGCAGACAAGACGAGAGAGAAATAGGGACAGGGACTTGAAGAAAACCACACCGAAGGACGCGTTCCCAGCGAGAGACGATGTTAGGATAGGAGAGAATCGGAATCCTGCTTGCCGAGATTCGCTCATATGTATATATAGGCCCGCGTGACCGCATCTCATCGTCAGGCGGACACAATCGGTTCGAGTTATCCAAACTCGGCCACTACAGTAAGTTTACTAAAACCTCAATCACAATGAAATTAGGATTTTTTTTATATAAAACCTTAATTACCATAGTTTTTAGTGAATCCAAATCCAAATACGGAATATCCACAACTAAAGATCCGTATTTGAGAAGATAGAGAGAGATCAAGGTAAAGATCCATATTTGAGAAAATGGAGATCATTTTACAGATAAGTTTCAGCAAGAATTTAATGAAACTAGGATTCTTAAACCTCCATTATAATTGTGAACTCCTCATCATCATGGTACACTTCTTTCAAATGTAAAGGCATTAAACCCCAAGGGGAAACCACATGAGATTCTCTTCCATGCTTGGAAGCATTTGATATACTTCATATACTTTTCTCTCCTTAAGGAAGAAAGAAAGAGAATGTTGAACAAGCAAATTTGATTGTGGTCTGTCATCCTTGTCATCGATCTCTTGGTCCAACTGCATTTTACATAAACAAAGTTCTTAAAAGTTCTCATGGATCAATTATATTAAAAAAAAAGGCTATTGTAGCTACCGTTATGGCCAAGGGTGGGAAATCAGGTCAATGGGTAGGGTTTGAGTCGGCTTACTCGAAGTCTCTGTCAAAATCAGGTTGACCTGGATTTAACCCAGTTTTGGGGGGGTCTATTTTCGAGGCTTGAACATGATTTATGTCCGAACCCAACTACAAGCTAACATACACATACATATATTTATAACTGTAGAAGGAGAGTCTCTCCCTATATATATATTAAAGCAAAAACTTTGATTTAACATCACAGAGATCCCAAATATAATCTCACATATATTAAAGCAATTTATGGGTCATGCAAGACAGTGGAGCGTCTCCCGAAACGGTTTCTTCCTTGCACCAGGAAACTCCATTTCTTGACACTCTTTACTGTGCACTGACTTCTCCCCGGAAACTTAAGGCTAACCCTAGAAATCTTACCCTTTTTCTTCACTCTGTCCTTGTCCCATCCTCCATCTAACAATGTCTGCCATCTCCTCATTCGTTTTCTTTCTTTTACCCTTCACTCTCTTTTTTCTCTTCACTACTGCTTCAGGAAGCCCTGATTTATCCTACCGACCTGTTTTCTCCTTCCTCAAATTTGAAGATGCTGGCAACGATCTGGGTCTGACTCTTTTCGGCGATGCTCGCATCTTACGGGATGATTCCGCCATCCGAATCACCAACGGGTCGTCTCCGAGCTCCGGGAGGGTTCTTTACAAGAACCCCGTAAGGATGTTCCAAGGGAAACGCCGGATTCCGATGTCGTTCTTCTCTGTGTTCTCGTTCTCAATCTCGCCTGGGGATGGCGGACGTCTCGCGTTCGCTTTTGCGCCGAGAAAGTTTCCTTTTGAGCTTGCGAATGCAAGGAATGAAGGATTTTCCAGCATGAGTTCGAAGGAGTTTGTGGTTGAATTTGATGCTTTAAGCTGTCTTATCTCGATTCGTGTGAACGATACCCCAACGGTTGGATTGGTGGTGAATAGTGGCGAACGGTTGAACTGCTGGATCGAGTACGATTCGTCTTCTAGACTGATGGAGGTTAGAATAGGGAATGCGTCGGAGTTCCGGCGATTCAGCCCCGTCATTTCATACTCGGCCGACCTCTCGAAGTTTTTTGAGGATGAGATGTTCGTGTGTATCAGTGCTTCGAGCGCAAACTCTTCTCAGATCGCGACTCTGTATTCGTGGAGCTTCAGCAGGCGGTATTCGGCCTTCACGTTGCATTCGGAACCCGTAGATCCCCGAAATATCCCGAAATTCAGCAAGGAATCAGCGCCGGAGCCTAGGAAGAGCAATGTAGTGGGAATGTTTGGTGCTCCCGTTCTGGGTGTTGCGTGTGGTGCCATGGCCGCGATGGTGTTGCTGTTGTTGCGGTCACGATTTGCAAAGAAAAACTCGATAGCCAAGACGGAGTTTGCTGCTCATCGGGCAGATTTCGGCTACGAGAAGATCAACGTTGTTGGAGATAGGAGTTTGTTTGAAACCAAGAATTGAAAGGTGACATGCCGTCCGGCCCTTCTGCTGCTGTGCATTATGCGTAATCCCTATATCCTCGCAACCTGTTTTCTTTTTGAGCATGATCTTATTTGAAGTGTCCCTCTATCAATTTCTGTATGCTTAACGAAACTGTGTTCTTTCAAAAGGTGTAGATTTTGAGCCATGTTCGTGGTCAATGGCGACGTAGAATCCATGTAGCCGACACGTAGTTGTGGTTCTGGTTTGGTATATTTGAACGATGATGAATTGCCATTTCCTGTATTTTGTACACTCCGGTAGTGATTGATTTGCCTCAGGATGAGCAATTTCTCTTGTGCATGATGATTGCTCTAGCTCACCCCTCGACTCTTCTTAAACAGGCAAACGGTTAGACTAGCCAACAGATTTAATGAGAGGAGCCACAAACAGGCCATCCACCTCATCTCACAGTCCCCCCCCCCCTCCCCCCTCTCTATGTGAGAGAGAGATGGGAGGCGCTAAATATCAAGTACAGCTAACAACACAACAACAGCTGATGGAGTCAGCGGATTCTTTGTTTCTCTAGAACTCAATCATGTATCATCCTAACAGCTATCTTAACGTACGCAGATAATTTTTTATTATTTTGTTAAGCACTTTTATAGTCTTTCTCTTTTAACATTTTTACAATCTAGTTTCTCATTTTTTTTATTAGAACTTTCTTTGATAATCTTTTGTTGTGTTTAAATATCTTAAACGATTTTTCTTAATTGTACAGTCTATTAGTGCCACTAATCTTATTATGTATGTTCTTTTTCATGATATTATGATCCATTGGTACCACTAACATTATTATGTATATGATCTTTACCACTTGTTAAGGTCTAATTGTTGTTTTATAATATTTATCTTTTAACTTTAATGATATTTTTTGTCATATAAAATAAACTTTTTCATATTAATCAACCTGCATTAATTTTGTGTGAGAATTTTATGATACTCTGGACTGAAAAAAAACTGGGCATGGCATGCTTGATCTAGCAAACACTCTTAGAACCGTAATCATCTGAACATGGTGGTCATTCACCTGCTCATCTTCTGGAACTATCTTTTGAATCGACCTTGAATTCTCGATGAAGTCTGATGCCATCTTTAAGCTTGCTGGAGCCTTGAACTTAACTTTTATTTGGGGTCTATTTTTCCAAGATTATTAATTAATTCTTCTGAATATTGATCATTTTTCTCTTCTACTTGGTGCTCAAGCCCAAAGGTTGCTGGGCTTGAATGCTTTAGAAGAGATGGAACAACAAGCCCATTCTTCAATAAAGTCAAGGAGAGATTTCTTCTTTTTCTTCGGGAAGGCCAAGGAGGGATTTATCAGTGGCAGATGTACATTATGTATAGGTGCTGAGAAAAATTATGATCACCGCGAGGACTTCAATTTTAGTCTAGGTTTGAAGCGATCATCGTCTAGAGTAGCTATCTCCTGAGCCCCACAGTGAAGTGCCCTGGACGATAAATTCGTGGCCCTTGAAGCAGCATATGTTAAAATGTGATCGTGCTCTTTTGGTGTTAAATGCTACTACTGCACAAGATCCAACGATCAACGAATAAGAATTTGTATTGCCGGCTGTATTCTTTGTTGGAAAATGCTTGATTTTGGGTTGTCATCTCATCCAAAAGATTTTCTAGATACATCGTTGGACATGCAAGTCTCAGGTCACAATGGAGGGCTGAATAAGTGCAAGGATTGGACTCAAAACGACCGAGTGGGAGGTTCCAAGCCGAAGGCAAGCAGGGTTCACTCAACTTGGTTTGTCTCTTATCCGAATCTTCCAACAATGCGTCGAAGTCAAATTCTTACAGTGGTACAACACAAGTCCTCTGCTTGTAGGTCAGGGGTTTGGAAGTCAATTAAGGGTTCGTTTCATAGCCGGGATTAAGAAGTCAATCATGCTTTATAAGAAAAAGCCCTTCAATCTCCATGTCCGTTAGCAGCATACGGGTTCGTATAACCACTGCTTGATAGCAACAATTAAGGTGTCGATCATGATGCGCGAGGAACAACAAAGGGGTCTCTGATAACCACAAGGTGTAACGAGAGAACTCATATCAAATGTTTGAGTTAACTAATCGTGTATATTATGATACATCATTTTCTCACACATAAAAAACGCATGTTGTGATATGTTACATTAATGTCAAAGATTGTATTTCATCAAAACTCAGGCATGCATTCGTTTTTCTCATGTTGTATAGGAACTCATCAACTACGTGTGCTTCTGAAATCGGTAATAAAGTAAAAAGTTACTCTAATATACGCCTATTGTAAAATAGCTCCCTTGTTACGGACACAAAAGGGTCAGGAGTTCAATACGTGATATGTAGGATAGGGTCTGTCTTGCCTTGAAAAGAAAACCAGGAAAAAAGAAACGCACCTGAATAAATTCTAACATCAAAACACCCAAGTTTCGCCCCTAAATTCTTTTTACTGCCTAATGTCATCTGATTTTCGAGCTTCAGCAAGCTCGATGAAGCTTCTGAATGAGCTCAAACTTAAGCTTGAACCTCGGAGCCTGGAAAAATAAGAACCTCCATTAATTTGTACCCTTTGAAATACCTTCCTAACGTGAAAAGTGATATTTTTGGATAAACAATATGAACTTCATCGACCAACCTCAACATGGAAAGTTTGTTCGAGGTCGAATCCCTAGACTTATTCACCTATTATCCCCTTAGAAGGGAGGCTGATTTCAATTAAAAGTGACAAAAGTTGGATTAATTCTCAATAATATGCAGAACTTAGGTGTCTTCTTTGAGTTCCACGGACATTCAAGACTTGGTTTTCAAAACTTCCAGTAACCATTGCAGGGCAGACCCAGATGCACATCAAACTCATGACCTTCAAGTTGACAGTTGATCCCGTAACCAGGTGAGCCAGCAGGCATGCACTTTTGAACAATATGAAAAAGAAATGCTAGTGGTGCTTTATTATTATATTTCTATCGCAGTAGGTGCTTTCACGAAAATTCTCCTTTATTAACTTAGTCACTTAATTTTCCATAAAATATGATTCGATGCTTGACAAAAACCATATATTCAGCACAGGAACAAATGAGCGGCTGAGAGCGAAGCACCGTAGTGGCGTCAAAATTCAGCCACAGTGAAAAATAATTTCTTAGTCGTCTTCTTCTTCTTCGCATTATAATCATTCCCTCATAAAACGAATCCCATCAATCGACCGATCATTTCCCAATAATTTAACAGGCAGAGTGCTGCGGATTCTCCGTTCAATCCAAGGCCTCTGTTTTAGTGACGAACTTCGCCACACAAGCCATCAACCTGGTCACTCTCTGCTAACTTTCCGTTTCGGGCTTTAACCAAAAAGGAGAAAGATACATTAAACGATGTTCGGGCCGAAACCCACCTTTCCTCATTGATGGATTCGTCAATTGCGGTCCAATCCTGCTCTTTCATCCCCCTCCTTCCCTTCCCTTTCCTTTCCTAGCCTTTTTTTGCCTATAAATGAAACCCTGGCGCGCGTCCGTATTCTCCAAGCCGATGGTTCAGCACCATCATCGTCATCGTCGTCGTCGCCGCTTCTCATGGACGTCGAGTCCTCGCACAAGGTTGGGTTCGAAGATGGCGACGAGATCGATCTTGAGATCGACGACCATACCGCCCATCAGATCAGTCACGGTACTAATCCATCTTTCCAGTTACCGTTTTTGGTTTTCTGGTTTACTTGGATTTGTGGGAATATTTGTTTGACGCAAATCTTTCCCCAATGGTTGGCTGTCCGAGGAATGTGGAACATGCAAGGTGGATTTGTTAGGGTAATCCAGAATCGAAAAGCTTGGAAAGACTTTCCTCGGTTTTCTTTTCTTCTTTCGGTGAAAAGGCTTTCCTGGTTTTGCCAACGAAACGTCTTGCATTTTTGCGTTTCTATGGTTTTTTTCGCAGTTGCAGAACCATCCACAACTTTCCTAAAGAAAGGCGTTTTCGTCAAAATGGGTTCAATCGTAGTCACCATTCTCGGAAGAGCTTGAAAATCTCCTTAAAGAAAAAACAGAATTGCAGACAAGCACTAAGAAAGGGCAAACAATCCCGGGAAAATCAAAATCCCGGATTAAACATATTACTCAGGTTTCCCCTCAGTAACATCATCAGAGGATATTGATGTTTAACATTTTTAATTATGCAAAGCATTTGTTTATATATTTCTAGAAAATATCGTTGACTTTATTGGTCTGTTCATATTATAATTCTTTTAAAGTGCCCCAGTTTTTTTTTGGAAAAAACTCTCTTTTCTACTGCTTTTTTCTTGGAAAGAAGATCACCTTGTCAAAATCTATTCCACGAAAACTTGTCGAGAAAAATGCGGAAAACTTAAACATGAGTATGGTTTCAACTGCACTAGAATACACCTCTTAGTCCATGGCACCTGCAACTTGCCAATTTATGAGACTTTGGTGTCTTTTGTTTAACCATTTACACGTAACCTGGATAAGTTGGGATGTTGCGACGGGAAGCAGAATGAGATAGACCCAGTTTGAT